>LNAC01000760.1:0-99077 GCA_002007465.1 Ailurus styani
GACCTGTACCCCTTGGGCAAAGAATAAAAATAAAATTAAAATTAAAATCAAAAAAAATAAAAATAAAAATAAAAAATAAAAAAAGATAATAATATGTACATAGATTAGTACAAAAAGATACTTCTTTGTTCTGTTGGATGAGACTGCTTAGAAGCAAAGACTCTCTAGGAGCAAAGAACACATCTAGCAACCAGATCTTGCTCTTTTATACCAAACTCCAATAAAAGGAAACACAGGTCCTTAGAGAAATTGCTGATTCTAGACTGGGGAAAACAATACACAAGATGACCCTGCAGCATCCCTGTAATGCCAGAAAGTAGGGAAATTCTTAAAACAACAACAAACAATCCTACATTGATAAGAAAATGTCAGAAGGACATAGCAGCCAAATGAAAGAACTCTCAGTGGTCAAAGCTAGTACAATTTGAGCAATAAGATAGTTAAATTTTGGATTTTAATTCAAATTATAAAATAAACAAGTCCATACCTACATAAATAGATTATTTGACAAATGAAGTAACTGGAAAGAAGACAAAAATTTTTCTTGCCAAAAAATGCCAAATACTTGATATAGGTAATCTGTCCTCAAGAATGAGAAGCATAGGGGTGCCTGGGTGGCTCAGTGGGTTAAAGCTTCTGCCTTCAGCTCAGGTCATGATCTCAGGGTCCTGGGATCGAGCCCCGCATCGGGGCTTCCTCGTCTCTCTCTGCCTGCCTCTCTGCCTACTTGTAATCTCTCTGTCAAATAAATAAATTTTTAAAAATCTTTTAAAAAAATAAAAAAGAATAAGAAGCATAAATCCAAAGTTTTAAAGTATAGTCTGTGCATTGTGACTTCTCAAAAAGTAAAAAATGGAAAGAGGAAAAATTGTGGGAAAATCTGACAAACAGTACCTCAACCAGGTGATCAAAGTTAATATCAACAGAGATAAATCACGTTGTCAATATGACCACTTGTTATGATGTAATAGCACTTTAGTTATGTGATCTTCCTTTCCAAATCCATCAATCTTATCTGATTATGAGAACAATGTCAGACAACTCCTAGTAGAGGGTATCCTACAAAATGCTTATCCAGTAAATGTCAAATTTACAAGGTCATCATCAACAAGGAAAATCTGAAAAAAAATTACCAAAAGGAGCTTAGATATATGACAAGTACATGTCAGATGGTATCCTGGTGGAATCCTAGAGCAGAAAAAGACTTCATGTAAAAACTAAGGAAATTAAAATAAAATATGGAATTTTAACAGTAATAATGCATCAGTGTTGGTTTATTCTTTAACCAAATATTCCATAGTACATAAAAAGAAAATAAAGGAAAAGCATTTCAATCAGAGAAAAGAAAAAAGGTTTTCTTTTTACTTTTATAATTAAAACAAGGAATTTTCTAGTATTTTGAATATATTTAAGAAGATAAACCCTAAAAATGTTGAATTATCAACTTGAAACTTTGTTGAGAAATTTGCAACCTTTTTTTCTTCCATTTATGCCTGTGTAAATTACTTTACAGTTATTATGAAGTCCCTATTGATACATTCATTTTATCAGCAGCCCACTATATTGTAATCTTCAAAACAGACAGTAAACATTTACAGATTCAAACTCCCATAGGTATCTTTAAATCTAATTTATTTTTTCTTGTGTTAAATTGTATATTTTCTCCTATTTTCTTCTTTACTAATACGATTTTTTGGGTAATGAAACCTTATGCTTCAGCATGGCCATTTTGCATTTATTCAGTGAAATCATTTTGAAGTTATTAGTGTGTAGTTAGGCTGATTAATCTAAAGGTTTTTATTGTTTTTAAAAATCTCCCTACCAGGATTAAAAGAGTCCTTGTCTCTCCAAACAAACCCAAAATCTCTTTCCTGATTTTCATCTTCAGCTGATAATTAATATATATCTTACTTATTTAATTATTATCTTATCTATTTCTTCCACTAGAAAGCAAGTTCCAGAGCCACTTTGTTCCCTTCAGTAGCACTTAGAAGAATAAAGCCCAGTGTAAGTATTCCATAAGTACTTTCTGAATGAATGAATAAATGTATTTTTGTCATATATTTGAAAATCATTCCCTTTTCTTGTTTTACGGAGAACCTTGTATCATTACTATGGAAATTTTTATAAATGCAATTAATGCTAAACAATGGGTTTTGACCAAAAAGATTGAATAATTTTATTCATAAAACTCTCTTGTATGTACAAAAAACTAATTTAACTTTGTGAGAATTAATTTTCTAATGTAAGTTTAATTTACATGAAGTTTAAGAAAATTAGAACACTTAAATTATAGCAATACCAAAGTTATTTGAATAAATAAAACCATGATCTCAAATTAGCTCTCATTCATGCCTTACCACAATCAAAATTATAGTATTCATTAATTTAAGGGATCCTTCCTTTGCTCTGATTTTTTTTAAAGATTTTATTTATTTATTTGACAGAGAGAGAGAGATCACAAGTAGGCTGAGAGGCAGGCAGAGAGAGAGGAGGAAGCAGGCTCCCCACTGAGCTGAGAACCCGATGTGGGCCTCGATCCCAGGACCCTGAGATCATGACCTGAGCCAAAGCCAGAGGCTTTAACCCACTGAGCCACCCAGGTACCCCTTTGCTCTGATTTTTGTGTGTGTGTGGCCAAAAAGGAAGTAAGATTATATTAGTTTTTAGTTTTCATAATTTATACACTTGAGATTTATACACTTGTATATTTAATTTTTCTGGGCATCAGGTTCTATCTACTTCAATTAATTTCTCTTATTCTGGACTTCGCAGTTTAGCTGAGGTAATATGTAAGTTAAATGAATTGGTATACAGAAGTCACTGATTACACTTAATTAATTTATAATATAAATGAGGCTTGAGTTGCATTTTAATCTGGTTTCTGAAGATCCCAACCAATGTACCAAACTGCACAGTGGAGAGCTCCATCTCAATGTCCCAGAGCTCAAATTCATTATGTCCCAAAATAGACTCACTACTTATTTTTTTCTTCTAACCACTTAACACTGTTGTCCTCCTGTACTCTTTGTATTACTCTTTGTATTACATATCAACTCAAGACTATAAACTTGAAAATCCTAGTCAGTTTTTTATTTATCCCTTTTGGAGTCATATTGGCTTAATCTAAAAACACTGTTTGAAACGATTCTTATTCTCTCTCTCATATGCCATTGAAGCCGTCCTCGATTTCTACCAGGACAATCACAATGACTCCCTAACTCATTTTCCTGATTTAACTTTTGTACCACTCCTTATCTGCCCTTCACATTCCCTACAGATATATTTTTTCCAAAATGAAAATTAACAACTGGCCATCCTCTTGTCTAAAATACTAAGCTGGTTCCTGGTTGCTTACTGAATATTCAAAATCTGTGATATCCTAGGTAAATAAATCCTTCACAATTTCAGCAGAGATAATCTTTCTACACTACTGCTATCCATCTCTATATGCTAATATCTTAACACATCATTCTCTATCATTGGCATATTTCCTTTGCAATGAGTATCTTTCTTTTCTTACCACGCTTAGGCTTCTTTTCCTATCGGTACAGTTATAAATATCATCATTTCTTTAAAAGCTTCTCCGTTTTCCCAGACTTCTTTCAACCACTTTCCTTCTGTGGAGATCATCTATGTATTTCTGTTATAGAATTTATTAAATTGCATTGTAAATCTCTGTCAGTGTGTCTATTTTACTAGACCAAGAATGGTACGCTGTTCATATTTGTTTTCCCAGTGTACAATGCTTGGCTCTTATGCAATTAATTTTTCATTTCGGTTATTTTACTTTTCAACTCTAGAATTTCCATTTGGTATTTTTTTTATATTGTCTATCTTTTTATTGATATTCTCTATTTGATGGGACATTGTCATCATACCATCCTTTACTTCTTTAGGCATAGTTTTCTTTAGTGCTTTACACCTACTTATACTACCTGCTCTGAGATTTTTGTTTTTTAAGTCTGGAATCTGGTCCCTGTCAAAGGCAATTTTTATTGTCTCTTTTTCTTCAGTATGGATCACACTTTTCTGTTTCCTTTTATGACTCACAGTTTTTTTGGTTGAAAACTGGACATTTTAGGAAATATGGTACAACAAATTTGGGTACTTACATCTCCCCCCCACCTCCATCTGCTTGTTGTTTTTTGTTTGTTATTTTGTGTAACGATCTGCTTTCAGGAATATCTATTACCCCTTCTGTTTGCAGCGTCTGGTACAGTCATGTGAGATTTTGTATGGAGTTTATTTATAGAATAAGTATTTATCTATTTTCTGTATGCCCTCATAACAATTTCTAGAGACTTTAAATGGTTGGTTTTGTTTTGGTTTGGTTTGGTTTGGTTTGGTTTTTGGTAACAAAGTTTTGTAACAATTTTTTAAAACAAATTACGGATATTTTTCTGGAAGAAGTAGCCATGCAATTCTTCATGGTACCACTTCAGAAGTATCTTTTCTATAATCTCTTAATTTATGACAAAGTCTTCAACTGAGTATTTTAATGATAAAAATTTTCTATAAAATTTACCAGATCTATGGAGACCAACATATAAAATACTTTAACTGATGGGATAATAGGATAAATCTTACTGAATCTTAATAAAAATTTGCTAGGTGATCTTGGGACATAAATATTTGCCCTGTCTTAGAATTACTAATGAAGTAGCTTTACTTTCAATAAACTGAAATTAACAATAGTATGAACATTAGGGAATTAAAGATAAGAGATGCTTCTCATATTTATTTATTTTATTTTGTCATGATGTTATAGAAATGTATGATCACTATATATTATCAGTAAATGAGATAATAAATGAAACAATAATACCACAGATAAATTTGGATTTAATAGTCCACAGCTTTGAAAAGGATCCAATACCAAAGACATTTTTGAGAGTTAAATTCTACAGACAAATATAAAATTGCTTGGTCAAAGATAATAAAAAAATAAGACAAAGTATTTAAGACTAGTACATGAGTGGTTAAAATGAATTATTAAATTATTGTGTCCAGTGTAGAACCCAAACAGCATCAGTCTCCATACTCAAGATTCACAGATGATCAGTATAATCAGCTCAAGTGAAACCACATAGTTAGCAAGGCCTTGAAAAGTAGAGGCCTTATCTTAGTTGCATAATTGCCTTTACTTATGAAGAGCTACCCTGAAAATACTATCTCCTAGACAACAGAAAAGATTTTCATCTTGTACAATTTTCTACACAGCCAAGGAGGACTAGCATAGTTTTACTTATATAATAAACCAGCATTTCCTAACGTGTATTCTGTAGGACACTAGTCACATCATTTAGTTCCATGCAAAAAGGCTTAATATTTGAAAATTAGCTTGAGAAATATCATATATCATAGCCTCTCTCTAAGAGATTAAAATCTGCAATGGCATATTATATGTTCTGATATGAATTCTATAATAAAAGAAGCTTATTTTGTTGTATTTTTTAAGGATTGATTTATTTATTTTAGGGGGGAGAGGTAGAGGGAGAGAGCAAATCCTGAAGCCGACTCCCCTTGGGACTTGATCCCGGGACCCTGAGATCATGACTTGAGCCAAAATCAAAAGTCAGCCTTTTAACCAACTGAGCCACCCAGGCACCCCTATTTTGTTGTATTTTAATAAATATGTTCTGTTTTGTTGACCATAAAACTCTTTTGGTACATAAAGTATTAAAATTCTTAAAACAATTCTCTCTGGATCATACCATGGAAAAACGCTATTGGATACATTGGATAATCAAAGCATGTTTGGACCTTTCATTCAATGATTAGAAAATATTTATTATATGTCTGCATTGTATGAAGCATTATACAGGGTACTGATTATAATGAATGGCATATTAAATTGAAGAGTGCTCCATTATTATAAAAAATCTGACAATTTCTCCGTATCTTTCCTTATAGAATGAAATTTAAATATTTTCTACTTATTCTTAACAAAAAATGGTTTCAGAATATAAATGCTATCAATAATGCTTTCAATATAGAATTACTATTAGAATCTGAATACATCTTAATATATACCTACTTGTTAGACATTTATGTTGTTAAACAAAAGAAAAATATTTTTATTAAGCTAGAAATATTTCTGATTCAGGGATCAAAGTGCCCTTTGTAGTTAAGAAAAAGAAGCAAAACTTCACTTGAGGCAATTCTTGATATTATTCAGAGCCCAGAAAGAAAATTTAGGAAACCCAAGGTCACATATTAATATAGCCAAATGGTAAAAGATAGTGTTCACTTTCAATGGCATTGCACTAAAATGCTTCTTTAAATTTTGCTTGTGTAAATGAACTATTGTTGTTAGAAAAAACATGAACAGGGCACAACAGGGCACCTGGATGGCTCAGTTGGTTAAGTGTCTGCCTTGGGCTCAGGTCATGATCCTAGGGTTCCTGGGATTGAGTCCCACATTGGACTCCCTGCTCAGTGGGGAGTCTGCTTCTCCCTCTCCCTCTGTGCTCTCTCTCTCTCTCAAGTAAATAAATAAAACACTAAAAAAAAAAAAGCATGAACAAAGCACACTACATAAAGACATCCTAAGATATAAATGTTCTTAGTTTACATATTTGTATATAATTTCATAGGATTTTTTCATAGCATAAACACTTAATACCAGAGAGCCAGAGAGCTTACATACAGTTCTATAGAGCATACCTACAATCCAAACTGTCTGACTACTAAACATTCAGGTGACTTGATATCTTATAAAGGAAACAATTGAGTGGGGTGCCCCGAAGTCCTGTATGTAATCAGTTCTAGTTCCACATACACTTGTGAGATACATAGGTAGACTGTTGTATCAACACATTCTTTTCCTGAAAAGTCTCTTGTACTTGTAATATAAAAATCTCTGCCATCACGCTTAACTTTTATATTTTGTTAATGTTTTGAGTCTATACAAACTTGCTATCATTTAATGTTAGTTTTACACCTAAAGGGGGACCAGAGTGACATCTCAGACACCAAGATATTTGACTAGTTTGTGAATATCACCAAATGATAAGAATTAGCAAGTAGAAGATAAAATGGGTTTCTCTGAGATAAACATTTTGGATGTGATATGAAAGGTGATGTGTAAAGATACTCATTGGAGAATATCACTAGCTGCACTGGGTATAGGAAGCGGCTAAAATTAGGAAAGGATGTGGACAATTACAATGCAGTTGGAAAACTTGATCTGTCATACAGGAGCTTATTTGAATGTATACTTTTAAGCTATGTTCTATGATGTCTCAGGCATTGGGACATGAAAAATAAGTAAGTAGAAAGAGAGATGTCAGCAAGATGACTTAATAAGATATTCTTCAACGTATCTCCCCTTAATAACAATTTAGCATTCATCCAAAAAACAAAAATGCCTTTGCGTATCCGGGAAGAGATTGTGGATCTCGGGTGCAGTATAAGAATGAGGAGAGCCTTTTTGAGAAGACAGGCCAACATCCAGCTGGCTGACTCACTGACTATGGTCCCCACCTTAGATCAGGAAACAACCTAGACCAGGAAACACAATAATCCAAGGGGCCCTAGAGGAATCTCACCCACCTGGGCATAGGTTAATGGGCATACAGATTTTGGTCCTGGTTGTGGACCCATGAACTCGGTCCAGCCTCTTGTTTGCACTCCAGCTTCTTGTTTGCAGGAGAACACTGAATTAGACAATCACCCACAGATGACAGAGCTAGGATGCAAGGATGGTTCACTATATATGGACCAGTAGATGTGAAACACCATATTAATAGAAAGATAAAAATCATATGATCATCTCAATGGATGCAGAAAAAGCATTTGAAAATGTACATTCTTTTGTCATCATCATCATCGATTCTCAAAAATGGATACAGAAAAAATATACATCATGATAAAGTTCAAAACTAACACCCATAGTCAATGGTGAAGAGTTGAAATCTCTTCCTGTAAAATCAGGAACAAGACATGGGCACCTACTCTCACCCTTCCTATTCGGTTTAGTACTAGAACTCCAAGCCAGTGCAGTCAAGCAAGAGAAAGAAAGGCATCCAAATCAAGTCAAAAACAAAGAAGTAAAATTGTCTCTGTTTGCACATCATATGATTTCATATAGAGAAAATCTTGAAGACTCCACCCAAAACCTGTTAGAACTCATAAACTAATTCAGTAAATTTGCAACATATGAAATTAACATACAGATATCAGTTATGTTTCTATATACTAACAACAAAATATTTTGAAAGAAATAAAGAAAACATTCCTATTTAAATAGCATCAAAACCAGTAAATACTTAGAGATAAATTAAAGAGGTGGAAGATCTGTATACTGAAAACTGTAAGGCACTGATGGAAAAAAAAGAAAATTAAAGACACAAATAAATGGAAACATGTCTCATCTTAATGGATCAGAGGAATAGTGTTAAAATGTCCAAACTTCTTCCATCATCTCTAGATTCAATGCAATCTCTATAAAAATCCCAAAAGCATTATTCACAGAAATAGAACAAATAATCTAAAATTCATTCAGAACCACAGAAAGACCTCAAAGAGTCAAAGCAATTCCTTTTTTTAAAAAGATTTTATTAATTTATAGAGAGACAGAGAGAGCACACAAAGCAGGAGGAGCAGCAGAAAGAGAGGGAGAAACAGGTTCTCCGCTGAGCAGGGACTCTGATGCGGGGCTTGATCCATTACTTGATCATTACTTGAGAGGAAGGCAGGTGCTTAACTAACTGAGCCACCAAGGTGCCCCAGCCAAAGCAATTCTGAGAAAGAAAACCAAAGCTGGAAGCATTGCATTTTCTGATTTCAAAATATATTACAAAGCAATAATAATCAAAACAGCATGATACTGACATAAAAATAGACCAATGGAACAGAAACAAGAGTCTGAAAACATTTGCATATACACTCAACTAATGTTTGACAAAGAAGCCAAGAATGCTCAATGAGGTAAGGACAGTCTCTTCAATACATGGTGCTAGGAAAACTGGATGATCACATGCAGAAGAATGGAATTGAATCTCAATCTTTCAACACTCACAAAAATTAACTGGAAGTGGATTAAAGATTTGAATATAAGACCTGGAACCACAAAACTCCTAAAAGAAAACATAGGGAAAAAATCTCCTTGACATTGATCTTGTCAATGATTTTTTGAATATGATACCAAAAGAACAAGCAACAAAATAAAAAATAAATAAGAAGGACTACATGGAACTTAAAAGCTTCTGCACAGGGGCACCTGGGTGGCTCGGTGGGTTAAGCCTCTGCCTTTGGTTCAGGTCATGACCTCAGGGTTCCGGGATCGAGCCCCACATCAGGCTCTCAGCTTGGCAGGGAGCCTGCCTGCTTCTCCCTGTGCCTCTGCCTGCTTCTCTGCCTACTTGTGATCTCTCTCTCTCTCTGTCAAATAAATAAATAAAATCTTTTTTAAAAAAGAAAAAAGCTTCTGCACAACAAAAGAAACAACAAAATGAAAAAGCAACCTATGGAATGGGAGAAATATTTGCAAACCATCTATCTAATAAGAGGTTAGTATCCAAAATAAATAAGAAACTCATACAATTCTGAGTGAAATAAGTCAAGCAGAGAAGTCAATTATCATATGGTTTCACTTACTTGTGGAGCATAAGGAATAACATGGAGGACATTAAGAGTAGGAAAGGAAGAAAAAATAGGGGTAAATAGGAGGGAAAGAGGAAGCATGAGAGACTGGACTCTGAGAAACAAACTGAGGGTTTTGGAAGGGGGGTGGTGGGATGGGTGAGCCTGGTGGTGGATATTAAGGGGGGCACAGATTGCATGGAGCACTGAGTGCGGTTCATAAACAATGAATCTTGGAACACTGAGAAAATAAAATAAAATTAAAAAAAAGAAACTCATACAACTTATTAACTAAAAAAAATGAAATGAGACAAACAAAACAAAAAGAACAAATAGTCCAATTAATTTTTTTCCAAAGACATACAAGTGGCCAAAAGATGTGTGAAAAGATGTTCAATATCACTATTCATCAGGGAAATGCCAATCAAAACTACAATGATGTATCGCCTCACATCTGATAGAATAGCCATTATCAAAAAGACAAGAGAGAACAAGTACTGGTGAGGGTGTCAAGGAAAAAGTACCCTGTGCACTGCTGGTGGGAGTGTAAACTGGTGCAGCTACTATGGAAAAATGTATGCAAGTTCCTCAAAATATTAAAAGTAAAACTACCATATAATCCAGCAAAACCACTGCTGGGTTTATGTCCAAAGAAAATGAAATCAGGATCTTGAAGAAATACCTGCTCTCCAATATTCATTGCGGCATTATTCACAATAACCAAGATACGGAAACAACCTAAGTTTCTATCAGTGGATGGATGGATAAATGTGGTATAAACACACACACACACACACACACACACACACACACACAGCATTATATTATTCTGCCATGAGAAAAGGGAATTCTGGCATTTAAAATAACATGGATGGACCCTGAGGCACTTAGCTAAGTGAAATAAGTCAGACAGAGAAAGTCTAATACTGTATAAACTCACAAATGGAATCTTAAAAAGCTAAACTTACAGAAACAGAAAATAAAATAGTGGTTACCCAGGGCTTGGGGATGGGGGAAACAGGGAGATGCTGGTCAAAGGGTATAAATTTCCAGTTTTAAGATAAATAAGTCATGAGGAATCCATGTACAGGATGGTGACTATAGTGAACAATACTGTATTATATACTTAAAGTTGCTAAGAGAGTAAACTTTAAGTGTTCTCACTACACACACACAAAGAATAATTATGTGAGGTGATAGAGGGGTCAACCCTATTGTGTTAATATATTTCATAATATATACATGTATCAAACCATGATGCTGTGCCTTTTACACAATGTTTTATGTCAATTAGGCCTCATTAAAAGGGAGTAGGGGCTCACAAAGTTAAAAAATTCTGTGAACCAGGATTGTTTATGTTATTTTATGCTAGTCCTGGATCCCAATGAACTGAAATTATTTAAGGAGAAAAGAAGAAGATAAGGAAAGAATCCTATTCCCAGTTATTTGCCTATTTATATAACATTCTGTCATGGTCTACAATCAAAGTAATCAATACATTTTATTAAAAGTTCGCAGTATTCATGGTACTGTTTAATTAGGAAGGCTGAATCACAAAAAAGGAATCTCTTTGGGTAGTAGATTGAAACAAAACCAAATTAAAATTATCATCAACTTGCATTTTATATACATTTCTATTTTTTTTAACCCTCAAATGCTCTAAATGTTGGCCCCAAGTAGTTAATTTCAGACTTTCTTTTTTCTCCTTGTAGGTTGTTTCCCAGCTCAAACCTCTGGTCATGTCAAAGAGAAAAAAAAAAAAACTTTTGTGGTAGCTTTGGGGAAAAAAATCTGCTAAACTTGGAATTTCCTCTGCTGGAGCATCCAGAATGATTAATGTCTCCTCAAAAGAGCAAATAGCCATCAGTGCAACTGAGGAAACATCTCAAAACTGGGCAACTTGTGGTGCTTTGGTGAATATATTTCCAATTACAAAACTATCATGGTCCTTAGGGCAGGAAAAATATTTGTAGCTAATACTCCCCCCCCTTCATTATTCTTTGGCAGTGGCATTTAAAAATAACACTTCTTGTTGCTTTCATTCTCTCTAAGGGTTAGGCAGGCGCTGAAGCAATGCAGGTGCAGAGAGCTTTCTCATAGATGTTATTCATGCCTTCTGAGTATTGACAGCTACCTTAAGAAATAGTGTTTGGTGGAAGAGATCATGTACTGGGCTGTCCTATAATATTAAAGATCCATGGGATGCTCTACCCATGCCACTCTCCCTTCCCTGCTTCAGAAAGGTACTCACTTTCCCAGATACCAGGAGTTGACTATTAGTGTCTCATAGCTGGGACCCACTCTGGGAATAGGGAAGTTCACAGTAGGGAGTTCCCTCACCCAAGAATATAATCCTTCACCAGTTCCAGTGACTAGTTGATCAGGAGTACAAAGCATTGGACCTTTGCCTCAACTTGGGAGAACTCTGTAGAGGATTCCCAGTCCCAGAGCTCTTCTTACTTAGCCTGGCTTAGATAGACCTCCATCTACAATTTCATCTAAGTCAAATTTTTCTCTTCACTCACTCCTGTTTCCTTTAGTCACTCCCAGCTTTCTCTCCTAGAGCATTCTTCAGTAAGCTGCCTCAATGCAATTTCCATCTAAAAGTGTGTTTTCCTCACAACACACCCCTAGATAGGTCTAAATTTCCTAAACAAAAAAGTAAGGGTTTGATGCAATCATTCTCCTCCTAAAGTTGTATTTTCTTGCTTTAGTCTGCTACAGGTTAAGAAAATAAATTAATTGTTCATGATCACTAAAGAGAGTTTCTGCTAACTGAAGACTGTAAGTGGAAGGGCTTTCAGTTAGCACAGAGGCTACCCAGACAGATTTTTTTTATTACTCCAGAGTCTGGGTTACATTCTGGATAATTTGGGCAGTGGATAGTGACTATAACATAATTGCTGAAAAAGAATTTATTTTTAGGGGCAGATACTGTTCTGCTACTAGAAAACACATATAATTAATAGAAGAACCTACACCAAAGGTTTCATAATTTAGAAAAGAAATGCTTATAGAACGTTTATGGAAATTGCTATGACAGAGGTGGTACTATACAGAAGAGTGTGATTATGCATTATTAAAAATATTTTACATTATGAAATTTAATAGTTCATAAATTAGAAAAGTAAAAATAAAAATAATTAAACTTACGGATTGAAATTGAATTGTTTTGATAAATAAAGGCAACTAGAAAAGGATATTTAATAATCAACACATTCTGTTTGCATACCATTCTTAATGAAAATTTTTACTATTTTACTGACTCCCTGGAAAGTCAGTGAAAATAGAAAGGACACAGAGAAAGCTTTTAAAATGTAAGCGAAGTTTCAAAAGCACATCTGATGTATATTGTAGATCCACAATATAGATGAAATATGTGGCTTCTTAGGAAGCCACTTTTCTTAAAGGTTGATGCATGGTTACTATAAATTCCAATTTTTAAGATACATTTAAGGATTCTAGTGAAATTTTACAGATTAGATTCTATTCTTGCAATCATATCAATGATAGAATAATTCACAAGATCCTTAATGTTAGATGCTGCCTTCTACTATAAATGTTGACACTTCAAAGTCATTTAACTTCTAGAAAAGGCTACTTTCAGAGTAGCTACAGTTCCCAATGCTTTTTATATGGATTTTAAGTACGGCAGTATAAATGATACATTGCACCAAATGCCACAGGCTCAGGTGACTATAGATTCTTGCAGCTATCAAAAATTTTACTTACTAATATGATATGACCAGAGACTGGCAAGTTCCAGGAATAAGGAAAAATTACAGAAAACTTCTCACTGCTTTTGAAAATGACACTTTCAAATAATTTCACATCAATCAGATGAACTACAGTGACCCCATTCACAGTTTGACAATGGACCAAGTAAACGGACTTAATGGAACATTTGTTACTAGCCTATTTTAAAATGTGCAAGCACAACCAACAGTTATTCTCTGTTGGGTAAATAATGCACCCTCTGAGAAATGAGACCAGAATGGCTGTACTTAGAGAAGAAATATGTATCTTATTTAAAAAAAACTATAAATGACCGGAAATATTTGCTGCTCATGGGAAGAATATTTTAAAGAAGTTTGAATGAATTCTAATTCATTGAGCACATATAGGTTCCTTGTGAAAAAAAAAATACTCTTCAATACCTTTCTCATGAAAGCAAAATAATTTATACTGGCCATAGGTACTGTTCATTATTAAACCAGTTTAGGACCCTGCTATACTCTGGATCTCATTGTATTTTGTGGCACTCTCAGAGTCTTTCTAGTAAAGGCCAACTTCATTTAGTCTGAACATATTTACATTCTCAAAGCAGAAACTACCAGAAGCTTAAAAGTAAAACTCAGTGAGAAAACAAACAGAAAAACTCCACTCATCTGTCCTATAATCTCAAAATAGGTTCAACCCTCACTTTCTAAAAACTGGATGGTGTCCTAATAAATGGGAGGATTTTGAGGTTTTTATTTGTTTTTGTTTTGTGTTTTTGTCACTTGGAAAACAAATGGTGATATCAAATACAGAAAGTTAAATCGAATTTTAGAATTAGAGTTCAAGTTGAAAACATAATATTTACATTTTTAATTCTATTTTTATCAAATGATACCAAAAATAAAATTATAGACACTAGCATAATATATGTAACATAATCATCATTTAGTAATTTTTGTTGAATGTATGAGCAAATGAATCTAATTGAGAACAGGTAATATTACGCAATTCTGCCAATACTAATCGATCAGATAAAATAGTGATATTCTAAGGTTATTTTGACCTTAATAATGTAATAACTACATATAAAGGTTATCCTTAGTGAGAACCCAACTAACCTTTATTTTGAAGGCATTGCATTTCCTAACTGGGGAATCATTCTAGAGATCTCAAAACAAATATCCTCTATGTCATTTATCCAACCAATATCCCTCACTTTCCACCTTCTTTAGTTCCAAAGATGTATGAGCTTAGAGCCTTTGCAAACCTTTCTAAGACTCATTGCTCTCACTTTTAAAAACTAGATGGTGATGCCTACTGTGCTAGTTATCATTTATTCCTCCTAGCTCCAAATTCACTCTTAGTCATCTGCTCTGGGAAACTGTCATTTAATCTTTTAAATAATTTTCCTCTGCCACCCATCAATAAAGAGTGCTAGAGGTTGTTACAGGAGCAAAGTGTTTGCTTACTGGTTCTGTGGTGCCTCTAGGCTGGCTCAGCAGTATGTCCTGCCTTACCAGCTCCTCTGGTGCAGGCACTTTCATTAACACTGGGCTCTTGCAGGACAGGGCGGCTGGCAGCTCAACCAGCCTCCCGTGGCACCCTCTAGCAAGGCACTTTCTCATGAATAGCTTTCTCTAGCCCCTGCAAGGACAGATTTCCAACATGTCCCACCACCATGCCACTGGAGCAATTTCTCTGTTATTCAGCCAGCAGAACTCTCACCAAAACGCTCTTGATCTCAGTCGGGTGGCAAAGTTCTTCATTGGGTGCTCTATCTTAGCCTAAGGAATAGCAACTGCTCATTATATCTGGTATTCCTGTTTTTTTTTAAGTTCTTTTTATTTTTCACTAGATCATACCTTGTCATCACAGTCTCCCATTACATTACATAATTATTACATTAAATGTAGTAGTGCCTCTCTTTGTTCAACCTAATACAAATAAGCAAGTAGATTACACCACTTCCTTGGGTCTTCACTTCTTATAAAGGCTCCCATGTCATGTGAAACTATTATTAAATATATGTGTATGATTTTCTCTGTTGGTCTGCCTTATGTCAATCGAACCCTCAGCCCAAGTCAAAAAAAAACCTCTGAGAAGGTAAGGGTAAAACTTTGCCTTCCCAACAAAAACATGTGATATATAACAGACGCTCCACAACTATAATTTTCCTGTCCTTAGATTTTCAATATCATTACATCAATGACATGTTTTTTAGAAGCAAAGTGTACTAAATAGTAGAGATTTTACATTTAAGCAGAATGGCAGAATTGTTGAAAGTAGTTAAATTTTCTTTTTCAATAAACCAGCAATTTAATTGTAAGGAGAACTCCAAGGCAAAATATATGTGAAGAGCTGCCACTTAAAAAAATTAAAAGGAGAATCTGACAACTTTTTTAAATAATACTAACTTCTTTCTCCCCTTTCTATATTCATTCATGGCACCTACTATGTGCCAATCATTATTGTAGGTACTAGAAGAATTAGAGTAAAAGAGAACTCTGGGTGTTATGATATTGAAACATAGTAAAAATACAGACATCATATGATGCAATAATTAGAATAAGGGAGATATAAGGTTATAAGTCAGATAGGGAAACAGAAAAGTCCCAGTCCTGATTCTTTATGTAACGGATAGTGGGGCAGGGGAGGGTAGGGGGAGATGAGGGAAAGTTTGTTCAGAGAAATCTTCCTAAAGAAGAAATTTTCATAAAATTAAATTGAAAATTTGATTTTGGAGAAATAAATGATATTTAATCAGACTAAAAAGCAAATGATTATTAGGGACCATGTTGCTGGCAGAGCATATGTGAAAACTTAAAGATATTAGCGAATCATAGAATACTCAATTTAGTAAGCAGTTCTTGATGGCAGGATTGAGTAATTCAAGAAGGGAAAAATGACAGAGGATGAGGCCCTTAAGGTAGGGTTGGTTTCTTATGTGCCTTAGACATGCTTAGTATGCTTACCTTGTCTTGGCAGCAGGGGTCACTGAGGGTCACCTTGTCTTGGCAGCAGGGGTCACTCTGTCATTAGCAGAGACAATAACATGATCAGACTTAGGTTTTCAGACTATAGCAGCGATAAAGAGAAATGATTGGAGGGTCACATATAGTGAGACAGGAGGCAAAGAGAAAGATATATAACAAGAGTCTACAATAAAGTAGAGAGGACACAGGAGGAAGATTCAAGAGATACTTAGGAAATAAAATCAAAGCTCTTAGTGAATAATTGGACGGAGTAGTAATGGAAAGAGGAATGAGTCAGTGGTATCTGACATGTTTTTTTTTATTAAAGATTTTATTTATTTATTTGACAGAGAGAGAGAGATCACAAGTAGGCGGAGAGGCAGGCAGAGAGATTGGGGGAAGCAGGCTCTCCATCGAGCAGAGAGCCTGATGCGGGGCCCAATCCCAGGACCCTGGAACCATGACCTGAGCCGAAGGCAGAGGCTTAACCCACTGAACCAACCAGGTGTCCCTCTGCCATGGTTTTGATTTGGGTAATAGGTGAAATGATATCAACTGGGTGGGGAAGTTGTAAAGAAGATGATTTATAAGAGTGGGAAAAGAAATAATTGGTTCAATTTCGAACTGGTTGAGTAAAAGACATCTGTTGTAATTAATTGGCATTTGCATATTTTAACACTCAAGAGAATGCTTAGATAGGTGTATAAGACATACATTAACTCATCATCAGTATATTTTAGGTAGGTGAACTCAAGAAAAATTGTGTTCATAATACTTTAAAAATTGGAGGCGTGGGGACAGGCTGCATCAGTAGGCTATTACCACAATAATGCTGCACTAACTACCTAGAGATTTTAGTGGCATCAAGAATAAGCCTTTATGGGCACCTCGGTGGCTCAGTGGGTTAAAGCCTCTGCCTTCGGCTCAGGTAATGATCTCAGGGTCCTGGGATCGAGGTCCGCATCGGGCTCCCTGCTCAGCGGGGAGCCTGCTTCCTTCTCTCTCTCTCTCTCTCTGCCTGCCTCTCTGCCTACTTGTGATCTCTCTCTATCAAATAAATAAATAAAATTTTTAAAAAAATTTAAAAAATTTAAAAAAAGAATAAGCCTTTATGCTTGGCTCTTGCATCTGTTGATGAGCTAGGCTTCAGCTGATACAGGCTGTACACAGATGGGATTGCCTCCAACACACAGATTAGTTCCATCTCTGCTTTATCTACCTTAGCCTCCTTCGATCAGTGGCTACTCAAGGCAGATGTGCCTTATGGCAAAAGAAGGAACGCAAAAATGTAAGCCCAAACATGCAAGCACATTTCAAGTCTCTGCTCACAACACACCGCTTAGCTTCACAAAGTAAAGTATATGGCCAAGCAAAAAATCAAAAGCAAGATGGGACACTGAACTCTACATGCTTTATAGAGTGGAAGAAACCAGTGATTCTTTTCAAGTGAGCTCTATTTTCTGTGAAACTTTTACTGGGCCTAAGAAGCAAAGTGGTTGAATGAAGGCATGAAAAGTGTGGTAAAGCCTGAGGAATAAAAATATTTTGTTCGGGCGCCTGGGTGGCTCAGTGCGTTAAAACCTCTGCTTTTGGCTCAGGTCATGATCTCAGGGTCCTGGGATCGAGGCCCACATCGGGCTCTCTGCTCAGCAGGGAGCCTGCTTCCCCCTCTCTCTGTCTGCCTGCCTCTCTGCCTCCTTGTGATCCCTCTCCCTCTGTGAAAAAAAATAAATAAAATCTTTAAAAAAAAATATTTTGTTCAAGAACTGTTGGAATGACTTCCAGAAAACACTGAAGCCAGGTTGAAAACTTAGAATTTTTTGTTACAGTTAACGCAAACACTAGATAGATCCATGAATCCTTCTCTAACATTGGTAAATATTTTTAACTTTAAACTCTTATTACTGTTGGTCCTTCCTTGACGACTATTCTTTAGCACTGTGCATATAGTAATTTGTATTATTTGTGGTTTTATATCAATATCCTCCTGTTCTACCTACACTATAGTCCTCCTGATAACTGAGATCGAGTTTTATAGCTACTTGTAACCCCATCAGTAACTTAAGTCTTTATTCTTAATGATGTTTAATGATGTTGATAACACTGCATTAAAAACATAATGAGATAATGGAAACAAAGTGCTTAACACAATGCCTGGCACAAAACAGTTGTTCATTAATTCTTACTTTTCTTCCTTATTATGCCTATAAATATTAATTTAAATAATAAATGGAGAAGAACAGAGTAAACAAATCAATGGCAATTGGGTTTTCCTGTGACTTTATTATTTTTCCATTTTAATGTGGAAAATATAATTTAATGCAAAAATAAAATTGGAAGGAGGATAAAGAATAAGTACATTTACATGTATTTATAAAATATCCAAAATTATGCTGTATGTTGTTGTAAGGGCACACAGGAAATGTCCTTAA
Source organism: Ailurus styani (assembly GCA_002007465.1). Taxonomy (NCBI): domain Eukaryota; kingdom Metazoa; phylum Chordata; class Mammalia; order Carnivora; family Ailuridae; genus Ailurus; species Ailurus styani. The sequence continues at coordinate 18,713 of LNAC01000760.1, forward strand.
AGATGCATGAAAATTTAAAAAATTGTACTGAGAAGAGAGGAAAGGGATAGAAATAGGGCAGGGCACAATGGATGTAATGGTATCCACAACATTTTACTTAAAAAATATTTCAACAGGGGCGCCTGGGCGGCTCAGTCAGTTGAGCATTTGCTTTCAGCTTGGGTCATGATGCGTGGGTCCTGGGATGGAGCCCCATGTCCCACTTCCTGCTCCGCGGAGAACCTGCTTGGCCCTCTCCCTCTGGCTGCCTCTCCCCCTGCTTGTGCATGTGCACTCTCTCACAAATAAATAAATAAAATCTTTTTAAAAATTTTTAAAATAAAAATATTTCAACAAATATGGCAAATATAAAATGCCTTACATATGTTAAATCTGAGTGGTAGACACATGAGTTTTCACATTATTCTCTGAACTTCTAAATATAATGTTTCATCATTTTCAGTGAAGGAAGGTAATCTAGAACTATAAAGACATAGAACAAGAATTTTAAATGTTTAAATTATAGAAAACCAAATGACAGGTAATTTTTATCTGGTGTTTAATATGTAACCTTTTTTTTAAAGAGTTTTTTATTATCCATGCCCTAATGTGAGGATTACGTATGGAAATTTTACTTGAAGGCAAGTACTGAAGACGAAAATAAAAGAAAAAAACTGAGGATAGTTTTTCAAATATTTCATTGCGATTTTAGTTGGATCAATAGGTGAAGTTTGGTCAGCTAAGATACTAAGAATAAAGTGTTTCCAAATGCTGGAAAATTAAAAAATGTACTTTATTAAGTTAAGCAGTCCATTCCGTATGATGACAATATAAAGACATGTAGAACCTCAAAAATTAAAAAAAAAAGATTTCAACTGTACACTTTAGATTGATAACTAATATATGATCTTTCCTGAATGTCATTTTTTTACTGGAATAAAATACTTACACAGTAAAATGAATAGATTTTCATTGTATAATCTGATAAACTTTGATTAATAAATGCAAGTGAAAAACTTGTGTATATTCTGGGCTCTTGGCTTTTCAATATAAACTTAAAGTCAACCTAGCATTTCATGTCTTATTTTGACACTGTTTTAATTTTTTAAATTTTATTTTCCAAAATTTGCTGCTTACTGTTAAGAAAGGTGATTGCCTTTGCCTGTTAACCTTGTATTCCATGACCTTCATAAGTTTACTTCCTAGTTGGAGTAGTTTGTAGATGCCTTTTAATTTTATGCATATATTATCTAAAGATATGTACTGATTTTACTTTTTAACACCTTTTTCTTTTTTGCTTTTAAGTAACTTTTATTGCCTTATTGGACTAGATATAATTTGAATACATGTTGAATAGAAATGATGAAAGCAAGCATCTTTGCTTACTTCTGATCTTAGGATGAAAATCATTCAATATTTTACCATTAAAGATAATGTTAGCTCTAGTTTATTCATAGATTCTCTTTACCAGAAAAAGGAAAATTCCTTTATTTATAGCTTTCTTAGAGTTTTTAACATACATGATTTTTGTATGTTTTTCCTGCATTCATTTTCCTGCACTTCCTGCATTTATTTCCTCCGTTTCCTACAATAATGCATTTCCTGCATTTATTTTTCCTGCAGAAAAATGATTTTTCTGCATTTATTGAGATAATTTTTTTCTAATTTATTCTATAAATGCGATGAATTACATTACTTGCTTTTCAAATAAGCAACGCTATGCCTTTCTGAGATAAACTCTACTTCACTATGATGTGTTATCTTTTTAATATATTACTGGTTTTGATATGCTAATATTTTAAGAAGTTTTGCACTTAAGGTCATAAAATGCAAAAGTTTTGCATTTATATACTGGTTTATCATTTTACTTTTTGTAATTTTTTATTGGGTTTTGTGTGTTGGTATCATAAATTGACTTGGAGGAGTGGTCTGCCTTCTACTTTTTGAAATAGTTTATGCAGGATTGGTATAATTTTTTCTCTAAAAATTTGTTACAGAGTTCACTAGTACAATCATTTAGACCTTGAGGTTCTCTCTGGTAAGATTTTGATTACCAATTCAATTTTTTAATAAAGACTATTCACATTTTCCATTTCTTCTGTCATCATGTTTCTTCCAAGGAATTTGTGAAGTTTATAAATAAAATAATACATAATGCTCCATTTTTTTCTTTTAATATCTGGAGGTTATTATAGTAATAATATCCACTGTTCTACTCATCCATTACTAATCTGTGATCTCTTTCAAATGTGGTATGTCAATTTTATTATTTTAAAAAAGAACCAACTTTCGGGCGCCTGGGTGGCTCAGTGGGTTAAAGCCGCTGCTTTCGGCTCAGGTCATGATCCCAGGGTCCTGGGATCGAGGCCCACATCGGACTCTCTGCTCAGTAGGGAGCCTGCTTCCTCCTCTCTCCTCTCTCTCTGCCTGCCTCTCTGCCTACTTGTAATCTCTCTCTCTGCGTCAAAATGAATAAATAAAATCTTTAAAAAAAAAAAAAAATAAAAAAAAAAAAATTAAAAAAGAACCAACTTTCAATTTTGCCAATACTATTATATATTTTTTTATTTTATTGATTTCTACTTAAAACTTTATTATTTCTTTCCTTCTATTTCATTATATTTAATTTGTTCTTCAAAACATAGATTTAGACATTTAGACATTTAGAAACATAGATTTAAACATTTCTTACTTTCTAATATAATTATTTAAAGCTCTGAATTCCCCTCTAAATACAGACTTAGCTGCATCTATAAATTTTTACATGATATATAATCATTATCAGTAAACTTAAAATATTTTCTAAATTTACTCATGATTTCTTCTTGATCCATGGGTTATTTAGAAATATGTTGCATAATTTCAAATATTTGTATTCTTCAAGTTAATTTATTAACTTATAATCTATTTCTGTTGACATTAGAAAATAAACTCTGTGAGATTTCAATCTTTTGAAATTTACTGAAACAGATTTTATAACCCAGCATATGGTTTATCTTCAGAAGCATTCCATCGGAACTTGAAAATTACATATGATATGGAACTGTGTGGTGTTTATCAATTACATCAAGGTTGTTGACAATGTTATTTACATATTCTATATTTTCACTATTGTTTTTACCTAATCGTTCTATCAGTAATGAAGAGAGTGTAATCTATTTTGTCCATTATTTTCATTAATTTAATATACTGTCGGTACGAGATGAGACAAATAATTCAGGCATATTTCTTTTTATAAGATGAATGAGACTTGAGCTCCTGCTGACAAACCCAATAAATTCTTCTACAAACACACAACAAAAACAGGGATTTTTTAAATATTTTTTTTTAGCCCTTACCTGTCTGTTTTTGTAACAAGTCAGTAGATAAGAGGCAGTTTTCTATCTGCAAAGGATAGGGAAAAATTAATACAATTGAGAAGGAGTAGGGGTAAGGTCCTAAACTTAATGTTTTGCAGGTTTCAAGTCACTAGATTCTTTGAATTCCTTTTTTACACATAAGAAAATTTAGGATTTGAAATGCTAACCAACCTTTCCTTAGCTATCAGTTAGTACATTTTAACCTGGGATTAGAAACACTGTCCTTTGAAATGTAAAGTACATTTGCCAATAATTTATTCTGAATAATTTTTAGTAATGCTGTCACTAGACAAAAGCTTTAGCTAAGATAGAACAAGTTTACACTTAAAAGAATTGAGAAGTTAATGTGTGGTGAAAAAGAAAGTGAAGACTGGAGGCTTTAGTTAAGAACCGGCAACTCAGATTCCTTCAGTGTTCAGGCAAATGCTAGCCTGCAGAAATGCAAAAACAAAACAAAACAAAACAAAAAAATTTATGTATCGGTAAAGAAAATAGGTCTGCCTATAGCCATTTCACTGTCCTTTGGCAGCTGCCTGTTCCATTCTTCCCTAAGTTTTCCAATGGCTTTCAAACAGTGCATGAGGGATACGAGAAGTTAGAGAAAGCACCTGAGAAAACTGCCATAGGGGAAGGTTCTAAGAGGGAAGGTAGAAATTCCACCCCTTCTTCAGATAGAACTATTCCATTTTTAACACTTTTATAAACTCAATGTCCAACTATTTTTTTGTAGTGAATTTTACTGCTTCAAAAAAAAAATTGAAACCACTAAACAATGGAAACAAGAGGGTTTCAAATACTTCAGATCCATTTCTATGCTTGACCCTATTGGCTCAGTGGGTTTTGGGAGGTAACAGTGTCTTGAGAGAACAGGGTCAATCAGTGTGCAGTTATGTCATAAAGGACTTCCTATTTTAAGTCATAGAGAAATGTGGCTTGTGAGGTCAGACCATAGGGCTTCAAAGAGCTGTGGTCCCTAAAGAAAGTGACTGACTGCTGTGAGAAGTAAGCTGAGTGGAAAGCTACGATGTCCTGTCCTAAATTGGCCATTCCAACTACCTCCATACTTCAGAAGGAAAAAAATAAAAAATAAAGAAGAAAGAAAAGGAAAGAGAAAATCTTCCCAAATGCCATTTTCAAAGGCAGAGGACTCTCATGCATGTATTTTTAAAACAGAAAGCTTCCAAAAATATTTACAAAGGAATTATGCTATTATTCATGGGAGAATGTTCATGATACAATCTTATTTACTTCTCATAGCACAAATTGAATTTTCTCAGTTACTGGAAAAACATACACCCTTCTGAGAAAACATAGTTTTCCATTCTAGACCTAAATCATGTATTTTATTCCAGTTACCTCAGTGTATATAATTAACTTAATATTGTTATTTATATATTTTAGCACACTGTTTTCTTGAAAACATACGAATTACATATGTAATAGATATATTAATTTTAAATTTCCATAATATCTCTAACATCTAACTGCTTTCTTTAGACTTGACAATTTACGCCTTCTTTAAACTCTGATCAACCTACTGCAAACTCTTTCTCATGCACTTTTCTTAGAGACTCAGTGTTACCTTGCATTTTTCAAGGTTATTGTGACTCCTGGTTGGGCTTCAGGGACAAGACAGATATCCTTATTCTGTCTGCTTTCCAGAGAGATGATATGAGTAAGAGGATACAAGATACAGAGGTCTCTAGGTTAGCTGATATATCTTTGCTTGGCAAAATTACAGAGCTCTAGAATTATGATAATTTCCTCATACCTTGATCTCTTTTCTCTCTTTCATTATCTTCACTTCCTTTCTACCTATTAATAGCAATGCATTGCCTTGAAGGGCAAATAACCTGGAAATTTATTATAAAAGGGAAATTTTCCTCTTTAATTGCCCCCTGTAGCATTTTCCCAGGCACATTGCAAGGAATTGTACTTAATACATTTTTGTCAAAGTGGACAAATTCTGGGTCAGGAAAGAGTTAAAATCCAACAATTCACTATAAATCTAGCACAGAATCAGGATAAAAAATAAATAACTTCCTGATACCTGTCAATAGTGTATCTATTACATCAACAATGAATAGTATAATTACATCACATTTAATTTGAGAAATTGCTGCTTTTGGTGATGTCAATTTTTGGTGATGTCAAAGGGTAAACTTAGTAAAAAAGAAATCATCATTATTGATACGGAAAACAAATGCTAAAGAAAAAAAAAGTTCCTTACTACTCACAGCCCATTGACAAGTCCTTGAGACAGGTAGAATGACATTCCTCTAGGAACTCAGCTGCCTTGATGTTAATACTTTCTTAAGGGTAAAAGGCAATCTTAGCCCAACTCCTAAGATCCATTAAATCTACTTTAAAATGTAAAAATTCCTTTGGGACTTCCTCTATCTCTACCTGTCAAGATACATGTTAGCAATCATCCTCCAAGCATATGGCCCACTGATATACATCTGAAGGGTCTTATGGCTAAGGTTTTATTAGACCCCCAAATCTTTCTTACATGGGACTTTTTTTTTGTTGGTGTCACTTCCCCTGGAATATCTTCATCATTTCAACAAGGTCACTTTCCTCATTTATGTTGCTAATTTCACCTTCATTAAGTTTCAGTGACTACATATCTAATCCTCCGAATGGAGGCAATGTCAATATTGCCCCAGTCAGCTATTTCCTTCTATAACTCATTTTTCATTCAATTTAAATTTTACTTCCAGCATAATTTTGTTTCTTTGCTGCACTTTCATATGTATTGGACAATTTCCTATTTCTATCATTCATTTTTGTAAAATATCAAGTGGATTTATCACCGGGAGAAAAGGAGGCAACACAACCACATTTTGCTCTCTGTACATGAACTAAGGAAGAGATGCACAGTGACTAGTCACTGACAGACTTTGCACAAAGTGGTCAATGATCTTGATATGCACCTGTTATGAATTGTGGACTGAAGAGCTAGTAAAGAAATTTGTACTTTTTGCATTTATTCACAGTTATTATACTGTGGTGGTGGAAATTTGAACCTTATTCTTAGAAGATTACTGTCATTTACCTAAACCATGGTAAGTGAAGCTCGAGCATTGAAGAACCATACAAAAACAAGGACTGCCTGTACTTTGTTTTGTTATGTTAATAGCAAAATATATCTTCACCTTGACAATAATGAATTTTTTAAGTAGATAAAAATATTTTGAAAATTCTGCGATATGATATGTTGAATTTTTATTACTTCAATGTGGCTACTATGGGTATCCAGAAACTCAAATGTGGATCACAAAATCAGGGTTTTACTTTTAGCTCTCCCACTAATGTATCACATGATGATGACAAAACACAAAAATTCCCTTGAATGCTTGAATCATCTTTAAAAAGAAGACTGGAATACATTTTTTTCCAAAACAGTTTCATCTTATGTCTGCTGTCCTGACATTGTTATTTACAGCTCCTCTTCCCCTCTCAAAATTGTCCCAATTCTTTCTGTATCAAAAGTTTTGTCTTTAAACTAGAAATATTTGGGCGCCTGGGTGGCTCAGTAGGTTAAAGCCTCTGCTTTCGGCTCAGGTCATGATCTCAGGGTCCTGGGATCGAGGCCCGCATCGGGCTCTCTGCTCAGCAGGGAGCCTGCTTCCCCCTCTCTCTGTCTGCCTCTCTGCCTCCTTGTGATCTCTCTCCCTCTGTGAAATAAATAAATAAAATCTTTAAAAAAAAATAAAATAAAAAAATAATCTAGAAATATTATTTCTGACATAGTAGAATTGGTACTGCAATGTTATAATTGTTATTTGTAATTATAAGAACATCTAATTTGCTAATTAAAAAAAAACAAAACAACTTCAAAGATGACCTTTAAATACATTCCTGTTGTGAGCTCTATCCCTTACTTTTTCTGTCTTGTACATTTTTGCAAGTCATATCAAGTTCTTATAAAGTTTACAACTTTTTATCACCTCTCAGTGCAAACTCATTTTTACCACTGAAAAAGGCCCTGTGTAATTCATCTGATATCACTAAGCATATTATATGAGTAGTGACCGGCAAGCAGTAAAAGGCCATATACAAAACTGATGTGAGAGTTCTGTACCTTCCCAGTTGTCCCTTTGATAGATCTGAATTCAGAAACATGACGATATTGGTTCAAAAACCGAGTTATATATTTTTAACAATATTTAAATATTTTAATATTGTTCAGAACAATGGAAAAACAAAGTTAATATGAAAGAGGTTTAACTTTGTTATATAAGAACTGCTCCAGCAATTTCATTGTAATTATCTACAACATATACCTCAAAAAATAGCAGTGATAGATTAAGATAGTAATAATCTTCCAACAGATCTCTCAGGTTTCTAAATGTGTGCATTGAACACAAACACCCTTAATTATATCTTAATGTTCACTCTAAGCTACATTCAAGCAAAAAAATGTTGTATGCGATTTCATGACAATAAATCATGAATTTAGGCAAGATATACATTATACTTTCTTTACTGGAATCCTAAAAAGAAATACCAAAATGCTTTATCTGAATGTTATTTCATATTTAATGGTTTGACATATTTGATACCTGATCCATCTTTCTGACTTTTCTAATCGATAGCAAAATTTTTAAATTTGGGTTTGAAGATCAAGGTCAATACCATATTTTCCTTTGTAATTTTTGTTCCTTGACAAAGTATTTTTGCCTTCTTATGAAATATTTATAGGAAGATTTACATTTTTAAGTTCTACTTAATTTCATGTATAAATGTTACCTTTACTTAAAAATAAGTTATAAGGGCATTATTAATTCACCCTGGAACTCCCAGGTGACATAAGCAACATAATACATAGTACTGTAATTCAATGCCAGCTAACTAAATTCTAGGACCAAGATTTTAGCGCACAGTATACAAATTATATAATAATGACCCATGTATAGTAGCTAGGATTTACTTATTTACATTTATTTTTTTGATAATTATGATTTATCTCAAAGATATCCTCTAGCATCCTACTTTGGCCAAACTTCTTTAATGGAACATATGTGCATAAATGAAATATATTATAAGTCTTTGTTAATTTTCAACTATTCAGTGGGCCATTTTAAGACATTCTTATCCTTAAGTATTTGGCTTGACCTCACTTTTTACAGTATTTCAGTATTTTTAAACATTGGATGCTGCAGACAAGAACACTGAACACTCATGGTACCGGGCCTGGCCAAACCAAGGAACGCTTTTCGCTGATTCTCACCTTCCAATTGTAAAATGCAGGTATCAGATTACATTATTTCCAAGGTTCCCATTTTAGATATTGCCTTTTTTTTTTAATTTTATTTTTATTCTTTGTNTTTTATTATTTGCCCAAGGGGTACAGGTCTGTGAATCATCAGGCTTACATCTTTCACAGCATTTACCAAAGCACAAACCCTCCCCAATGTCCATAGCCCATCCACCTTATGNGTGTGTATACATTTAGTGTTGCTATGCCTTCCTGATGGATTGACTCTATTATTACATAATGTCTTTCTCTGTCTTGGGTAATTTTTGTTGCTCTGAAGAATACTTTAGTTGATATTAATATAGCCATTACTACTTCCTTTTGATTAATGCTTGTGTGGTATATCTTTTTTCTTTCTTTATTTTCATACTGTCTATATCATTATTTTTTTTTTTTTTTTTTTAATTTTATTTTTATTATTTGCCCAAGGGGTACAGGTCTGTGAATCATCAGGCTTACATCTTTCACAGCCCTCACCAAAGCACAAACCCTCCCCAATGTCCATAATCCATCCACCCTATCCCTACCCTCCCACCCCCCAGTAACCCTCAGTTTGTTTTATGAGATTAGAAGTCTCTTATGGTTTGTCTCCTTCCCCATCCCATCTTGTAGCGTTCAACAATAGTGACCTAGCTACCCCATCCCCCCACCTCCTTGTCTTCTGTAACCCTCAGTTTGTTTCCCAAGTCCAGAGTCTCTCTTGGTTTGTCTCCCTCTCTGATTTCTTCCCATTCAGTTTTCCCTCCCTTCCCCGGTGGTCCTCCGTGCTATTCATTATGTTCTATGTAAGAGTGAAACCATATGATAATTGTCTTTCTCCGCCTGACTTATTTCACTTAGCATAATCCCCTCCAGTTCCAACCATGTCGATGCAAATGGTGGGTATTCATCCGTTCTGATGGCTGAGTAATATTCCATTGTATATGTGAACCACATATACTTTAGCCATTCATCTGTTGAAGGGCATCTTGTCTCCTTCCACAGTTTGGCTATTGTGGACATTGCTGCTATGAACACTGGGGTTCATGTGCCCCTTCTTTTCACTATGTCTGTGTCTTTGGGGCAAGTACCTAGTAGTGCAATTGCTGGGTCATAGTGTAGCTCTATTTTTAACTTCTTGAAGAACATCCATACTCTTTTCCAGAGTGTCTGTACCGGTTTGCATTCCCATCGATAGTGTAAGACGGTTCCCCTCTCTCCACACCTTCCCTAACACTTGTAGTTTCCTGTCTAGTTAATTTTTGCCATTCTAACTACTATAATGTGGTATCTCATTGTGGGTTTGATTTGTATTTCCCTGATGGCTAGTGACATTGAACATCTTTGCATGTGTCTGTTAGCCATTTGTATGTCTTTGGATAAGCCAGCCACATCTAGAAAAATGAAACTGGACCATTCTCTTACACCATACACAAAGATAAACTCAAAATGCATGAAAGACCTCAATGTGAGACAGAAATCCATCAAAATCCTAGAGGAGAACATAGGCAGTAACCTCTTCGACATTGACCATAGTAACTTCTTTCAAGACATGTGTCCAAAGGCAAGGGAAACAAAAGCAAAAATGAACTTTGGGGACTTGATCAAGATAAAAAGCTTCTGCACAGCAAAGGAAACAGTCAAGAAACTAAGAGGAAACCCACGGAATAGGAGAAGATTTCTGCAAATGGCATTACAGATAAAGGGCTGGTATCCAAGATCTATAAAGAACCTCTCAAACACAACACCCAAAAAAACAAATAATCCAGGCAAAAATGGGCAGAAGACATGAACAGACATGTCTCCATATTATATATCTCAAATATAATCTGACTTTAGATATATTGCTTAATAACATTCTATTTTTTAAAATAAAACTTCCTCTGGTTCTAAAAACCTGTCATTTAAATCAGAGTGCTGAACTCCTGAAAGAGCAGTATTCATTTTTACTTTTATGCACCCCATCCCCCAGCAACAATACTCTCCCTGCTCCATTTATAGATCTTGCTCATCTTTCAGGTTCACTTCAAGCTTCACCTCTTCTTTGAAGACTTTATTGAATTTATGATACTCCTTTCATGTCGTGGTATTATTTAACTTTCTATGTTCTTTAAAATACTAACTAGATATTATACTTTTTAAAATATACATAATATCTGGCAGGGTCTGATGTGCATAACAGATACATAAGTATAAAGAAATGTGGAAAATCCCTAACACAACTCTAATATGGCTCATGAATGCTAGATGCAGTGATAGAAACTTGTTCTAAATTACTAATTATGTTACTTTTTTTTTTCACAGCAGGAGAGAGATCACAAGGAGGCAGAGAGGCAGGCAGAGAGAGGGGGGAAGCAGGCTCCCTGCCAAGCAGGGAGCCCGATGCAGGCCTCGATCCCAGGACCCTGAGATCATGACCTGAGCCGAAAGCAGAGGCTTTAACCCACTGAGCCACCCAGGCGCCCTAATTATGTTACTTTTTAAACACTTACATATTTATCCTTTAAAATCAATAGATTAAATAATATACTTTAATCATTTGAGATCCCTGAAATGTTTAATTCTCCATGTCCCACATCTATGATTCTTGAGAGAGTCAACTTTTCCCTTTTCATTCATTCATCTGTCCTTACTAGGTCAAATACTTGCAGTTGCAGAACTTAGAACATATGAGAGCTAATGTTACCAGAAGGAAATCTCAATGAAGAAATTCACAAATCAAGGTTCTCTATCTACTTCCTTGGTCAATGTTGATTACTTCCTTGAAATATGCTTTCTGACCTTGATTAGAGTCAATGATTGCTTTCAGAAGAGGTAACTGAGTCTAATCTGTGCAGTATCTTAGAATTTGACAGCTGAACAACACTTTGTAGTCAAAAAGCAGTAAAAATACAAATGTTCAAACTTTTCCTCTATATCACTATCACAGGTAGAACTTCCACAGATTGTATTAATGTTCTGTAATTTTCTAGACATTCAGAGGCCCCAGGTCTGAAAATCTATTTTCCCATTTAGGAATATGTTGCTTTACTTTCGAGGAGATTTTGGATATCAATTTCTTGTTAACGGCCCTGAAATTATACTTGGAGACTTCCTGGAAGCAAGAGAAGAATGGCCAGTAGGTGGACATAGCACAGTGACAACAATATGAGGAAGAGATACTAAGAAATTAAGGTAGTGTATATGTCTCAAGAGTCTCTCCATAAATGGCATGAAGGAAAATGAAGGACTTGATATGTATTGAACACAGACTGTGTACCAGGTGCTATGCCACGGTTCTTTAAAAATATAACAACAATGTGAAGTAGACATTATTGTCAATTTTTAGATAAAGGAAGCAATCCCAGAGAGGATGAGTAATTAACTCAACTTTCCACCAGTGGTGAGTGGTACATGACATTTTTTAAGAAGTCGATTTGGCTTCAAAGCACTGGCCATTCCATCCCACCACACCACCTACATGTCCATTATGTTGGTTATCAGGGATAGGCTTTCCATTCCTAAAAGTGATATAGGCAAGGGAACAGAAGAGACTTGGTGCCTAATGGTGTTATTGGAGCTATAATTCTTTACTGAAATACAAGCCCAGAGAAATCCAGTTATATAAATTTTTGCCTGATTTTTCTTTTATTCATTTATGAATTTGTGCTGTTTTGCCTAATCACATACATATATATGTGTGTTCCTGTTGATACATGCACACACATATATACACACAAATGTAAATGTATTCCTGTAAATCTTGAAACATAGAGCAGTAGGAAATGATCTTTGCTTGTTGGGTTGATACAAATTTTCTTCTGGTTGCCTTAATGATCCTATTTTAGCAACCCACTAAGCATCTCAATATTAACCAAGAATTGAACTAAGGGAGGCATTTAAAAATTTTAAGCAGAAATATGTGATTATATTACAGAAATACTAGTACTGTACTTAATTAAATGAGAAAACTCTGCATGTACCAAAAAATGTGAATAATTTATTTGAAACTTTTAAAATGAACAAATGTAATTGAGGCTCAAATGAAACACAACGAACATAATCTTCTGCATTGTTTAAGCATTTCATCTTAATTATAGCTAGAATATATATAAGAAAGGATCAATTTACCTCATTAAAAAAACCTAAAAAGATTCCAAGATATGTTTATGTTTTTAGGATGAAAAATCATAATGACTAACTCATTCCATGACTTTGCTCATTAGGCATATATTGACAGGAGTTCCTAGGGCAGGGTTGAAATTTTGGGACATTCATTGCTCTACCTTTTTCCTTTTAATAGAGAAGCTCAAGTATATGAATGTGAGATATAAGAAAATGAATTAGAATTCACATTCTGCGTAATGAAAAGAGAATCTGAGGAAGAATAATAAATCAGGAGTTGCTCTGGGTTACAAGCTCATCCTTTGTCTACTACAATATGTTTATACACCAAATCACAAATGACTCCCCACCACAGATCAGTCTCTGAGATGGGAATAAACCAGCCAGGAATGAGAACTTTTCAGATGCTATAGGGAGGACTGAGCCGCATCTCTATGGCTTCCGGAATCATTGGGAAAGACATCAAGAGGACAAGACACAGAGCTGGACTCAGGCAATCAGTCTCCTCACACCTTCCCTTGTGTTTGGAATGTGGTTTCCACTTCCTTTCCTACGCTCAGAAGCCACCCCAAGGGCACAAACTTGAGATCGTGGTGTTGAGACCATCTAGAAGGTGGATGTGATAAACTCAGTTAAGGCCTCTATATAAACTTTTAAGATTTGGCAGCAGAGGCACAGATCTACTCACCTTGTGGCTACCCACGACAAACCTTATAGACAATTTCCCTTGTTTATTAAAATTGCTAACTACCACTGTGGAGTGGTTTGCCTCTTTGGTCCCTCCTGACCTCCACATAAGGGAACCAGTTTCAGATTATACCTGGGAAGCTCCCACAGAGGTTGCAAACCAACAGGAATAAACGATTAATAGCAAAAAAGAACCCATGTTAGCCCATATCTACAACAATCAGACAAAATTTTTGAGAAATAAAAACTATAGTGACCATAGTTTCCACAACTAAAATAGAGCATACTAGCTATCAGAGATCTAATACACACAATGAAAATAAAAGATTATTTAAATAGAGTTTATCTTATAATTTCTAAGGATAATAAAAACAATGAAGACAGTAGTTATAATTCATTACATGCCTATTATATGTTGGTAAATGTGAAATATTTTAAAAAATATTTTCTTTAGCACAGGTAAATATTTTATTACTATTTTAAAGATGAGGAAAATGATGCTCAAAGAAATTATGACTTGCTCAAAGTCATATGCCACATAAAAGTTATAATCAGAACTGTAATCCTGATCTCACTTCAAATACATGCCCACAGATCATTCTGTGGCAGTAATCAAGTAGTCAAGTCAATTATGAGAAAATTTTAAGTTTTTTAACACCTCCAATCTTTTCTATTTGTGTATATCTTTTCCAAAATAATAATAGGAAACACACACACAAAAAAATAATTAATAGGAAACACAGCTATTGTAGTTTTCTACTGCTACTCTAATAAATTCTTTCAAATTCCCATAAATTTATTATCTTATAATTACATAGGTCAGAAATTTGACATGGATTTCACTGGGCTAAAGAAAATCAAGGTGTCAGCCAGATTCCACACACTGTTTCAAGAAGTTAGCATGAATCAGCTTATTTAGTCCATGCCATGAAAATGAGAGGTTAATATTTTCCCAATGCCTACCTCAAAGAAAAGGAAATCAAAACAAAATGTATTTAAGTATCTCGTCTAAGGTCATGCAATATGTTAGATCCAGGATAATAATAATCAGTAGTAACTATTTGAAAGGAGGACCAGCTTCTGAGCTAATTTCCTGGGATAAAAAAAAAAAGTTACTAAGAGAACATATTTCACTTCATAGTTGGGAAGAGAGAAACCCCAGAAGGAAAAAAATGAGTTTCTACTCTAGAAAAAAGAAAACAGTAAACTGAATCTCTATGGCCAATGCACCTTACAGAGAAACTATCCTAGGTACAAGAAATTGATCAAGAGATAAGATCTCACTACCTGCTGACACATTTCTTAAAGACTACCAGGCATCTTTGTTTTTACTCTATCACCCACTCCAAATTTTCCACTATTGAAATGAGATTTCTACCTGGCTTCTAGAAAACTACCACTTTCTGTGTGTCTGACATGTCCCTTATATCTGGACTCTATTATCAGTGGTCACCCGATTCCCTAGTTGATAGACTTTGCCTGCCTACATTTCTTCACACTATATAGAGCAGGTTCTCCCAACAGTATTGACCCATAAGCAGGGTCATTTGTTTCTCTACCCCAAACCACTGAGGAGAAGAAACATGCATCATGAATAGTGTTGAATTTGGACCCTTCTTCCCACCTCTTTTATATATACTTCCCTAAAAGTCCAGATTCTTGATTTTTTTTAATGGCCAACTGCAAATTAAGCAAACATGGGAATCTTTTTCCTCAAAGATACATATATATAAATGTTGAAAATGAAGGGTCACCACAAACTTCCCTTATTCACCCATTATATATTTTGGTTATGTTTGGTAAAATACAAGCATGTTGAATAATTTTCAAATGAGTCATAAATATTTACCATGACCAGAAAAGTAACAATAAGTTCTTTAGCTAAATGATTTATAAAATTCAACATACATAATTAATGTCCTGGCATTCCTCTCTGGTCCATCTTTCAACAGTATTAAGTGCAAAATAAATTAAAAATCTTTTTTTGATTGGCATAATTTTTTCTTAGAATTTATAGTGATGCCTCATGCATGCAGTGTTCATTCCTATGCTGAAAGTTTCTATAACAAGACTAGATTTTGATCGAAGATTTATTCATGCTCTTAGTTTACAGTTTTTGATTTTGCTGTTTCTTCTTTAAAAGACAAAGGACACTGACTTCCATTTACACAACAATGGTCTAATTTTTTATAGTTTCTCAGAGATAAACAATGGTGGTTCCATAGTAACAATGAAAAACTCTTTCAGTATCCGGGCATGTGATTCATCTGTATTTCAATGCATAAACAAATTATTTAAAAAACTATATTGTCTCCTACATTTATCACTTAATTAAGCATATATTACTCTACTTTCTTCATTCTGAAAATAATTTCTCTTGCTTAGAAGTGTAAAAGAAAAAATATATAAAGGTCTTCCTACATTCTCTGAAAGGCGATGGTAGACTCTGAAGCCAGACTTCCATGCTTCAAATCTTATTTCTGCCACCAACAAGCTGTGTGACTTTGGATCACTTCTTTAAATGCTCTATGTTTTAGTTTTTTTCTCCATAAAAAATGAGAATAGTAATATGAGATATCTCAAAGGGTTGCTGAGAATTAAGGAATGTAACGTAATGCTTCATATGAAAAGCAATTATATACTCTACCCCAAGCCATTTTTCTATTTCATTTTTACTCAAAGCACAGTTTTTAAACCTCTTTTTACATATTTAGTGTATTTATATAATTTTATCTTTGTGTTGTGTGTTGACTTCCCACACAAATAATAGATATAATTATAAAATAGTTTAGAACAATTCTACACTATCAAATGTCTAATACTTAAAGGAGTATCTTTTGCTCTTAACATTAACCTGATTAGAGAGCTAACAAAAAATATCCTTTCTATTCATCATCAATGTTAATTATAATTTGTATAATCAGAATTGCATCTTATAATATTGTTTCTCATGTTCAATGCAGCAATTCTATTCAGAGCTCCTTGACTTCTCCGTAACAATCTAAACAAAATCTATGGTTTGGCATCAGTAAGCATATTTTTTTCAGCCTAAGTGAATTCATCTATTCTCTTATGTTGCTTTTGATTAGGATTAAAGCTTCAGATATAATCTATCACTTAAAATAATTGGTTGCATATATTTTTGTAAGTCAAGATTTTGTAAAGACCATGCTTACTTTAAAAACTATTTTTAAAGGAAAATTTTGGTATTTTCTCCCCTCTAGCCAAATTCCTTAAAATGTCAGAAAGTATAGTATAAATAGAAATAAATTAGTAACAATACAAAAAGCAAGAAAGGATGGCTTCAGTGAATTCCATTTTGATAAGTTACACAAATATAGAAAGCAGAATGGATGAAATTGATGGAGCAATAAATACATAGAAATGTAGAGCCTAAAATACACATAAAAGACAATTACTATAAAGGTAAGAGCACTTCCAGAAATAGTCCAAACTTAGATTCATCCCAACATAATGCCAAATAGCTGCTGAGAGGAACATTTGTCCAAGTAAACAATGCCACAAATAATACCTTTAAAAAGTGAAAGGTCCACTGAGAAGGAACCTACATAAAATGCTAGGGTTGGAGAGAACAGCAGAACATTTCTCATGAGGTCCACAAAGGCACTTATGAAGGAAAAATCAAAGGGGACCAACTGACTCTAGTCTAGCAGGAAGGTTGTTCTTTCTAGTTATGAAAGTTTCCCAGAGGCACTTTCCACTTTCAATCAAGACTTTATCTGTATCATTTTGCTGTATTCAATGTCACCTATAACCTTCACATTATCAAATCTAATATTCAATTATTCATCTTCTCAGCATCATTTGAATAAATAAATCATAATAACTGCCTCCTGTTGGAAATATTTCCTTCACTTGACTTCCGAGATATTAAACTTTTCTGCTTTTCTTACTTCCATAGTGTTCCTTTCTTGAACATTTTTCTTTCTATAACCTCAGTCATTTGCTAGGTGAGTAAGTTCATCTCACAGCTTTAAATACTAATGATAATGAATTTCAGATATCTATCCTCAAGAAACCCTTATTTTAAATTCCAGACTTACATATCTGACAGTCTACAGGACAACTCGACTTGGATGTCAAGTAGACATCACACTTGTGACATATAAAACCAAAATATTGGGCGCCTGGGTGGCCCAGTGGGTTAAAGCCTCTGCTTTCGGCTCAGGTCATGATCTCAGGGTCCTGAGATCGAGGCCCGCATCGGGCTCCCTGCTCGGTGGAGAGCCTGCTTCCCCCTCTCTCTCTATGCCTGCCTCTCTGCCTCCTTGTGATCTCTCTCCCTCTGTGAAATAAATAAATAAAATCTTTAAAAAAAAAAAAAACCAAAATATTGATCGTCCCTCAGAAAGTTGTTCCTGTTTGTGTATTTCTAATTGTAGTAAATAGTCCCAACTTGAACATTAATTACTGAAGCAGGCTTGGAATTATCATTAACACTTCTTTCTCTTTCATACTCCCATCCAATCCATTACAGAGTCCTGTTATATCTATCCAAATTTGATTACTCAAAGTTGACAGTTTCAAACTATTCTGCTACCACTATTTCACTTTATCAATAGATGCAAATAACTCACAAGTATCAAAATATGTTAAGAAGCAGATGTCATTAAAAATATAAGATGAATACAATAAAGATTAGCACAATAAAAAAGAATTTGAAAACCAGAAATCAGCACTATTCCAGAGGATCATCAGAAAAAAATTGAAAAATAAAATTTTTTCATTACCAATACTTAACTCTGTAGTTAAAGTTTTGATCAATGCAAATTTTGAATTTTTATTTAAAATAAATTTTATAGTATACTTGCAGATGAATTTTGTTTAAAATTCTGCATTCAGGTTAATTGTGCAATTGAATAGTTGAACTGAATTATTAAATCATGGGTTACTTATCTATTTTCCATACAAGGGCAAATTAACTTGTCTCAATTTTTTCTACCCTGGGACAAAGAGTGATAGACGTTATCTGATTTTACTCATCATCTTGGCCAAAAGTGCAAGAATTTCTCTCTTATAAATAACCAAACTTTCTGTGTCACAGAGTAGATAAGCTTCAATTTAACTAGATGTGATCCAATTAATTTCTAAAGTTGTTGTGCCGGCTGATTCTCACTCTAGCACCGCTTTTGAGTTCTTGTTCCCACTTGCAACTCAACACTAGATATTATCAGCCTTAAGAATTTCTGCAAATCTAATGACAGGTAAGTAGTGTCTCACTACCTTGATATGTATCCCATTGTTTGTTAGGAAGACTGAATAGCTCATCAATTTTTGTTTTTCTTTCATTTTGCCTATAGTACATTTATATATTTTTTTATTTTTGTTTTTTTAAAGATTTTTATTTATTTATTTGTCAGAGAGAGATATCACAAGTAGGCAGAAAAGCAGGCAGAGAGAGAGGGGGAAGCAGGCTTTCCGCTGAGCAGAGAGCCCGATGCGTGGCTTGATCCCAGGACCATGAGATCATGACCTGAGCCGAAGGCAGAGGCTTAACCCACTGAGCCACCCAGGCGCCCCTATACATTTATATTTTTAAAGAAATCCTTCTCTAACGCCAATATAATAAGCATATTTTTAAAAGATTATAAAGATACATTCCTGTATTTTTGCTTGTGTTTTAATATTCCACCACTTTAAAACTGGCATAACCGGGCGCCTGGGTGGCTCAGTGGGTTAAAGCCGCTGCCTTCGGCTCAGGTCATGATCCCAGGGTCCTGGGATCGAGGCCCACATCGGGCTCTCTGCTCAGCAGGGAGCCTGCTTCCTCCTCTCTCCTCTCTCTCTGCCTGCCTCTCTGCCTACTTGTAATCTCTCTCTCTCTGTCAAATGAATAGATAAAAAAATTAAAAAAATAAATAAATAAATAAATAAATAAAACTGGCATAACCTTGGAAAAATCACTTATTCTAAGCCTCACTAGTCTCGTCTATAAAATGGGGATAATAAGGGTTGTTGTGAGGATAAAATGTGCACCTTGCCTTATTTATGTCACTTGATGATTCTACAGTTTACTCCTGTTCATTTGTGTGGTCCTAGCATGCTAATTTTTAACTGCTGAAAAGCATTTCATTATTGAATGCTATTTTTTCCTTTTGCTCTTAAGGGGAAAAAAGAAGAGAAATCTTAGGAAATAGCATTTGACCTGAACTTTGAAGAATAGATAGACTTTTGTCACAGAGACACTAGACAAAAAATAACTGCTCTTGAAAGGCATTTTCTTTCACCTAAGGAACTTCAATCTCAATAGTTTTTACTCTTAACAAAAATAATTTATCTTTTAATCTTTTTTTACTAAAAACGTTAAGGTTATTTTCAAAATCCTGGTTCATTCAATGTTAAAAATGGTTAGAACAATTATAGTTGCCATATTTCTTTGCAGATACACCCTTAACTGAACTTAAAAAATAAAGCCTCTGCATTTTAATGGCTTTGCTTTGTGGAAAATGAATTTTAATGAAACAGTCAAGTGAAAGTCCAGTGATAAAGACTTCTGTCAGTTTTGGTTTGGTTGAAAGCAGTTTTAGGTAGGTTGTTAAAGAACCTCCTCTTTGGAATAATAGAGCATCCTTAAAAAAATTTTTTTTTTCTTGGGAAGAAACAGAAGGCTATTTCAAAAATACATTCTCATCCTTTGTTACTGAAAACATTATTTTACTAGTGGCCTTTTTGGACTGATACTTTAAAATCATGTTTCTATTCCCAAAACATTTCCTTAGAATAGAGCAGTTTTTTCATTTATTTGACTATATTTAAAGCCAAGTAAACATGACAATGTTAGAAATCATGTAAAATCAACCATAACCATTTGTAAAGTTACTCATTTCCAAGTATAATAAAATGTGTTTCTAAAGTTCTTGCTATTAAATTATTAACGTTTGTCATCTTCATTCTACAGACCAAAAAGATAGTGGGATTTAGTTCATGTTCAAATACTCGTACATATAATGAATTACTTCCTTAAATTGTTTTGAATTATGAACTTTCTTTTCCTAGAGATACATCCTTGTATAAACATATTAGTGGTTATTGAAAGAACTCTTAGAACATAAACAACTCTTCTAAGGAAACAGATGAGAAATATAAAAAACCTGTAGCATTTTTAGTTGAAAGTTCTTGAATTAAACATTTTATTTTTCTTTTCTTTTCTTTTTTTCCAAATGAGCCATATGGAATGAGTCTGGGTTTGGAAGATGGTGTTTCATGAGATTATACTGAATACATCAATATTCTTACACAGGATATTCTCTATTTGATAAGAAAAATGCGTTTACTTTCTGCTTTGCTGTTAGTCTCCTAGATTTAACTTAACTAATGAGGAAGCCAAGAAGATGTTGTGATGGATTCAAAGTATTAAAAAGGTAGAATATTCTCAGGCAATATACAAAGAAAATGTTAGGATAAGATTCCTGAGTTACATATATAAAACTGTTTAAAGCACAACAGGCCATAAATATTTGAAATTATCACAATGGGAAGAAATTATCTGCATCTCTACTGGACAAAAATCTACAAGTTAACAAGTAACTCCACTACATATGGGACTTATGATCAATTGTAAGGAAGAAATTAACTTAGTACTTTCTCCAGGCTATCCCTGTATAGTTTTTGCCTGCATATGGTATTGAACGGATGCTGTCCACCTTGTTGTGACTTATATCCAAATTGTGGATAATTTTTTTTATACTCATTTAAGTCTTCTGATACCTGAGACAGTTGCAAAACTTAGTTTTGTTGACAAATTGTTCATGTTTTCATTCTTTTTCTCTCCCATACTCTTAGTATTACTCTCATTTTCTCAAAGGACAGGGATTGCTTCAAACAATGAACGAAGCACTGCCACCATTTTTTCTTTTATTTCTTCTGAATTTCAGAACTTTGAACATTTTTCCCCTTAGGGAACTCCAATACTTTATTTTACTTTCTCAATCTAAAATTTTTCTGTGGTAATTTCATAGGAGCAAGAGTTGTCTTATGAATCACAAATCATCAAGTCAAGAGTTTTGTGTTTGAGTGATTGTTGGTTTGTTTTGTTTTGCTTTGCTTTTTAAGCAGGGAGCAATAACTACTAACTAAAATTCGAAACTATAGCTGATTCCTTTTCCCCGAAGCTGAACTTCCAACAGAATTCTTAATGAAATTTCTGCTTAGGTTGATCCCAACGAAATTACACTTGCAGTCATTAGTAAAGGACCATCACGTGGAACCTCTAGACATTGGAGGCTGCACTTCTAAAGTAAGAAAAGAGCCCATTCTTCCTTTCTATATTTTTTTTTGTTCTAAACTGACAGCAATTTCTGCAGTTATATCCTACCTAAATACATTCTCATGTCTGTCCATTTGGAAGATATCACAAAATTTTCTTCATTTCATAAAAAAGAGAGATTCACGGTAATATGATTACTTAATTAAAAATAATTTAATGTGCTAGATTAACGGGGTGTTGAAAGGAGACTGGAAGAGTTACCTGGCAATTGATCAAAGTACTTTATCTTTTAAGACAATACTCACATAAAAATAGCTCATAAATCTGAAAAGGCGATTACTCTAGTAGTAGTAAGAATATTTTTACAAAAGAAAATTGAATTAACGAGAAGGAGATTTTTAATGATACTGAAATGTCGTTTTCCTGCGCTTTTTCCTCTTAGGTATCATTATGTGGATCATATGCATATTTTGTTGAATGTATTTAAAGAGAGCAAGAGGTACTCTCCTCAGGTAGTCTCCATAGTATTTTAAAACTAAAGAACTTCAGTAGAGAGACAAGCAATAAATACCAGAATAGTTTTACACATTTTGTGATGACATCCCTTTAATATAAATATTGTTGTGTGTCGACTCTTATTTATCATACGAATTCAAGTTAATTGAGTTTTTTATAGCCATTACAAATTATTTCACTCTAAGAATGTTTGTTAGTCTTTTGAGGCATTAGGTGGACACATTTTATAACCAGAATCATGCTATTATCCTATAATAAATGAACTGGCCTAATCTAAAAGCATACATTCAATATTTATCCAAAATTTGACCTGTTGTAGTTTGACAGCATGATAATATAATTCTGGTATATACTGCACTCTTTGAAAGATAAAGATACAGTTTTCCTTTGAACTAAACTTACAAAATTTTATACAACAAGAAATATTTTGCATGGGGATAGATAAAACCATCTTTGGTATCATCTTTTGATATCAGGTGCTCAGAATCAACAACTTTAAAAGGACATTTTAAGGGCTTATTAGTGTTTTTGATCAATCCAATTAGGTTTTCTGTGACACTGTTGATTAGTAAGAAATAGAGTCGTGTAATGATGTACATAAATAAGTATTCTCTGACAAATACAGTTAACGGACTTGATGCTATGAGAATTGGAGAAGATTCTTCCCCCATGTAACTACATTACTTAAATCCATGTATATCCATATAACAAAGCTAGAATTGGTTCCATAATTGCTAACATTTTGATGTGACTTGTATCACATGTTTATAGAAATACTCTATGACATTTTTACAGAAATAATTTAATAGGATATCATTTACAGTCATGCTGGAGACAGTTGTTATACCTCTGATACATGAAATTATATATAAATTTATGATATAGAAAGGAAAGGATAATATGGACTTATAAATCAATTCCAAAATTCAATAACCCAGAAATGTCTCTTGATGATAACATAAGAAAGTGAGATATAAGTCCTTTACCAATTTTGTTAGAAGGCAAGAGAAACACTTGCCATATGATTACTTTAATGAAATAACTTCCTAAAATAATTAATAAAATTATTACTATTACACAGATTTATTGCATTACAGAAAAGGGTTGTAAGGTTTGGGCCAATTTATAGATTTTAATTCCAGCACATACCAACTGAGGTTGGAAACTTTAGATACCACTTTTAAGATTGACAACATGAGTGGATAAAAAAGGAATAAATATTCCCATGAAAAATACATTGGATTTACTATAAAAAATAAAATATGTGGCTGGATAGACTATTCATGTAAAACAAAATGTTTTTATATACAAAACAAAATCCTTGATTGAAGTTGAAAAAGTATGCTGGTGTAGAAATGTCTTTAAGACATTGTTTTCTGTTCCTATTTCTATCCTTAGAGTAGGTTTAGGCATTCAAGAATGAAGCTTGCTACAACAAAGATAAACCATTTTCCAGTCTAAAGGAAAAATTGACAATAACCCAGAGCTCCTATAGCCATTCTACAATGAGAAAACTTGCTTAGGTTGCTCCTTGAAAATTTAGTCTTCTTCAATCTCCTTCTATATAAAATGACTAAAATAGCAAGTCAATCCTCTTCGTGTTGAAATGGTCCAAGGGCAAATCACTGAGAAAAATACATATTTATCAATATAACAAAAGGGTCAAGTGTATTTATCTTTTTGATTGCATAGTTTGCATTCTGTTGTGTCTCTCCATATTATACTGATTTTAATTTTCTTTGCTTTTAATTTATTCTTCACAGCCAATCTATTTAATTACAGTCTGAAAGATGCTTCCTTTTAATGATTTTCTTTGCATATTTCACCTCTTTCAATTACAGTTACCTAAGGAATTATTCCGGAATGTGGGAGATTATAGCCCTAAATTGAGACCATGTCTAATTTTAACAGTGGCAGAAATGTGCAGAGCATTCTTTTCTTATTTTTAAGCTGATAGTGTTTTGAGAGCAAAAGAAATATTAGCCAAGACAGGCAATGAAAATTTTATATGATTTAAGAGCACAATGCCTTCTCTACAGAATTACTGTGGTTTGCAGCAAATTCCACATCAACTATGAAATATAAAAGTAGAGATGTCTATTATTATTTACTGTTATACTCACATTGTTAAGAAATAGAAAATATATTAATTCAGATATCTGACATTGCTTGACATCAACACAGCATGACCAAGCTTCTGAGTTCTCTGCCTTTATTTCTTTTAACCAAAGTAGAAATACATTTTCTTACATTTTCTGTATTTCCTCAGATGTTAATAACAAGGAATTTGAGAGAAAAAGATGAACCCAATTCCAAGTAGTTAATTAGCTTATCCAAGAAATGAATGATGGACCCACATACTATTTTGTAACACTCCAGTCACAATATTTATCTTATAGTCAGGGTTGCTTCTATTTTTACCTGCAAGGTTTCTATATAATCAAGGAGAGTATTTTTAGATTTTAAGCAATTTAACAAAATACACAATAAGTTTGTGTTTGATGGAGAGATAAGAATCTTTCAAAGCCATTCTTTGCTTTATCCAGAAATTCTCTCAAGGCAGGTAAAAATACCTGTTCATGCTTATGTAAATTTAACTGTCCCAAATTAACTGTTGGAACACGTCTTCCATAAATGTTTGGAAAAATATATATAAATATTATTTCATATAGTAAGATGGGTGATTTTTAATAAAATTGAGCTCAAAATCTATGTAAGTATTGAAAAGAGTTGTCATTAATACATAAAACCTTACTTCTTGCCATAATATTCTTATGGGCAAAGCACAAACTAAGTTTAACATTACCTACTTCTATTTCCAAGGTCAGAGAGCAAACCACATTTTAAAGGAAAGGAGTCTTGGTACATAATCTACATTTTTTTCCAAAAGATAATATGGCCACATATGGCAACATTCAATAGTAGCGTGAGAACTGAAAAACAAACTTCAAGCACTGTTTTCATTAAAATGTGGATATGCAAATCATCATCCCAAATAGGTCATCTTATGTAATTTTTTTTTTTTCAGAAACTTCATGTCACTTGGATTTTTAGCAGAAGTGGCATGCTTTGCTCCAAGCTAACCACTCTTTGGACTGAGACAAGCAGATGCTCACTATGACAGGCATTTGCAACTGTAATTTGTTTGGGCCTTTGTTGATACAGACATGAGATCTGGAGAAGGAACTGACATATGATTAGTTAAGTGGTGACAGGACAAAAATTGTTTTGTGCAGGATAGCTGTTGCCATTTGGAATATGTTGAAATAAATCTGTGCCCAAGATTCATAATCATCAGAAAACATGTCTGTGAACTAGTTTTTAAATAGCCATCAGGACACATTTCTGAAGTGCTCTACTGCAAAGCTTATTTCTATTCACAAAATCTCTACAAACGCTGTCACCTGATGTGCCAGCACAGACCTTTTTCATTGTTTTATAATTACTCAAATATTTTATGTTAAAATATTGGTTTTCTATTATGTAAATAAAGTATTGTGAAAGACAATAAATAAGCACATATTGAAATGATTAAAATACATTCTTTCTGTATGATTTAGTACATCATTGCTTAACTTTAGAGAAAAATGTCAAAGTAACTTTATTATTCTGCCTGGAAGGTATTAGCACAAAATAGAAAATAGAAACAGTCTAACCAATCATTCTTATTGTCCTACAGCTTAGTTGTGTTTTGAATGTGGGAAAGAAGGCAATAACCAAAATAAGAACCACAATATCAATGGGTTTCGTGGCAATAAGTGAGGTTATCTGAATGTCAACAAATCAATAAAAGACCTATTTGACCTAATTGACCATAATGTTTTAAGTGACCATCCTGATTAAAGATTTCATGACTGTTGAAAAATTAATGTCATTTATTTCATCAAGAAACAGTGTGACACAGGCAAAAGTCACTTGGTTAAGGTCAAGAATCCTGTTTTCCAGTATCACTCCAGCCACCCACTGAATGATCTTCCTTAAATTCTAACTCAGTTCAATTGTACGATGCTTCCTCTGGCTAGAGGATATGTAAGCACTTTCTTATTTAGCTAGGCTTCTGGGACTACTTTGTCATTTCTCATTGACTGCAGATATAAGAATAGCTCTTGATCGTACCTTTGGATTATCATAAATTTGGACCAAATTTGTTTCATTAAATAGGGCCACTTTGGGGCCCTGGGTGGCTCAATTGGTTAAGACTTGGCCTTTGGCTCAGGTCATGATCCTAGGGTCCTGGGATTCAGTCCTGCATTGGGCTCCTTACTCATTGGGGAGCCTGCTTTTTCCTCTGCCTGCTGCTCCCCTTGCTTGTGCTCTCTCTCTGACAAATAAATAAAATCTTAAAAAAAAAAAAGTCCACCTTTATACACACACACACACACACACACACACACACACACACACCCCACATCTTTTTTCATTTATCAGTCAACAGACATTGGGGCTCTTTCTATTTTCTATAATTTGGCTCTTGTTGATAATACCGCTATAAACATTGGGGTCCATGTGTCCCTTCAAATCAGTATGTTTGAGTCCTTTGGGTAAATACCTTGTAGTGCAATTGCTGGGTCATAGGGCAGTTCCATTTTTAACTTCTTGAGGAAACTCCATACCATTTTCCAGAGTGACTATAACAATTTGCATTCCTACCAACAGTGTAAGAGGGTTCCCCTTTCTGTAATTTAAGAAACAAAACAGATGAACATAGGCAATGGAAAAAAAAATACACCTGAAGTAGGAATATAAACAGGTAAAATTGTTATGTTTAATAAGCTACATGACTTAAATAGATCATTCATATTTAAAAGAAATCTTATAAAAACAAAAAGAGTTTTGATCACGCACATGTGTAAGTTAAAGGTGGCCATGTGAGTTCTGTTCCTAGTATGGCTGATTAACTCCTAAAAGAACAACCATGTAACAAATAATAACTATAAAGTCTGGACAGGATATTTAGAAAACAAAACAAAACAAACCGCAACAGCTACCTGAATGCACTAGAGGGTGAATAAATGAAAGCAGACTGGAGAGAAGTTGAGACTTGAATGAAGAGAACAGAGCTTGAGAACCTCTATTTTTATTACATTTGGCCAAATGGTAGGCTCTCCAGTCTGCACCATGTGAGTTAGCTAAAACTCTGATGCAAAACATAAGGTCATACAGGCTAGCAGAATTAGAGGACAGTGTTCGAAGCACCACAGGCACTAAAAAGTGAAAATGCAAATCCTTGAAAAAAGGATGCCAGAAAATAGGAGCTTAAATTAGGCTAATAGCCAAATATGTGATTGACATTTGAACCACACATGCATGGAGCACACTCAAAGCAGACGATTAAATCAGAGACTATAGTTTGGTTTACCAAAGTTAAATGCTGCTTAGAAAATTATTCTTTGGCAGAAGTTAACAATCTAAATTTTCTACAACACAAAATTTACAACATCCAAGATGAAATCCAGAATTACATATCACAGAAACAAGAAAATATGACCCATTATTTTTTTTAAATTTTATTTATTTATTTGACAGAGAGACAGAGAGCAAGAGCAGGAACACAAGCAGGAGGAGTGGGAGAGAGAGAAGCAGGCTTCCTGTCAAGGAGGGAGACCGATGTGGGGCTTGATCCCAGGACCCTGGGATCATGACCTGAGCCGAAGGCAGATGCTTAATGAGTGAGTCACCCAGACACCCCAATATGACCCATTCTTAAGAGAAAAAAAATGATAATACAATAGAGACCAATACCAGATGAAACAAATATTAGAATTACAGCGAAAAACTTCTAAAACACAATTATATCTGCTTGAGGAAGATGGATTAACAGAAGAATGGAGAGAGGGATAGATATGCAATAAACAAGTGTGGTAAAATGTTAACTGTAGAATGAAGATTATGTTCACCTCAAATTCCTTTCAACTTTTATGTACATTTGAGTTTTTATATTAAAAATATGAAAAATAAATGCTTTACAGGAATGAAAAGTATGATAACCCTGAAGAAAGGTATTTGTCTATGTTACTGAAATAAAGTTTAGTTTAATAAATTTTCTGTATGCATATAAAACTCTCTGCTTAATTGGTCTAGTCAGTTCTATCTGTCAGATAATGTTGAGGAGGATACATAAATCATATACATACATACATAAATATATACATAAATATAGCCAAATGTATAATATATGTGAACATTTGACAATTATCAGGGAAAAGAAGAGCTGGGTTGTAGAGTGAATATATTCAAGCTTTGAAAGTTAAACAAAACTGTTTTACACAACTGTTATCCTCTTCCCCAACTGACACTGTTCAAGTCAATTTTCCCTGAATTTATATTTCTTAAATTTATAAAATGTAGTTCATTTTACAAATCCTCTAGGATTATTGCAAAACCAAATGAGAGAATGTATTTTAAAACATTATGTCAACTTAGAAACCTGCTTGAAAAATGATCATTGTGTAAGAAGTAAAAACTATATCTATCTGGCCTATTATCATGAGGTCTCTAAGTTAGTAATCTATTGTGTATTGTGATGGCAGTAAAGGGCAGGAAACTAATAATTATATACAGCAAAGGACTGATGTGAGATACTCTTAGAGCACATGCAGAACTGATTCACAATAGCCATGACTGGAGTAATGAACAAATTAAGACAACCAAATGTGAAGTTGTGCACAAGAGGTATCTGGTACAAATAACCACTTGCACCATAATTTTCCACTTGTTCCTCCCTTAATTCCAATCCAATGCAGAGTTACTATTAAGAGGATGGTCCTTTGAAATCTCTGCAAAGTATTGAGGAAGGAAGGTTATTAAAATGAGCCACAATCAACAATCTAGCCACTGATCTTTACATCATATTTAATATTCATTAGATATATCTTTCAACATCCTTCTAGATTTTTCTCACCCTCAGCCATCGGCTTGACTAGTCCAAGTTGTGAGACCCAAATTCCCAAAAGATATGAGCTCTTCATTGTTTTGCCCTTGTCAGTCTGTGGTTGCTGTAATGTGGATATTCAAATTTATCGCTAGTCTCAAAAGCCTCGAGAAACTTTAAAGAGAATATTTTGCCTTCGTGTCTATTCCTCTTCCATTGTTTAACAGCAATCCTGGCTCCTCATTTTGATTGGAATCAATTACTCCTGACAGTACAGTTATTCCTTTCATTTTGATGTTCTGCTGGAATGAAAAGGCCAACATGAACAAGTAATAGTATCAATGTTTTATTGAACAAATAGTGTTCCCCTAAACACAAGAATCCTCTCCATCAAAAAGAATCAGGAGATTGACTACCAGAACCTAACGTGGTGGAGACAGAAAGTACAGATTGTGAAAGTGGATCACTGGGAGTACTTCCACCTCTTGGTTCCTTGGCCTGCATATTCTAGCATTTAGAAACAGAATACCATGTATCAGTGGTTGTTTCATCATATATACCACATTCTGACTATCAGTCTTCAACTTCATAGGACTGAATCACTACCAGTGTTTAGCAGGACATTCCATGTTATATTAAACCAGCTACTTGCAATTGATGAAATACCTGCTCACATCTGCAAATTCCATGGCCCTAAGTATACTCTTAAACATCCTTTGCTGTAAAGTAGGGATCTTACTGCAAGGAGATGTATGGGATACCTTAATAAGAGTTTAGGCCTTCTATAAGCCCTCCCAATGCCAATGGAGGAGGCATTGTGGGTATACCTACTGTAAATATTTGTACTCAAATTGTGCTCAAAATTTGTACTCATATTTGCAACTGTTGTTCCTCCTAGGGTAAAAGGCATCTGATGCAACAAACTGCCATTGAATGACAGGCTGGTCTTCTTGAAGACAGATGCCACAAGGGCTCAAAATTAACCTCTTAAAATACAGTTTGGGCATTTATCATGACAGTTATTAGCTCAGCTTTGGAGGGAGGGTGGTATACCCCTGTCTTTATGGCCTTTTACACCAACACTGTCATAACTGAGAAGACAGGCTGAATGCCATCCTTAGGACAATTCTTCCTCTCCATCTGGTCATTAAGAGGCTTCACAGTAGTAGATGATTGTCATTAGTGGTCATTAACTTGAGACGCAAAGATATGAGCATTTTGTGCCAAGCCCCACAGGTCTCTCCATGTATTTCTTCCCAGAATTTTTCTCCCTGGTCTTCTAATTCTTTCCAGACCTCTGACTAATCTGCCAAGCCATTCACTTCTGTCCAGAAGTCTGTGCATAGCCATGCATAATTCAGAACTTTTTTCATCTTAAAGCTCTACCCTCTAGGCCACCCAAGAGAGGGGCTGTAATATAGCATCTATATATCACACTTTCTCATCTAAGAACTAGACTGAGTTCTCCATCAGTTGGTTACAGAAAATATCTCATGAGGCTTTAAGTATGATCTGGAAAGATCTTTGGCAGGGAATCTAGCCTACCTGCACCTAATTTATTTGTTGCTTCTGGACCTTTTGGGACTCAATCTTGAATGCATCATTTTTGTTGCAAAATAGATTATTGTTAAAACTGCCTGATCTTATGAGATATTAGACCTAAAAATATTAACTCTCTTCAAACAGTGATTGTTTTTTTCAAATAGTGATTTTGTATCCCATGGTTGGGTACCTAGTCTTCACAGTACCCAAAATAGGACAGGAGCTAATTTTTCTGATACTGGTACAGAAATTAAAACTTTCCTATAGAACCAACCCACAAGGTCTGTGCTATTTTTTACGCACTAAGAATTTTATTCACTAAGAATATTTCTAACAACTCCAGATTACCTATGACCTAGGATCTCCTGCAGTGCTATTTCTTTTGGCCCCACTTAAAACTGGGAGCCTTCAGAGTCATCAATAACAGGTTGAACAGTAATAATATCTGTTGTATATTGCCCCCTAAATCCCAAAAACCACACCAAGTACTATAACTTTTTTACAGATGCAACAATTTTCAATTTATTCTAGAGGAGATGTTCCATGTCATTGTATTTGAACAAATAAATGAACAAATATAATGAACAAGAGAGTCCATGCTCTTGTACACATGCCTTCCTAAGGTTTCTAGACTACTTGCCTTTTTTGTTTAAATTAGGTCCAGTTAACATGATGTTGAACCAGCATTATGATCTCTGATTATCAGGGTGATCAAGGTCTCTATAAACACTATTGTGCAGAGACCCCCTGAGGCAAGAGAATGAATAGGCACTGCTATCATTTTCCATGTAAATGCAAACAGTTTTAACTTCTCCATCATGATAGAAATTAGTAAAAATGCACTGACAAAGTAATATTGGAAAAACAAGTGCCAAAAACCGTGTTAATCTAATACAGTGAAAATACTAAAGCGAACATAGGAGCTACCATCTAATTAAATTTCCAGTAGTTCACCACAATCCATACATTTTTACAGGGACCAAACAAGTAGGACTGGAAATATGATGGCCACCTTCCACAATTACTTTAAGTCCTTGATAGTGTGAAGATGTAGAATGGCTTCTGATTTACAGTCCAGGCTGAAATGAGAAGCAATGACTTCCATGAACTTCCCTGCTTAATTGCTCTTATTAGAGAAGGTCAAGAAACCTATGTGAGAATTCTGCCAACTGCTAAGTATATTTATCCCAATTATATATTTAGAAACTGTGGAAGTCACCACAGTTTTCCACTTTCCTAGTATATGCTGTGGAATGGATTTAGGCCAGAAATACATCCATTAACCCCCCTCCTACTAGAAGACCTTGATTACATTTTTGTGTTCCCTGGTATTAGGTTGAATTAAGATCCATACCCAACAATTCTCATAAATTTTCAGAATTTCCTTTTGCCCAGTGTGCAAGCTTAGGATTGAGGAAATGTATATCACAAATGCTTACGATGTTCTTACTGAGTCTTCCTTCCCTTCCAATCATTAAGTTCTAGGCTTGTGAAATTAACCATGTCTCAAAAACAGGAAAGCGACTTTGATTTCCCATTTCAATGGCAGATATCATACCTCTGCTAACCAGCTCTTAATATTTCTTATAATATAAATTGAGCAATCTTGCCACTAAGAATACTACGATTTTTCCATCTCCTCAGATTTTTGTGGGACAAATTAGCCTGATTGTCAAACCTACATTGCTACTTATTACAGTAATCAAATCATACCACCTCTGAAATTAAATGCTGCCATTTAGTCTCTGCTTTTCAAAAATTGCATCATTTGCATTTATATTAGAAAGCTCAGTAGCGGGGTGCCTGGGTGGCTCAGTTATTGTCTGCCTTCAGCTCAGGTCATGACCCCCGGGTCCTGGGATCAAGACTCGCGTCGGGCTCCCCACTCGATGGGAAGCCTGCTTCTCCCTATCCCCCTGCTTGTGCTCCCTCAGTCAAATAAATAAATAAAATCTTAAAAAAAAAAGATACCCACATATTTAAAAAAGAAAAGAAAAGAAAGCTCAGTAGCATGATAGCCTCTCCCATAATCAATCCCAGTTTCCAGATGACAGTCACTACTGAGCTAAATATATTATGATATATCTCATCAATTCTTTGCATTCTGTCATAGAGATATTGTTATCAGCGCCCTCCAAGAGAATATGGTCTGGTGATGGTTCTCTAGTCCTCTATAATTAATCTAATCTAAATGTTTGACTATCTAAGGTTTCTACTCCTATTTAATGACACAAAATCCTAGCATCTTTACTTTGTTTACTCAAAGCCATACTCAAGCGTGAAAGAGACATCCTACCACTGTGAAGACCCCTCTAGATATCATCACCAGAACACTGAATACTGAGACATGGGTGAGTGCCACCAGGTCAAAAATTATCATGAAAAGAGGCCGATGTTCTGCCCTGTATTCTTGGTCTAACTGCTTAAGAATCACATCCATACATTTCACCCTCTCCTGTTGATACAGAAATAGCCATATTCTATAATTCATTTGATGTGTAATCATTTTAATCCTGGAATACAAACTGAATTTCCCATCACTGTGTTAAAATATAATTTGGGTGACTGGCTTGTACCAATGAGGGATGGCAGGGGTGAAGGTTGAGGAGTTCAAATATTACCAAAGAAGGCACAACTTTAGTGAGGTATTTAAGGGGTGTCCAGGAAAGGGAATATTTCTCTTTTCTGTGAGGGAATGGGGGACTTTTTTCAACACATACAAAGCTGAGGAAAATTTAGTGGTTTAAGTGTCATAGAATCATCCACCTGTTCTCCGAATCTTAGTCTTTCTATCAAGGTCTTAAACAAGAAGCAGCAGCAGGAGTAAAAAGTACACCTGGTCAAGGATATGGATTCATCTTCTCTGCAGTTATGCTTCTTTTGTACCTAGAAGCTGACCAGTTTTCAGCACTGTCTTGAAAACTATAGGATAAAAACTCTCCTTAAACTGCCATAGAGACAGGCTAGTCTTCAGATGGTGGTTACATGAATCTATAATTTTATTTTTTTTAAACATCCCAATGCCCCTCTCTGATATCTTTATAAAATTTATTATCTCTATATTCCCAAATATCTTAGCCACAATGTATTATAATGCCTTATGTTTTATCTTTCCCTCATCTGAATCCATTAAAGGTAGGAATTATAAGAATTGTGAAGCTGGTGTACATCCCAGGATTTTTCAGCACTTGCTTCACATCTGCAAGTTTCTTTCTGCCATATGATAGATCAGTTAGTGATCAACCTCCAAAATTTCAGCTGTCAAGGCAACTTGGGTAACTGTAACTGTGTTAGTCTGGGTTTCCCAACAAAACAAAGCCTAAAATGGAAGTTTAAATATAAATAATTTATTGGTAAGTATAATCTAGGGTGTTGAAGTGAGGAGTGGGGGAAAAAAATTTGAGCAAATCTGAAGTGGTTCACAACAGTGATTGACACATGTAAAAAGCCAACAATGAACAAAATAAAATGTACAGTTTCCTAGATTGTGATAAATGCCATGGAATAAAAAATAAATAAATAAAGCAAGAAAAGGGGATAAATATATCAGTGAAAGGGGGCACATTATGTCACTGAGTCGATTTTAAATAGAATGATCAGGGAGTGTCAGAGAAGTAAAATGTGGCCAACTGTAGGCCTCTGTGGGACATTTTAGGAATTTGGCTCTAAGTAATATAGGAAGTTTTGGATGATTTTGAGAAGAGATGTAACATGTCCTGACTTAAGTTTTACAAAATAGCTTTGTCTGAGGTTTGGAGGACAGGCTACATATGGGGAAAGAACTGAAGCAGGAAAATATATTGAAGCTATCACAGTAATCTAGTGAGATAAGATAAAGTTTTGGACAAAGATGGTAGTGATGGAAATAGTAAGAACTTATCAAATAATGGATGCATTTGGAGGCCATACCCATCCTGATTTGCTGACAGATTTTATGTGGGGTCTAAGTGTACATAACTGAATATTTCAAAGAATTAAGATGAGAAAGGAAGTGTATTATATTTATTAATTTTTAATTTTCTCATACACAACATGGTATTATTACCACAATTTTCTTGATGAGGAAACGGT
Organism: Ailurus styani; assembly: GCA_002007465.1. Classification (NCBI taxonomy): domain Eukaryota; kingdom Metazoa; phylum Chordata; class Mammalia; order Carnivora; family Ailuridae; genus Ailurus; species Ailurus styani. The sequence continues at coordinate 53,311 of LNAC01000760.1, forward strand.
TCAAGAAAGTTAAATGGGATATCTAATGTTAATTAATAAGGGGAAGAACTGGCACTTAAAAATATGTCTACTTGTCTTCAAGTCAGATGGTTTTCCCCTTTCCATTTCCTTTAAAAAGATCATTTCTGGAAATATGACAAGATTGATTATTCTGAGTCTTATAGCATTGAATTAGAGCCCCTTACATCCCTCTTGCTTAATCACAGAATTTGGGAAGCTATGGAATTGCAAAATTAGGATTAAGTGACCTCACTTGTGGTGGGAGATAAGAGTCTTTACAATTATTTTAAAGTTTTAAAAATTGAGGGTGCTTGGGTGGCTCAGTTGTTAAGCATCTGTCTTCAGCTCAGGTCATGATCCCAGGGTCATGAGATGGAGCCCTGCATCAGGCTCCCGGCTCAGCGGGAAGCCTGCTTTTCCCTCTCCCACTCCCCCTGCTTGTGTTCCCTCTCTCGCTGTGTCTGTCTCTGTCAAATAAATAAATAAAATCTTTAAAAAAGTAAATAAATAAAAAATAAAAACAAAAATTGAAGCATGAAATTTTAAGATTTGTGAATTAAATCACCAGCTTCACCATCCAAATTGTCCAAACCAATGAGCAGCTCCATTGCTATTAGTGCCCTGGAGAAGCTCTGTAATTATTAAGACCTTCATGTTGGTAATCATATTGATCCATCAGCAGAAGAGAATGTCTTTTAACCAAAAGACATGATACTTTAATGAAGGATGACACTTCAGTGAGTAATTATCTTGAAGGAATGGAGAACTACTCTGGGAGTATCAACAATTAACTTACTGGTTTGGCAGGAGGGTAGGAAAGAAGCAGTCTTGCTGTCTGAAAAATAGATCTCTGAAGGTTGTACCATCTGCCTTTTCACATGAAACTCATGTAACCTGGTGGTGCCACTAAATTCCAAACTAATTCTAACCTTAGAAAGACATTCCCCAGGAATGAAGAAGTACAGGAAAAACTGTAGCTCCACAATACTGAGAATCCGTAGTGGTGAAAAATGGTAAATGACTTTACTTGGGGTTTATAACTCTTAGTTATCTTAAGAATCCCGCAGATAGAATAGGTAGTAACACAAGAGTTATGAAAATGAAATAACAATGGATATTAAATTTGGTGAAATAATCTCACCTTAAATTGCACTCTGTTGGGAGTTGAAAGGGCGCTTTGATTAGAGCATTTTAAATAGAAAATTTGTATCTCAGTCATTAGTAACTGATATGCAGATTTAACTCCACTGAGTCATTAAAACAAAAGCAAATGCCTTAGTCTACTAAAATAAATCCTGTGGTGTTAGATACTTGTTAAGGTAAAAACTTAATTCTAAAAATATTGAAAGTTCCAACCTTTGATAGAATTTTGAGTCTAAATATACAATATCACTTAACCTCATTTATACTTGTGAAAAAGGAAATTATCGGTTATATTAAAATAGGGCTAAATACATAGACTGTTGTAATTGGGTAAATTTTGGACATTTTCAAGTCTGAATTTAACACACTCTTGTTATAGATATTGTACATAAACATTTTTATAAGACTAAACAAAACTATGAAATAATTTACAATAATAATCCAAGAGCTGTACAGTAAAAACAGATATTTTTTCTTTAACATAATGTACATAATATATTAACAAAGTACTATTTAAATATACATATGAAAAACAAAAGGATCTTTTCCTTAAGTACCTGATAGGCTAAAATGAAGACATGTACAAAAAATAATTAAAATTCTAGGATTAAATTGACATGTGCCATTGAAGAGATGTACATAAAATGCTAAAGGATTTCAGAAAGGATTCTACTTCCAGCTATAAAAACGACAGGCGACAATCTAAAGTTAATGACTTGGTATCCGGTGACTAGAAGTGAATTAAGTAATTAAGTAAAATATAAAGTAAAATCTTGGCAATGCAAAATCCTTCATTAATGTCTCACTTGAAATGCTAAGGAGAAATCATGGTAAAAACCACTCTAAATTTCCTTTCCTTCCTAAAAGGGATCCAATAGCATAATAAAGCTTTTACTTTATGATTCAGTATCTTCATTATAGTTGTTAGTTATTCTTGGGGACTCGAGTGGAACATTCTATAATGGTTCAGCTAAAAATGGTATTGTACATGAGGTAAAAAGTACAGCAAGTACAATGGAAACTAGAACTTGATTTCTTAAAAGCGTGTCAACCATTTTCTTAAATGGTGATTTTGGTCTTCAAAGTGTTGACTGAAGGATATACAATTAAAGGAATTTCTATGTTTTTTTCATAGTTATGTGTGAGACTGTGTCTGTGTGTATGCATATATGTATTCATGGGTTTAAGTAGAGAATGAAAGGCCAAAGCTGTCATTTTCCAAATGGCTTTCTTCAATGTTCTTTAACTCTGAATTACCATTCAAAATAGTATCTAATTTATATACCACAAGAACAAAATCTTCATTGAAAACCATGCTCCTTCATATGAACCTGCACCCATCATTCTAGGTCACTTAAAACACATCTGACCTTGGGTTATAAGTGGTAACTGACCATGTCAAGAATCTGTGGTAAATTTTCTTTTTTTTTTCTTTCTCTCTCTCTTTTTTTTTTAAGATTTATTTATTTATTTATTTATTTATTTATTTAAGAGAGAGCTAGAGAAAATGAGAGTACAAGAATGGGGGAAGGGACAGAAGGAGAGGGAGAAGCAGACTGCCTGCTGAGCAGGGAGTCCAATGCAGGGATCAATCCCAGGACCCTGGGATCATGACCTGGGCCGAAGGCAGACGCTTAACCTACTGGGCCACCCAGGTGACCTTTGTGGTAAATTTTCTTAAAGAAAATATAATCCAATGTCTAAATATTTTTTATCATCATAGGAAGGTATTTCTGTATACCTGATTCTAGGCAATATATATTCTTTAGTTTTATAGTATATACTAGTACTACATAGTATGTAGTATGTACTAGTACTACATATATACTTATAGTATATACTAGTACTACTTTAGTTTATAGTATATACTAGTACTACATAGTGTGTGTGTGTGTGTGTGTGTGGAAAGAGTATATAGTAGTCTACTAGTTTTAATATATCCTACATCAGGGGCTCATGAGCTTTTCCTGTAAATATTAAATAATAAAAATTCTAGGCTTTGTGGTCTGTCTGAGCTATTTATTTATTAGTTTGTTCATTCATTCATTCATTCAACAACCTTAAACCATTTTTAGGGCCCTATTTAAAAAAATCACAGGCCAGATTTGGTTTGTGGGTTGTAGTCTACAATCCTACCTTACTTCATTTTGCAAGATAGAAACTTAAAATTAAATGCACTGTCCTCGAATCATCACACATTTTCAATAAATAAATCTACTTCTCTTTATATGTCTTTCTGTCAGAAATACATTTCCTAAATTTCTGTAACTATAAAACTCCTACTCATTCTATACTAATCAGATAAAAAGTCTTTACTCCTAGGAAAACTTCCCCAACATTCCTAAGCAATGTTACTCCTAAGCAATGATTCCCCCAAACGTAAAAGTAAGTTTTTTACTTACTTTTCTCCATAGAGCTTTGTACATAACTCTATCCTAATGCCTTATAATTATTAATTTCCCATTCTTATCTTCTTAATTGAATCATGAATTCTGCAAAATCAGCAACATTTTTTGTAATCACATTTATATCCACCCTACCTTTTTCCACGAAGAATCTGAGATGGCTTATAGCAAAAGTATAAGCAATGAAATGAAAGAATAAAAATGTAAAAACAAAACCATGGAAAAGGAGACTATTGCATTACTAAACCACACATCAACATAGTTGATTGCATGAGTTTCAAAACCTGACCTATGTTTTTAAGGAAGCAACAAGAGAAATAGAATTTGGTATATTGTTTTGTTTATAAGACAGAATGAAGCAGCACACCATTTGCTTGTGAGAAAGATTTAATTTCTCACTATAAAATTCTAAAGGAATCTCAAGAAGAGCTTTCCATAGGAGATTCTGGTTCAATGATATGGCAGTGTCCTCCACATTTTCATAGCAAATGCAACAATAAATTGGACATAGCTATAATGGAAGTTAAAGGAGTATAATAACCTTCAGATGGAATCAGGTACCTTAAATAATCTTCCTCTACTGTTGAGGAGTGATTTTCTTACTCACACAGACCCTGAAAGAGCGACAAGACACCTGTAGACATTTCCTGCAAGAGCAGAGCCTGGCCCACTGAATTTGACAATTCAGGGAAAGAAAACTTACAAGCTCCTTTGAAGAAGAAAAGAATGAATGAAAGACTACATGAGAGGACTCCTCTCACACTACCCAAAAGAAAAAATTGTATCCAAAAATGGCAGATTTTCGCCAATTTATTAATCTGATAATCACTCCTATATGGAAGAGTGAGTAAGGAAGAAAGGTAAAGAAAACTGGCTAATATCATTACTTCAATACTGAGTGGTAGTGGAAGTTTTCTTGAGAAAATCACGAGAACCAGACAGTAGCAGTTTACCAAACAGGAAATGACTCCCCCAAATGTAAAATTACAGTATAAGTTATAATGAAAGGAATAGCACTGGGATTTCCCTTTTTGGTTCTGCTAATTATGTTACCTTAAATAAAACACCTAACATCTTATAGTTAATAATAATTACCCACTGAATGTCTACTTCTACTGTGAGCTTCAAAGAAAAATAAAAGCTTTGAAAAATTTTAAAGGCTTATACAAATAAAAGGTTTTATTTTATAATTAAACACTTAGTTGATGTCATTGTTTGCTGTGATTTTATACTTTCCTCACATAAAATTGGGACAAATGGGCAAATGCAGTACCTACCTCCTAGTGACAAATAAGATAATACACGTGCAGTGTTTTGGACAGAATCTGGCATTTAGGAAGAACCCAAAACCTATCGCATTTCTCTAACTACTTTTGATTCATAATCCCACAATTCATCGATGTCCATTTTATTAATCTTTTTAATCTCTACTTTTGATTTTCAATAGTTTCTATTCCTATACCTTAAAATTTACTGATCTTTTTCTGCTATATCTAATCTGCTTTAATTATATCTAGCATTTTTTGCTTTATGTAGTTTTTGATTCCAATATAATTAACATACTGTGTTATATTAGTTTTAGGTATGCAGTCTAGTGATTCTATATATTGCTGTGTTTATCTCGATAAATGTACTCTTAATCCCCTTCACCTGTTTCATCCATTCTCCCTCTCATCTCCCCTCTGGTTTCTTCTCTATAACAGTCTGTTTATTTGTTCCTCTCTTTTTTCTCTGTTCACTTAGTTTCTTAAATTCCACATAATGAGTGAAATCACATGGTATTTGTCTTTCTCTGGCTGGCATACCTAACTTAGCATTATACCCTCTAGATTCCTCCATGTTGTTGTTGATAGCAAGATTTACCTTCTTTTTCGTGACTGAAAATATTACATTCAGTGTGTGTGTGTGTGTGTGTGTGTGTGTGTGTGTGTGTGTGTGTGTATGTGACCTCTTCTTTACCTATTCATGTATCAGTGGACACTTGGGTTGCTTCTGTTATTTGACAATTGTAAATGATGCTGCAACAAACATAGGTGTGCATATGTCTTTTTGAATTGGTGTTTTTGTATTCTTTGCATAGATACCATTAGTAGAAATGGTGCATCACATGGTAATTCTATTTTTAATTTTTTGAGGAACCTCCATACTTTTTATTGCAGTGGCTGCACCAGTTTGCATTCCCACCACTATTGCCTAAGGGTTCCTTTTTCTTCACATCCTTGAAAATACCTGTTTCTTGTGTTTTGGTTTTTAGCCATTCTGACAGGTGTGAGGTGATATTTCATTGTGGTTTTGGTTTGCATTTCCCTAATGATGAGTGATGCTGAACATCTTTTCATATGTTTGTTGGCCATCTGTATGTCTTCTTTAAAGAAATGTTTATTGTAGTCTTCTGCCTATTTTTAAAGATTTTATTTATCCTAAAGAGAGAGAGTGTGTGCATGAGTTGGGGGGAGGGGCAGAGGGAGAGGGAGATGCAGACTCCCCACAAGCAGGGAGCCAGATATGGGGCTCCATCCCAGGACCTCAGGATCATGACCCGAGTCAAAAGCAGACATTTAACCGACTGAGCCACTCAGGGGTCCCTCTTCTACCCATTTTTTTTTAAAGATTTTTTATTTTTTTTTAAAGATTTTATTTATTCATTTGACACAGAGAGAGAGATTACAAGTAGGCAGAGAGGCAGGCAGAGAGAGAGGAGAGAGGAGGAAGCAGGCTCCCTGCTGAGCAGAGAGCCCGATGTGGGCCTCGATCCCAGGACCCTGGGATCATGACCTGAGCCGAAGGCAGCGGCTTTAACCCACTGAGCCACCCAGGCGCCCTTCTACCCATTTTTTAATTGGGTTATTTGTTTTTGGGGTGTTGAGTTATATAAATTTCTTACATATTTTGGATGATAACACCTTACCGAATACATCATTTATAAATATCTTCTCCCATTGAGTAAGTTGTCCTCTTGTTTTAATGATTATTTCCTTTGCTGTGCAGAAGTTCTTTATTTTGATATAGTCCCAATAGTTGACTTTTGCTTTTATTTCCCTTCCAGTAGAAGACATATCTAGAAGAATGTTGCAAAGGCTGATATAAGAGAAATTACCACCTGTGCTCTCTTTTAGGATTTTAATGATTTCAGGTCTCACATTTGTTTTGATTCCATTTTGAGTTCATTTTTTTGAATAGTGAAAGAAAAGTGGTGTAGTTACATTCTTTTGAACATAGCTGTCCTGTTTTTCCACCACCATTTGTTGAAAGGACTGTCTTTTTCCCATTGAACATTCTTGCCACCTTTGTCAAAGATTACTTGACCATATAGTCCATTGGTTAACTTCTGGGCTTTCTATTCTGTTCTATTAATCTATGTGCATATTTCTGTGCCACTGTGATACTGTTTTGATTACTACAGCTTTGTAGTGTATCTTGAAATCTGGGATTGTGATACGGGCAGTTTTTTGTAGTTTCATAAAAATTTTAGGATTGTTTGTTCTAGTTTTGTGAAAAATACTTTTGGTATTTTGATACAGATTACATTAAATCTGCATATTGATTTGGTAGCATGGACATTTTAACAATATTTCTTCTTCTAATCCATGAGCATTGACTATGTTTCCATTTGTTTGTGTCATTTCCAATTTATTTCATCAATATTTTATAGTTTTCAGAGTAAAAGTTTTTCAACTACTTTTTTTGTTTCAAGTTTTTATTTAAATTCTAGTCATTTAATATATAGGGTAATAATATGTTCAGCTGTAGAATTTAGTGTTTCATCACTTACATATAACACCCAATACTCATCACAAGTGTCTTCCTTAATACCCATCACCCATTTAGCCAATTCATGCCCACCTCCTTCCATCAACCCTCAGTTTCTTCTCTACAGTTAAGTCTCTTATGGTTTGCTTCCCTCTCTTTTTTTCCCCATTCTCCTTTGTTCATCTGTCTTGTTTCTTAAATTCCACATATGAGTGAAATCATATGGTATTTGTCTTTCTCTGACTGACTTATTCTGCTTAACATAATACACTCCAGCTCCATCCACGCCATTGCAAATGGCAAGATTTTATTCTTTTTTATGACTAATATTCCATTGTGTGTGTGTGTGTGTGTGTGTGTATACATACCACATCTTCTTTATCTATTCACCAGTCAATGGATATTTGCATTCTTTCCATAATTTGAATATTGTTGATAATGCTGCTAAAAATATTGGGTGTATGTTCTCCTTCGAAACAGCATTTCTGCGTCCTCTGGGTAAATAACTGGTAGTGCAAGTTTATTCTGATATTCTATTATTTTTGGTGCAATTGTAAACAGGACTGTTTTCTTAATGTCTCTTTCTGCTACTTCATTATTAGTGTACAGAAAGGCAACAGATTTCTGCACATTGATTTTGTGCCCTGAAACCTTACTGAATTCATTTATCAGTTATAGTGGGTTTTTTGGTAGTCTTTAGGGTTTATAGTATCATGTCATCTGCAAATAGTAAAGGTTTACCTTCTGCTTACCAATTTGGATGCCTTTTATTTCCTTTTGTTGTCTGATTGCTATGGCTTGGATTTCCAGAACTATGTTGGATAATAGTGGTGAGAGTGGACATCCTTGTCATATTCCTGATCTTAGGAGAAAAGTTCTCGGTTTTCACCATTGAGCATGATGTTAGCTGTGGGTTTTTCATATAAGGCCTTTATTATGTTGAGGTAAGTTCCTTCTAACCTACTTTGTTGAGGATTTTTATCATACATGGATGTTGTACTTTTTTAAACACTTTTCCTGCATCTACTGAAATAATCATATGGTTTCTATCATTTCTCTTATTGTTATGATGTATTCATTAATTTGTGAATATTGACCCGCCCCTGTTTCCTTCCTCATTTCATTGTGGGGATCTCATTTCATTGTGGTGAATGATTTTTTAAGGTAATGTTGGATTTGGTTTGTTAATATTTTGTTGAGGATTTTTACATCTATGATCATCAGAAATATTGGTCTGTAGTTCTCTTTTTTGTAGCATCTTTATATGGTTTTGGTATCAGAGTAATTATGACCTCATAGAATAAACTTGGAAGCGTTCCTCTTCCACTTTTTATAATAGTTTGAGAAGAATAGGTATTAACTCTTCTTTAAATGTTTGATAGAATTCACCATCTGGTCCTGGACTTTTGATTGATGATTTATCATTAATCATTTATCTCCTTGCTGGTAATCAGTCTGTTCAAATATTCTATTTCTTCCTGATTCAGTTATGGTAGGCTATATGTTTCTAGGAATTTATCCATTTCTTCTAGATTGTCCAATTTGTTGACATATACTTTTCATAACATTTTTATAATCCTTTGTATTTTCCTGGTGACAGTGTTATTTCTCCTCTTTCTTTCTTTGAGTTGTGTGTGTGTGTGTGTGTGTGTGTGTGTCTCTCTCTCTCTCTCCCTTTTTTTTAAATTTTTTTTTATGAGTCTGGCTAAAGGTTTATCAACTTAGCTGATCTTTTCAAAAACCTAGCTCCTAGTTTCATTGATCTGTTCTATTGTTTTTTGTTTTGTCTGTTTTGGTTTCTATTTCATTTATATCTGCTCTAATCTGTATTATTTCCTTCGTTCTACTGGATATTAGTTTTGCTTGTTCTTCTTTCTTTAGCTCTTTTAGGTGTAAGGTTCTATTGTTTATTTGAGATTTTTCTTCCTTCCTGGGGTAGGTCTGTATTACTATAAACTTCCCTCTTAGAATGTCTATTATTACATCCCAAAGACTTGGGGCCATTTTGTTTTCATTTTCATTTGTCTCGATGCATTTTTTATTTCCTTTTTGATTTCTTATTTGACTCATTCAATGCTTGGTAGCTTATTATTTAAACTCTAAGTATTTGTGCTCTATCCAGATTTTTTCCTGTGGTTGATTTCTTATTTCATAGCATTGTGGTCAGAAAAGATACATGGTATGACTTCAGTCATTGTGAATTTGTTGAGACTGTGTCCTAACATGTGATCTACTCTGGAGAATATTTCATGGGCACTTGAAAAGAATGTGTATTCCACTGTTGTAGGATGAAATGTTCTGAATATATCTGTTAGTTCTACATGGTCCAATGTGTCATTCAAAGCCATGTTTCCTTACTGATTTTCTGATCTATCCATTGATATAAGTGGGGTGTTAATTACTATTGAGTACTTCCTTTATGTTTGTTGTTAGCTGCTTATGTAATGTTGACTGCATAAATATTTACAATCGTTATATCTTTTTGTTGCATTGTTCCCTTTATAATTATGTAGTGTCCTTTGTTTCTTGTTACAGTTTTTATCTTAGACTCTGTTTTGTCCAATGTAAGTATTGCTATCGTGGCTTTCTTTTCATTTCCATTGTATGATAAACGCTTTTCCATCTCTTCACTTTCAATCTGTATAAGTCTTTAGGTCTACAGTGAGTCTTTTAATGCAGCATATAGCTAGGTCTTGTTTTTTTTATTATTTTTTTAAGATTTTATTTATTGACTTGACAGAGAGAGAGAGACAGCAAGAGAGGGAACACAAGCAGGGGGAGCGGGAGAGGGAGAAGCAGGGTTCTCAATGTGGGGCTCAAACCCAGGACCCTGGGATCAAGACCTGAGTCAAAGGCAGACGTCCAATGACGGGGCCACCCAGGTGCCCCAGGTTTTGTTTTTTGGGGTTTTTTTTGTTTGTTTATTATTATTTTTTAATCCATTCCATCACGCTACGTCTTTTGATTGGAGCATTTGGTCCATTTACATTCAAAGTCATTACGGAAAGGTATGTACTTATTGCCATGCTGTTACTTGTTTTATGGTTGTTTTTGTAGTTCATCTCTGTCTTTCTTCTCTTGCTCTCTTCTCCCCTGGTTTGCTGTCTTTCTTTAATGATATACTTGCATTCTTTTCTCTTTATTTTTGGCATATCTATTACTGGTTCTTTGCTTTGTGGTTACTATTAGATTTATATACAATGTCTTATGCATATAGTAGTCCATATTATGTTGATGGCTGCTTAAGTTTAAACCAATTCTTTACTACTTCTCCTCCCCACCTCCACGTTTTAAGTATATGGTATCGTACTTTACATCTTTTTATTTTGGGAGTCTCTTGACTGATTTTTACAGATATTTTTATTTTTACTGCTTTTGTATTTCTGCCTGTTCTAACTCCTGCTTATGTTCTCCCTTTCCACTCAAAGAGTCCCCTTTAACATTCTTGTAATTCTGGTTCAGAGGTGATGAATTTCTTCAACTTTTGTTTATCCGGGAAACTCTGTATCTCTCACCTTATTCTGAATAATAACCTTTCTTAGTATTCTTGGTTACAATTTTTTGTCTTTGAATATATCATGCCACTTTCTTTTAGCCTACAAAGTTGCTGCTGAAAACTCAGCTGATAGTCTAAAGGTGTTTTAATTGTATATAACTGTTTTCTTTTCTCTTGCTGCTTTTACAATGCTCTCTTTATCACTATTCTCTATCTTTTTTTTTAAGATGTTATTTATTTATTTGACAGAGAGAGAGCACAAGTAGGCAGAGCAACAGACAGAGGGAGGGGGAGAAGCAGGCTCTTCATTGAGCAGGGAGCCTGATGTGGGACTCGATCCCAGGACCCTGGGATCATGACCTGAGTGAGCCAAAAGGCAGCGGCTTAACCGACTGAGCCACCCAGGTGCCCTATTCTCTATCTTTTTAATTAGTATATGTCTTGGTGTAGACCTCCTTGGGTTGGCTTTAGTGGAGGCATTCTGTGACTCCTAGATCTGGTTTTCTGCTTCCTCCCCCAGATTTGGGAAGCTTTCAGCTATTATTTCTTCAAATAGATTTTCTGCCCCTTTTTCTCTCTCTTCTTCTGGGGTCTCTATAAAGCAAATATTATTACACTTGACGGTGTCACTAAATTCCATTAATGTATACTCACACTATTCTTTTTTTTTTCTTTCTCCTATTCAGCTTGATTGCTTTCCATTGTTCAGTTCTATAGGTCACTCATTCATTCTTCTACTTCCTCTAGTCCAGTGTTTATTTCCTCTAGTGTATTTTTTATTTCAGTTATAGATTTTTTTCATCTCCGATTTTTTTTTGTTTTCTATTTCTTTATTTAGGATCTCACTAAAGTCCTCCACTTGTTTCTCAAATTCAGTGAGGATTTTTATGACCATTGCTTGAAATTCTTGTGGCTGAGTCACATTTGCCCTTAGTCCAACCATCTACAATGACTCTCTTTGCCTGTCATGGGCAGGGTTTGGTGGTGGCCCAGTCAATAGCCACCTTGTGCTCGAGCTGGATCAGACTAGGTGTTTATTAGAACTGCAGTGAAACCAAATTGCAGGGTGCTCTCCCTATGGTGTCCCCTAAGAAGCTTTCATTGGTGGGCGATCCTGTAGTCGGACCACATGTCTGCCCTCCAGTCCCTTGCTGGAGCTGTGGTTAGACTGTTATGTATTATCTTCCCCTTTCCCCAGAGCAAGAGTTACTTTGTCTCTTTAAGGGCAGGGACTCTGTTTCCTACCACCATCCATTTCTTCCAGACCTGAGCTCACTGATTATTTGAAGTTCTAGGTTTATGTCCCAAAATTTGAAAGAACTTGTGAAGTTAGGCCCCTCTAGTTTTCAATGTCAAATACTATGGGGATTCATCTTCCTACCTTCCCAGTGCAGGCTTCTTGTGTTTGGGGTGCCTGATGTAGGGTCTGGCTCTCTCCCTTCTCTGCATCCACGTCTTTCTCTCCCATAGGCAGTTCTATGGGTGTCTGACTGCTGACCATGTCTCCACTCTTCCTACCCTCTCTGATGTGGCCTCTTTTCTACATTTAGCTGTGGAGCATCTGTTCTTCCAGTCCCTTGGTAGTTTTCTGTGTTTTTTTTACATTGATGTGGGTGTTATCTAGTTGTATTCATGGGACAAGGGGAGTATAGGATCCTTTTACTCCACCATCCTCCCCCTGCTTTATCCTACCTAGAATATTTTAATTTTAGGTATTTTATTTGTTCATCCCTAGAAATTCTATTTGCCTTTTTAAATAATTCCCATTTCCTTCCTTATTGTATTCAGGTGTTCATTCACCCTCTAGAACATATGATGCAGGTTTACATCTCTTTTAACATCCTTGTCTGCTACTTCCATTATCTCTCATTTCTGGGTCCATTTGTATTGATTGATTTTTATCCAAGGTGTGGTCATATTTTGCTGCTTTTCCCCATGTTTGGTAACATATTATTTGGTTGCCAGATGTTACAAATTTAACAGTTTTGAGCACCCAATGTTGTATTATTTTAAATATTATTGGGGTTTTGGGGGGCCATAATTATGTCACTTGGAATTCTTATCATAGTGCTTCACAGAATACAATACTACAAAATATTTGTGACATTATTATTTTACTTAAATAGTTGGTGGTGAAACACGACTAATTGTATATCTGAATTATTGATTTGATATTGTCTTACCCTTCATGAACCTAAATGCTTTGGTTCTAATTTCCTGTAGAAAAGAGAGATGCAAGACCACCTGAAAGGAAAGCTAGAAATGGGGTCATGCAGGAGAAGCTGGAAAGATACATAATTGGAAATGAGTAAAATCAATGTTCAGATAGGCCTTAAAGCTTACCATTTCACAGAATACTCTATGTGTCCTCATTATTTCATTAGTGTTTGATGAAGAAGGAGATGAAGAAGAAGAAGAAAGAAAAGAAAAGAAAAAAAGAAAAGAAAAGAAAATCTTGATCTAGTGCAGATAAGAAAGAATACTTGGAGTGAGTTTCATTATTCCACTGACTGTCATATGGAATTAAAAGTTTGGACATACGGTTTTGAGGTTTTGAGGTTTTAAAATCCTATAGATACAACACTTATGAATCTGCCAAAATGAACATTGAACAAAGCAAATCCAGAGAAGGTGCTGACCATGCTCTTTCTTTTCTTGTTTATAATTTATGAGTATATTTTTTCTGGTTAAAGCTCTAGATTACAGTCATATAACCTGTCAGTTCTATTTCTCTTTCAAAACCTCAAACACCACAGCACAGAAATGAAGTCCAGTGAATAAAGAACATTTTCGAAATGGCACCCCGATACCACAAACTGCTATACTCAACTATCCATAATGAGATATGTTACCATATTTAAACATAGTTCTATATCAAACTAGATTAGAGCAATAAAGATGGATGACCATACTTTCAAAGGGGTGGCTATAAAATAAAAAAGATTTATGCCTAATAATTTTGATATACTATAAATACAAATATAATATTGCATAATATAAATATATATTTCGATATATGTATAATATATAAATATATAAAAAGAGATACTAATGAAAAGTCAATTTACAATTATTCTGCTAGGAATACTGAACTCATAAATTTCAATAATTTCAAACAATTCTAAGCAGCCTGCATTTTTTTATAGATATGACAGTGCACTGACTTGCACTGCTTATTCAAAATATCTCATTAATAAAAGGACCCTGCAGGGGCAGATACAGAGTAAAATCAACAGCTGCACAAAGATTCAAGATCAGGACTTTTGCCAAGGGCTCTATGTTGTGATGACCAGTTAAGTTAATCAGGCAGAAAACTGAATTTCAAAAGACTCTCCTTTACATCTTCCCATAGTATTTTTTACCTGATTTTCAGACAAATGTATAAGCTAGTAGCTATTCCCTTAAACACACCCATGAGATATCCCTTTAAATCAATGCAAGAAATGGAGAGTTACCAATGCTATTTTGTCTGATTAACATTCAATTTCATAAACTTTAATTAAATATTTACTAGTTCATTTAATTACATCATTCTAAACAAATGACATCTTTAAATACAATGACTATATTTTAAAAAATAAGAATAAAAGACAACTCAAGGATAGGAAATTTCTGTATAGTTTATGATACTTTGAATGTAATTAAACATACCTTTCAAATATATTACTTTCTAAGAAGAGAGAGGTAATTTTTTTTTTAAGATTTTATTTATTTATTTGACAGAGAGAGAGAGATCACAAGTAGGCAGAGGCAGGCAGAGAGAGGAGGAAGCAGGCTCCCTGCTGAGCAAGGAGCCCGATGTGGGCCTCAATCCCAGGACCCCGAGACCATGACCTGAGCCGAAGGCAGAGGCTTTAACCCACTGAGCCACCCAGGCGCCCGAGAGAGGTAATTTTATTGAGTGTTAATACAAATTAATATCTGTGACTGTTGGTATGTTACAAAAAATAATCATATTCTGACATTTTTTGAATTATCTAGCTTGACTCAAATAAAGTAATAGGCCAATGTTCTAACCAATGTAGCTACTACTTACAACTAACCTATGTAGGTAACTAAAACCTTTATTTCTATCATTGTTTTGGTGTATAAGCATAATTATATTTAAGTCAAATTTTAAATAACTTACATAAAAATATAAAAGATACACATTACCTGTTTGAACAAGTGAATACAAGGATGGACTGACATACTACAAAAGGAACAACCAAGAGAGATCAATAGAAAATTCAAAAATATATATTTCCCAACTTCATATCCTGCTATTTTCAGTAAAGTACGGCAACTTCAGTAGCAGTCACTTTGAAGAACAATATGGAAATAAGTGTTACTAAGTCTGTTGTCCTAAAGGCCCCCATCCCCTCCTGGACTTCAAAGAAACTTACTGTGTTGGTTTCAGTTGTAAATAAACCACACAAAGAGAAAGAAGAGATAAACAGAGAACCAGCTGCAACTGGATCAGCCTGTAATACCCTGTCCAAACTAACCTTCAGTAAATCCTAGCTAGCCTCATTATACCCTAATTAACACACTAAATTCTCCACCCTGCCACTCACTGGGGCTTTGATCCACTTCTGACCCAGAACAAAAGGTGGAGCCCAGATTGTGAAAAGGAGCCTGACCCTGTCCAGGAAAGCTTATGCAGAATCTTCCCCTTTATTATCCAGACAGCATAAAACTACCCCAAACACACCCAAATAAGAAGTTGATTCATGAACTTGGTTCCTGCTTCTCCATTCTTTGACCATTGAATAAAGCTTGGGCTGTCAAACACTCAGTCTGGGTTTTGTTATTTGGCTTTGTGACACCAAAAGGAGGAAGGACTCTCAAGGAAAAACAAGGAGTCTTGCCAGGGCTCCCAACCCCTTTTGTGAAAGGGAAAATAATCGGTAACGGAAGCATGCATAACCTTTGCTTATTGATTTAGGGATATGTAAATAAACAAGACGATTAGTACAACCATAAGTCTTCCCTGCATAACAGGGATGTTGAGCAAAACACGATTTGCTTTGGTTTGAAAATTATTTTTTAAAAAACAGTAAAAATGAAATCTGTTTGAAATCAGATGCTTAAAGTTAATAAAAAATGTTGCACATAAAGAGGACATAGAAATTATTTAAACAAAGGAAAAATATACTGAAAAAGATAATGGATTTTTCTTTCTCTTGAAAGCTTTGAGAATTTATCTATTGGACCTGTATATCAGCTCATGGCATCATTCAAGCTCTCTCTCAAAAAATTTATATAACAAATACATTTATTCCACACCCAAGACAGTTTCAAAATATTTGAGCTCTTAAGAATCAATTATGGATTATAATTTTATAAATGATGCCTTCTTTCATGAAAGTCTGAATGTCAAGATGCTTGAAATTTTAAAAAATTTGGTTTGAATACCACTTGCCACTTGGTACTCACATGACTTGAATGCCATTTGGTATCCATATGCACTATTCTAAATCTGTTCTAGGTGTGTAATATATGTAATTTCTTCTAACTTATTCCAATGATTACATGAGATGAGATCCATAAGGCACTTGGTGTGGTGATTGGTACTAAGCAGTCCTCAATAGAAAGTTTTGGCTGGTTACCACCTGTGGCAATCATTTCTCACAAATATTACTGCATGAGATATTTCATAATTTATTTTCATTATCTTGTCCTCTTTTTGATCTCTATGTGTAGTCCAACTTTACTTCAAAATAATGCTAGTTGTAAGGGTTTTAAAATGAGAAAACTGTTCAAGAGAAAACAGCATAACGATTTATAACATTCTCAGAAATGTACTGAATCTTTATGAGTTCATAGCTACCAGTACATGGGCCAAGAGTCAGTAATCTCCAATCTATGCTCTAAAATTCCTGAGTAATCCTTGGTGGGAGTGGCAGAGGGATCAAAATCAATCCATTTTTTTAATTTAATAGTCTGAGAGCTACAGAAAATCAAACCTGGCTTAATGCAGACCAGCAAATCCTAACCTCTGAAGAAACACAAAAGTTACACATCGTGATTGTCTTGTTAACATCTTTTCTGTTACTACTTTCTGCATAATTCAGTCACCATTTCCCCAGGGATGAGTTGTGTCATAAACACAGTCACTTTCATAAAGCAACTTGTCTCTTCCTCACTAATTACTGATTTTCCTTGCAAGTCTCACACTATATATCAAAGCGTAATGAGTGTTATGGGATCATTTCCAATTAACATGAACCTATATCCTCTGAAAATCAGGGTTTATTATTTTTTTTATCTAGTTGGCATTCCTCTAAATAGAAAGTATTCCTAATTGAGTCTCTTCCTTGTCTTTTCTTTTCTAAGTTTATCTGAGGCAACTGAAGATTTATGAAACAGCAAAGAAACCCATAGCTTCTCACTGCAAAACAGAAAACAAAAAGATCTCTAGTTTTCTTCAAATTGCACTGAGGTTCTGGTAAAATTGCTGAGAAATGGGCAATCACGTACTTTGCTGGTGGGAGCCTAAACATGTTTATACCATTTCACTCATTAAATCTACTTTTAATAATTTATCCTAAAATATAATATAAAATGCAGACAAAACTTTTTGCCTAATATTTTTATTGAAATATTAGTTGTAACAATGACAAATTGAAAATAATATTCAATAATAAAATTATGGTTAAGTTACATTGTGTATACATGCAGTAATATATGATAATACACCAAATATTTAGAAATAACTCTTTAAAAATTTTAAAAGTTATTTAAGTGGGAGGTAATATAATGCAATTTAAATGTCAGCTCCACATTTAGGTTCTGGAGTGGGATCCTCTGGAGTGGGATCCCAATTAACCACTGTGATGCTCAGTGATGTTGGATATGTAGGTAGGTTACTTCTCTCTACCTCCAATTTTTTTTTTGTTAAATGAGGACAATAATATGACCCACTTTTCCTGGCTGTCGTGAGTAATGAATACAATATTGCATATAAAGTGATTACAGCATTCCTGACACAGATATCACTCAATAATATTAGCTCTTATTGTTATTTGCATAAAATTAAGATATCTAAATTTATGTGTGAAATGAAAAATACTTTGAAACTGGACTTTTATGAATTGCACCAATATGTTAAAAGTAGTAAGGTTTTTGTTCTGCTTTGATATAACTTTTGCTAGATTTTCAATGCTTTTCTAAATTTACTGTTTTTTTACGGGAAAATACATTAATTTTTAATTATCATTTAAGATTAAATAAAAAAATAAATGTCTGAGAATTTTTTGTGGACAACCTTTACTTTTAAATCAACTCTGTGTCATCAGGAAAATAATCGATTGTATTGTACAATCACAAATTAGAGCTATAGGTCATTTCAATCATAATTTGTTAGATGCTAGCAAACTTCTAAGAGAAATGATAGAGCTGCTACTTAATATTCTCAGATCTTCTCTATTAATTCAATTGATCTTTCTCTCCTCTCTTTTGTTCTCTCAAGTAAAAATGTATAATGTCTATATGCTAGTCATATAATATTCTACTTGCTATTTTTCAAAGACTACATTTCAAAACTAATCAGCATAAATGGAAGAAGAATTCAAGTATAAAATGACTTGTTACATCCAATACATCTATATTTATAACATGCCCTTTGCTGTTCCATTTGTCAGTGAATTTCTTCTTTCTTGGTCATTTTATTTCTATTTCTAGTGTCATTTGCAAGAGTCTTAATCTTAGCTGTA
This sequence comes from Ailurus styani, assembly GCA_002007465.1. Lineage (NCBI taxonomy): Eukaryota > Metazoa > Chordata > Mammalia > Carnivora > Ailuridae > Ailurus > Ailurus styani. The sequence goes on from LNAC01000760.1 coordinate 71,802, forward strand.
TCTAGGGTTTCCAGCTTAATTGGACCACAGCAAGACTGTTCACTACCATTACCCAGCCCAATGTCAATAAGTAATCATTATAATTTCAGCATCAGTGGCAACTTTAATAGGCTTGAGCAAAAAAAGTTTATAATAGTACTTAATTTTCACAATGCTGAGTTGTAAAACAGTAGTTTCACAAAGAAAAACAATATTACATTATATGTAGAAGGTTATTTTCTTTTTATTTTAATCCTTGCTTTTTTATGTGATATTAAGAGGGTTCAACTGACATAATGATTTTTAATTGTACCGTGAAACACATACACACACATACCAAAGCAAAATGCCACTAAGAATTCAAATTAGTGTTTAAGTCCTAAAATCCTAGAAATGATACTGATGTTGGTAAACCATGCCCAGTAATCATGAGACACATTCACTTTCATAGGCTTGCAGGCTCTTGAAGTAAATTATAACTCCTAATAAACTAAATAGCACTCTACTCACCTGATAGAACATCTTTCGAGATTGCCAACTATCTATTTTGATAAATAAGAAAAAGAGCTTACTCTTTTATATACCTATTTTCCAATGTGGACCTGTTTTGTCATAAATTTAGTCAATTTGATTTCTATTTCAAAAGATACTTGTTTCTCTCTTTCTCTCTCTCTCTTTTTTTCTCTCTTTCTTTTCAGAGGGGGGAGCGGCAAAGAGAGAGGAAGAGAGAATCTGAAGCTTAAGAGACTCTTAACCAAGACAAAACTCAATCCTCATGACCTTAAGATCATGACCTGAGCTGAAATCAAGAGTCGGTGCTTAACCAACTGAGCCACCCTCGTGCCCCTATTTTTCTTTGCGTGTGATTTACCACAATTGTTGAAGTAAATTCTTGGCATACTGTGGGATGGAAAGGGGGAATAATTTCTAAGAAACCAATAATAGTGACATTGACAGAAGACAACTACAGAACAAAACCAAGCAAAAAGTCAAGGCAGATCTGGGATAATAGATGAGAGCTTAGGGGTTATCTGGAAGTCCAAGTCTAGAGAGAGCAGGGACTCTAAAAGTGGTTAATTCAAAAGAAGACCCCTGCATATAGGAGTTGACATTGGTAAAGCAACTTCCCAGAAGCCGGGAGATGCCAGGTTGGGTGGCAAGAAGAATACAGTAGACTAGGGGAACATTCAGAAAATAAAAATTTTCAAGGTTAAATAATAACAAAGTCAAAAAATGGTAATGGTACTCTAAACAGCAGCAGGACTGATAAGATAGTGTGATAATATCAGAAACTAACACTGGAAATCTTATTGCTCAGGAAAGCATTCCATCCTGGATACTAGCAGGCAAGAATAACTTGCTTCTTAGGAATCTTTTAACCTCACCAATGATTTTTTAAAATAATTTCTGCCTAAGGATTAATCCCTGCTTAGACAACTGATGGTCTAAAATAAAAAGTAAAAATTAAAACAAATAAAATAATACAAAAATAAAGATAAAAGTAAAAATTAAACACCAAATATAATGCTAAAAAATTAAACGGTAAAAAAATTACACTAAATCCAATGAAGTGATCCACACGTATATTTTCAAAAAATATGATCTTCCCCAAGGCAGACATTCATGAAATTAAATCATTGCTAGACCACTGGCTATCAGTGTGACCATGGGAATATCATTTGACTGGAAACTCAGTTTTCTGATCTCCAAATGAGGATAAGAATTCCTACCTTATATATTTTTGGATGACTGGAGATAATAAGTACAGTACTTGGTACATGAAAGATACTTCTTAAATGATAGTTGTTTTATTAATATTAAAATCAAAACTAACCTAAATAAGTTGTAACATAATGTTTTCTAAAAATTATTAAATTTTACTTTTTATTTAATTTTAGCCTTCTTGGTGATACATCATAGGAATTTGATTCCTTTTTTTGTTATATATATGTATTACCCATTGTTTTTGTATTTCTCAAAAACTAGGGATGCCTGGGTGGCTCAGTTGGTTAAGCATTTGCCTTCAGCTCAGGTCATGATCGCATCAATCCCCTCAGCGGAGACCCTGCTTCTCCTTCTGCCTGCTGCTCCCCCTATTTGTGCTCTCTCTCTCTCTCTCTCTCTAACAACAAAAAAAAAAAATCTTAAAAAAAAAAAAAGCTCATATTTCTCTACCGAGCTTTAAATCCATTTTTGCCACAAATGAACCTTCTCTATACAGGTTTGTTTTTTAGTAATACATTTTATTCCATTGATCAATTTGTTTACTCTTGTGTTAATACCACAGTATCTTCATTTTTTCCACTTTAATAAATCTTAAAATATGACAGAAGTGGGTGCCTGACTGGCTCAGCTGGTAGAGCATGGGACTCTTGATCTTGGCGTTGTGAGTTTGAGTCTCATGTTGAATGTAGAGATTCTTAAAAATTAAAGAAAAAAAGAAAAAAAAAACAGAAAAAAACAAGAATTCCTACCCTTGGTACTTTTATTTTTTTCTAAGATAAATTTGGCCATTCTGTTTTATTTTGTGTTCATCTTTTTTTTTAAGATTTTTTAAATTTATTTGAAAGAGAGAGATAGTGACAGAGATAGCAAGAGAGATCACAAGCGGGGAGGAAAGGAGGCTCCCCACAGAGCAGGGGGAGCCAGACATGGGGCTCGATCCCAGGACCCTGGGATCATGACCTGAGCCAAAGGCAGATGCTTAACTGACTGAGCCACCCAGGTGCCCCTTGTGTTCATCTTTTAATTTGTTTGTTTTGCATGTTTAATAAACCATGGTGTTCAACCAAGCGTTATTTTATAATCTAAGGGGCATTTGGCAAAATCTGAAGCCATTCTTGGTTGCTACTACTAGAAGGTTACTACTGGCACCTAGAGGGTAAAGTCCAGAGATGCTGCTAAACATCCTACAAAGCACTGGACAGCTCCAGAAGACAAAGAGCTATCCAGCCTCAAACGTCAACAGAGCTGAGTTTGAGAAACCCTGTATAATGGAATTGGTGGCCCCTTGTTTGTGCTCACTTAGCACCTAGTATTTCTTTCTTGGAAAAAAAAATTATTTGAGAGAGAGAGAGAGCATGCACAAGCAGAGAGGAAGGGCAGAAGAAGAGGGAGAAGCAGACTTCCCCACTGAGCAGGAAGCCCAACTTGGGGAGCTGGTTCCCAGGACTCTGAGATCACGACCTAAGCTGAAGGCAGACATTTAACATACTGAGCCACCCAGATGCCCCAGGCCATAGTATTTCTGAACTATATTTATCATACTTATTTTTTTCTCTCATTAAGGGCTTAGAGAAAGATAGAACATGAGAGCAAGAGAGTAAGATGGAATCCAGAACATTTTTGGGTCTCTAAAGTAATACCCCATCACTTACACCATTTTCTTTTTATTAGAATCAAGTTAAGAGGCTCAGCTCATACATTTGAGAAGGGGATTGCATAACCTGTGAATACCAGCAAGTTAAGATCACTGGGAGCTATTTTATAGATTGTCTGCCACAGTCTTCTCTCTATTCTTTTTTTTTTTAAAGATTTTATTTATTTATTTGACAGAGAGAGAGAGATCACAAGTAGGCAGAGAGGCAGGCAGAGAGAGAGAGGAGGAAGCAGGCTCCCCACTGAGCAGGGAGCCCGATGCGGGCCTCAATCCCAGGACCCTGAGACCATGACCTGAGCTGAAGGCAGAAACTTTAACCCACTGAGCCACCCAGGTGCCCATCTTCTCTCTATTCCTAAATGATACAATCCCTCCCTCATACAAAATATACTCACTCTCCTTAAATCCCCTAAACCTCATTCTGTTACATTTAGCATCAGCTGAAAGTCCAGAATCTCATCATCTAAATCAGATTCAATTGTAGATAAGGTTCCTTAGTTGGCTTTCCTTAGCCCTCAAGTGTAACCAAGCATGTCCATACCACACCAGTGGAGGAAGACACATGGAAGCTTCTACATGGTTTCTCCTGGATCCTGCCATTTCTTTGCTCCTGTGCTTCTTCTGCTTTCACCTGTCTCCTTTCACTGAAATAAACTCTAAGTATGTTTTCCTGAGTCCTGTGAGTCCTTTTAGTAAATCATAAAACCTGAGGTTAGTGTTCAGAACTCTCAGCACCCACCCTCGACCCTTTGTTTCCCAACCTCCTTAGCTGTATCACCCAATTCATTAGGCACATTCTACTTTCCATATTTTTGAAGTAGATACCGTTGCTAAGCTTCTGCTACTCCATAAAAAGTATGTCCCTTTCTCCATTTTTTAATAATATTTTCCTCATTTCTTTTGAGTCCTCCCTGGAAAGTTTCTCAACATCCAAATTTTTACCGAGTCTTTCAGTAAGACATTTTTTTTATTATTATGCTCAGTTAGCCAACATATAGTACATCATTATTTTTTATGTAGTGTTCAATGATTCATAAGTTGCATATAATACCCAATGCTTATCAACACACCTGCCCTCCTTAATACCCATCACCCAATTATGCCATCCCCCATCTCCCTCCCCCCTCCCTTCTGTAACCCTCACTTTGGTTCCTGGAGTCCAGAGTCTCTCAAGGTTTGTCTCCCTCTCTAATTTCTTCCCACCTCTGTGGTCCTACACGCTATTACTTATGTTCCACATATGAGTGAAACCATATGATAATTGTTTTTCTCTGCTTGACTTATTTCACTTAGCATAATCCCCTCCAGTTCCATCCATGTCGATGCAAATGGTGGGTATTCATCCTTTCTGATGGCTGAATAATATTCTATTGTATATATGAACCACATCTTCTTTATCCATTCATCTGTTGAAGGACATCACGGCTCTTTCCACAGTTTGGCTATTGTGGACATTGCTGCTATGAACATTGGGGTGCATGTGCCCCTTCTTCTCACTATATCTGTATCTTTGGGGTAAATACCTAGTGGTGTACTTACTGGGTCATAGGTAAGACAATTTAGTATTTCTCTAACACTACCCTGAATCTCTTTCCAGCCTTTACTCATTACTAGCTCCCTAAGTTACCCCACCTATTTACGTATTTGTTAAGAGTATCAGTCTACTTCTAGTAACAAAAGAATATATTACTTTTCTATACAAATGTCTCCAAAATGTAGTGGTTTAAAACAATTTTTTTTTCTTTTTACATGACATAGTTTCTGTGGATCAGAATCCAGGCATAGCTTAACAAAGATATCTGGCTCAAAGTTACTTACAAGGTTACAATGTAGGTGTTGGCTGGAGCTTCAGGCTTCTTTAGCTTGACTTATGTGCAGAATGTGCTCCTAAAGTCACCTAAATGGCTACTGGCAAACCCCCCAGATCCTCACTGTCTATTGGCCAGAGACATCAGTTCCTTGCTATGCAGACCTCTCCAGAGGACTATTCGAATATTGATATCTGGTTGCTCCCAGAATGAAGCCTGATAGAGCAAGGAAAAATGAGGAAGAAAAAGTGAGAGAGAAAAAGGGAAAGAAGAAAGAGAGAGGAAGTGAGAGAAATGGAAAGAAAGAGACAGCAAAATAAAAACTAGTGTCATTTTGTAACCTAATCTTAGAAGTGACATCTCATCACATTTACTATACTCTATTCATTAGAAAGAAGTCATTAGGCTCAGCCCACACTCAATGAGTGAAATTATATGAAAGTATGTATATCAGGAGGTGTAGATCAATGGAGCCATCTACCATGTCTAACTAGACCAGGAAAAATGAGAAGAGACATAATAATATCAGGAATGAGAAACTACCATGTTTATAGATATAAAATGATATTAAGATAGTATTACGAAAAAAATTATGCCAATACATTTAACAACAAATTCTTTGAAAGACACAAATTACCAAAGTTCTCTATACTGGCTTTCTATTATTGCATAATAAATTACCACAAATTTATTTACTTATCATTTATTAGTTCATAGTTCTGTAGACCAGAAATCTAGGCAGTCTTAGTGAGGTTCTCATAAAGCCAAAATCAAGGTATTGACCTGGCTGAGCTCTCAAATGGAGATTCTGGGGAAAATCTACTTTTTCTAGTTTGCTGTTGGCATAATATAGTTTTTTGCAGTTGTAAGACTGAGGCTACCATTTTCTTTCTGGCCTTCAGTTGGGGACTGCTCTCAGCTTCTCTAGACTGCTTTCTGATCCTTGTAGTTGGCCCCTTACATCTTTGACTAAGCAGTGGCACTTTGAATACTATTCATGTTTTATTTAATCTCTCTGATTTTTTCTCTTCTACTGCCAGCTGGAGAAACTTTCTGCCTTTAAAAGGATTATGTGGTTAGTATAGGTCTACACTCTTTTAATCGACTCAAAGTCTTAAGTAACCTTAATTAAGCAACCTTAATTACATCTGCAAACTGTTTCGCCACATAACATAATCACAGGCATGATATCTCATCATGTTCACAGCCCCAGGTATTCGTATGGGATGGGGTGGGCCTTTTAAAATTCTGTCTATCATACGAATTTAAGATAAAACCATTATCATGGATAGTTCCGTATCTATTAAATAATTTGAACTTAGAGTCAAAAACCTTTCCATAAAGAAAACATAAGGCTCAGATGGCTCTACTGATGAATTCTGCCAAACTTCTAAGAAATTATCAAATCTAATTCAATAGGACGGAATACTTTCAAATTCATTCCTGGAGCCCATATATCAAAATCAAAGACATTAAAGGAAAAAAATACAGAGCAATATCCCTCATGGACATTGATGCTAAAAAAAACTATAAATTTTAACAATAGGAATCAAGCAATAAATAAAAAAGGATAAACTATCTTGACCAAATGGATTTTCCTAGTAATATAGGTTGATTTAACATTTGAAAATTAATCAATGTAATTCTATTTACTCGATTAACAAAATAAAAGAAAGCACTCATGATCATCTCAATAAACACAGAAAAAGCATGCAACAAAATTCAACATCCATCCCTAACTTAAAATAAAAACAAAACAAAGTGGGGATGGAAGAAAACTTCCTCCCTCTATAAAGGGCATGTAGGAAAATCTTAGCGCTGACATCATATTTGATGGTGAAAGACTGAATTCTGTCCTCCTGAGATCAAGAATAAATCAGCGATGCCTGTTCTTTCTCCTTCTATGCAACACTGTACTGAAGGTATAGCCAGTGCTAGTACTTTACTGGTAAATAAATAAAATTGGGTCATAATTCAAACGCCCATCAAGTGAATGGATAAACAAAGTGTTCTAGCTATACAACAGAATACTATTCAGCAGTAAAAGTAATGAACTATTGAAACATGCTGCAGAATATAGAAATTTCAAAATAATTATTCCGCGTGGAAAAAAAAACAGAATAGAATACAAATTCTATGATTCCATTTGTATAACTTTACCAGAATATGTACATTCGGATGCAGTGAAGCTTACCAACAGTTGCATGTGAAATTATGGGAAATCCCTGAAGAGACTACAAAGGTGCATAATAAAAATTGGGGAAGTGATGAATATCTTTTTGAGGTGATGGTTTCATGGGTGTATACTTAGCTAAAAACTTACCAAATTGCATACTTTAAATATTGGCACTTTTAATGCATGTTACTTGTTTTTGAATAATGCTATTTTTGAAATTTTTAAACATACAACTTAATAATATTTTATACCAACCAGACTGGCAAAACATAAAACAGACAATCCCATAATAATAGAAACTTTTCTTAAAGAGTTTATTTATTTGCTTGAGATTGATTACTTTATTTATTTGTTTACTTTATCTATTTGCGAGAGAGCATGAGGCGGGTTGACAGAGGGAGAGGAACAAGCAGACTCCCCACTGAGCATGGGGACTGACAGGGTCCTGGATCTCTCAACCCTGAAAGAAAGACTTGAGCCAAAACCAAGAGCCGGACATGTAACTGACTGAGCCACTCAGGTGCCCCCACTATTAACAGAACCTTTTATGTACTTCTGTTGGGCAATAGAATACAAGCTCCAGTGAGGTCATGGATTTTTTTGTTTGTTCTGTGCACTGATTTATTCCTAGGTCCTAGAATAGTGACTGACGCAGAATTTATCCTTAAAAATATTAACACTCGAATAGAAATGAATGAAGCATACTTCAGTGCATTTTGACATTATATAGCATGGTTGACAGTACTTACTCCACATAAACCAGTAATTTCATGTGTCTTGTACTTGTACAAATATACCAAGAGACACATATGAAACCATTCATTAGCAGTTTTGTAATAAGGAGGACTTCAAATTATACCGATGTCTATCATAGGTAAATGACAATTTAACAACATATTCCTGTGATAGAATATTGTAACTCAAATTAAAGGAATTACTATAGAACAATGCAGCAGTATGGCTAAGTCTCAGAAGTATAATACTGATGAGTGAAGGAGGCAGTAACAATAGAATATGTGCAGTATGATGCCAGTTACACAAAATTAAGAAAAAATTCCTATATACATTTGTTATACTACTAAAGTAGCAAAAACAATTCTGAACCTGGGTAAAACCTCTGAACATGACAGACTCATTTTGATACTAAAACTTCATCTTGTTTTGAAACAGGAACTATAATGAACTACTGAAATGGGCAAAAATATGACTGAACAAAGGACTGCTGCAACCACATTCTTCCCCCCCCCCGATTTATTACTTTATTTTAGAGAGAGAGAGCGTGAGAACGAGTGTGGGGAGGGGCAGAAGGAGAGAATCTTCAAGCAGACTTCCCACTGAGTGTGGAGCTGGACCCTGGGATCTGGATCTCAGGACCCTAAGATCATGACCTGAGCAGAAATCAAGAGTCAGATGCTTAACCGACAGAGCTACCCAGGTGCCCCTGCATACACATTCTTGATAAAAACTGAACACTCTGCAAAAGATATTTTTTTTAGTAACTGACGTAATGTACATAGAAACCAATAAGTGATGATGAAAACAAAATTACATCTTCTGATCATAACTTTTGGAAAACAAATTGTGTAAGTTTCCTAATATTTTCACAATTTGCTAATAAAGACCCCTAGCTTTTATTCCTCAGTGGGACACAATTTGGGTTGCTCCCCAAATCCGTGCTCCCTGAGTTGAAATTTTAAGACCTCAAATAAATGCTTTTGTTTTATTTCAGTTCTTCCTCTTTTCTTGGCCAACGCAACTGTGAAAAACAGAAATATAATAGACCAAGATTTGAAATTGTGATTACCCTCAGGGTAGAGGGGGTAGGATGTCAGTGAGAAAAAGCACACACCGTGATGTTCTGTGTAACTATGTATATTTGGCTTCTGTTATTATGTGTTGTCTCTTATTTATCAGTATTGTATTTATTACTTTGTACGTAGAAAATGTTCCATTAAAATAAAATCATTTTAAAACATAGTAAGAAATAGGAAAACCGAGAGTTTCATGTGTGAGTGAGAATGTGGCAGCTGTATTCCAGGGTGTGGGGGTATGAAGGGCTAAACTGAGGAGGCTTTAATTGCTCTGCCAACACTCACGCTAACTTCCCTCCTACTCCCAAGATGTTTCTTGGATGTTTAAGAGAACAATCTTGTTTATTTTTGTCCTGAGGGTAATCACTGGGCTCCTTTGCTCTGGGGGCCAGTGATATGTGAGAGGAATAGAAAGCAGGCTATCCTCTATACAGATCTTTAATTAATCCCCTTGTATTACCGACTGCTGGAGTTCCAACAGGCATAACTCCCGTCAGTCAAAATGAGAATCTCTGGTTTCCACTCTTGAACTTGAGGGTTTTTTCCCCTTTTCTGTTTTCTACCATTAATACTCATTTATCTTGCACATTTTTATTGAAACCTCACTTCCTTTGATATAGTTGTTCTTCTAACCTTAGACAACATCCTTAAAAATTCACATCCTATATATTTAAAATGATCACTGGAGGGAGAAGCAATAAACACACGTGTTCAGTTTGTCATCTTGAACTGGATGTCTATAATTATTTTCTAATGTAAACATATACACAAGAAAAATACCAAATCCAAATAGATGCTCAGAATAGATACTGTTTTGAATTATTTAATTTTTCCCTTTCAAAGAATAGTGGAAAATGGATCATTTATAAAGCAGCCATTTTTTCATTATAGCTTTCTATGATACAGCTTAGCTTAAAATAAGATAACTAAGAGTGGTTTGTTCAGTTTAGTAAATCAATGATTCAAATAATTTCTTGGTTTTGTATGAAGAGTATCCAAGGACAGCATGTGAGAAAAACTTGGTCTTTACTAACTAAGGGAGAATGAGAAAATATATAAAGCAAGTTTACACAAAAACCTAGCAGCTTAAGATTTCTAAATGACCACAGCAATTTCCAGGTGACAAAGATAGTATATTCTATATTCATTTTCAGTGAAGTAGCTACATTTTGGCTGAGTTGCTTTGGATCTAAGCACACAGCAAATCTCACAACTATATAAGCTATACCTAAGGGAGACTTGGTAGGGCACCATGCCCTGAGAAAAGTATTAAAATATTGTGGTGCGGTTGATGTGGAATTACATCTAATAATGGGTAAATATCCAAACTATGTAAAGAATGTACATAACTCAACACCTCACAATCAAATTTAAAAATGGTCAGAGGACCTGAATAGTCATTTTTTCCACAGAAGACGTACAGATGGTCAACAGACACAAAAAGATGCTCCACATCACTTGGCATCAGAGCAAAACAAATCAAAACCACAATGAGAAATCACCTTACATCAGTCAGAATGGCTAAAATCAAAAAGACAAGAATGTGGAGAAAAAGAAACCCTTGTGCACTGTTGATGGGAATGTAAATTGGTACCGCCTATGGAAAACAGTATAGACGTTCCTCAAAAAATTAAAAATAAAAATACCATATGATCCAATAATTCCACTATTGGGTATTTACCCAAAGAATATGAAAACACTAATTGGAAAACATATATGCATCACCATGTTTACTGCAACATTATTTGCAATGGCTAAGATATGGAAGCAACCCAAGTGTCCACTGACAGATGAACAGATAAGGAAAACACACACACACACACACACACACACACACACACACACACACACAGAGGAAAGTTACTCAGCCATAAGGAAGGATGAGATCATGCTATTTGCAACAACGTGGATGGACCTAAAAGGAATTATGTTAAGTTAAATAAGTCAGACTGAAAAAGAAAAATACCATATGGTTTGACTCATATGTGGAATCCAAAAACACGATAAACAAACAAAGAAAAAGCAGAATTAGACTACAAATACAGAGAACAAACTGATGGTTGCTAGAGGAGGGGATGGGCAAAATGGGTGATGGGGAATGGGAGATACAGACTACCCATAATGGAATAAATAAATCCTGGGAGTAAAAGGCACAGCATAAAGAATGGAGTTAATGATACTGTAATAGTTCTATATGGTGACAGATAGTAACTACACTTGAGAGCATAACACATCACAGAGAGAAGCTGAATTACTATCTTGTATACCTGATACTAATGTAGCACTGTGTGTCAACTGTACTCACATACAAAAAGTTTAAAAATCAAAAAAATCAAACTCTGTAGAGATCAGAAGCTAATAAACTTTTATTTAATCTCAACTTCTAATTAATATTCACAAATATCTTGTTATATTTGATTGCAGAGTCCTTTAAAGTGTATTAATTGTAACAAAGTTTTATGATCAGTAGCAATGACTAAATGTCCATTATGATTATTAAATAATACGAATTCTGAGAAAATTGATTGCATACCTGTAGGAAAAGTAATGAGGAACTGAAAGTTTCTTTTTTTTTAAGATTTATTTATTTATTATAGAGAGAGATCGAGCGAGAGAACAAGCAGGGGGAGCAGCAGAGGGAGAGGGAGAAGCAGGCTCCACGCTGAGCAGGGAGCCTGATACAGGGCTTGATCCCAGGACCCTGGGATCATGACCTGAGCCGAAGGCAGATGCTTAACCAACTGAGCCACCCAGGCACTCCAAAAGTAAAGTTAATTTTCTTAAACAAAATTGTCCATATCAAAAACCATTTTCCTTTGATAGATTTGCTACCCGTGATGGTAGAGGCTACATGCAAGACACTAAAATAAAAACTTAAAACAGGAAAGTTAAAAATAAATATGTGATTATTTCCTAAATTAATTCTGAACATTTCATTAAGGCACCTTCCTATATGAAATTGAGACCTATGATACCCAGGTTATTCATGTATAAGTCTAATCAAATGATTTATTTCACTGGCAACTGCATGACCAATAATAAAAGTATCTTCCTTTTCAATTTTTGATTTCAAATTAAAATAATAATCTTGAAAAAATAAAATCGTAATCTTGAATATAGTCCCTTCTGACAATCCCAACCCCAAGAGTGTCCTTAAGAGTAGTGAAAATAGAACCGCATAATACCATGCTATTTATTAAAAATGTATGTTTTGAGAACTAAGACCTGAATTAAATTTCTGAATTCAACTTTGACATATAAAACCTGAATTCAAATTTAAGTTCTTGACTCAGGTTGAGTTACAGGTTCTTTTTTATAGCTGTATAACAATGAGAAGTCACTTGTACTCTGTCTTAATTTCATCATCAATACAATAGGTCCATAAAGAGAATAAATTGATAATGAACGTTCTAATGAAAAATCTGGTAGTAGTAAGTAACTACAGTAAGATGCTTGCCAAATTATATGGTATCTATTATAATTGTGATGTACTCTACTATTTCCTGGTAATTCTCTAATGCTTTAAAGTATACACAGCACTGCTACATTCATTTGATCTCCCTGTTCTGCAATCTTTCTGCCTCTACCAGTTGTCCTCAATATTTCTTCTTTTCTCTCATCACAACCAAATAATGACAACTATGTAAATTATCCTTTAGGCCTCTTTAGACTCTCTACAATCTCTACATTTTACAAAATAGTTGCAGAAAATGTCAGCTTATTTCCATCTAAGCTCTCCTGAAGACAACTGTAGAAGTCCAAAAAAAAAAAATGATTACAATGAACTGGACGATTGCATTAGTTTTCTATTGATATAACAAATTACCACAAGCTTAATAATTATAAACAACATGAACTTATTATCTCATAGTTCTTTAGGTCAAAAAATTCAAAAGGAGCCCATTGGACTAAAATCAAGATACAGACAGGGCTGCATTCCTTGCTGAAAGCTCTGAGGGATAATTCACCTCTAGATTCACAAAGGTTGACAAAAGAATTTAGTTCCATGAAACTGTAGGACTGTGGGCTAGGGTCATTCGCAGTTTCTAGAGACTCTCCACATTTCTTTTCTTTTCTCTTTTAAATATTTTATTCATTTATTTATTTGACAGAGAGAGAGAGAGAGTGAGAGAGAGAGAGAGAGAGAGAGAACACAACAGGGGGAACAGTAGGCAGAGGGAGAGGGAGAAACCGGCTCCTCACTGAGCAAGGGGCCCGATATGGGGCTACATGACATGACCTGAGGCCAAGGCAAATGCTTAACTGACTGAGCCACCCAGGCACTCCAAGACTGTCCACATTTCTTGGCTCACAGTCGCCTTAATCTTCAAAACTGGCAGCAGTGGCCTGAGTCCTTCTCATACCTCATCTCTACTGTCTTCTACTCCTTTATCACATCTCTCTCTGATTGACTGCTACCTTCTTTTCTTCATATTTAAAGATCCATGTGATAATCCAAGATAATCTCCTTATTGTAAAGTCATTTTTTTTTTAGATTTTTTTTTTTATTCATTTGACACNCTCACAGTCGCCTTAATCTTCAAAACTGGCAGCAGTGGCCTGAGTCCTTCTCATACCTCATCTCTACTGTCTTCTACTCCTTTATCACATCTCTCTCTGATTGACTGCTACCTTCTTTTCTTCATATTTAAAGATCCATGTGATAATCCAAGATAATCTCCTTATTGTAAAGTCATTTTATTAGACCTTAATTCCAGCTGTAAAATCTCTTTTCCCATATATTACAACATACTCACAGTCATTTAACATGAGCAGGTGAGTATTATGGCTGATGTTAACCTAATAGATAATCATTTAGAAGATAGGAAAAGTTTTATAAAAGACATTTCTAATATCCTACAAAATATTGATATGAACACTTATATACTCTAATTTTTAAAATTTATTTAAATTAGCCAACATACACTACATCATTAGTTTTTGATGTAGTATTCAACAATTCATTAGTTGCATATGACACCCAGTGCTCAACACATCACATGCCCTCTTTAATGCCCTTCACCCAGTTACCCCATCTTCCCACCCATCTCCCCTTCCACAACAACAAAGTCAAGAGTCTGTTATGGTTTGTCTCCCTCTCTGATTTCTGCCCGTTCAGTTTTCCCTCCCTTCCCCTATGGTCCTACATGCTACTCCTTATGTTCCACATATGAGAGAAACCATATGGCAATAGTCTTTCTCTGCTTGACTTATTTCGCTTAGCATAATCCCCTCCGGTTCCATCCTTGTCAATGTAAATGGTAGGTATACATTCATTCTGATGGCTGAGTAATATTCCATTGTATATATGAACCACATCTTCTTTATCCATTCATCTGTTAAAGGATATCTTGGCTCATTCCATAGTTTGGCTATTGTGGATAGTGGTGTTATGAACACTGGGGTACAGGTGCCCCTTCTTTTCACTACATCTATATCTTTGGGAGAAATACCCAGTAGTGCAATTGCTGGGTCATAGGGTAGCTGTATTTTTAACTTCTTGAGGAAGCTCCATACTGCTTTCCAGAATAGCTGTACCACAAACAGTGGTACATTGCATTCCCACCAACAGTGTGGAAGGGTTCCCCTTTCTCTACATCCTTGCCAACATCTGTTGTTCCCTGTCTTGTTAATTTTAGCCATTCTAACTGGTGTAAAGTGGTATCTCGTGGTGGTTTTGATTTGTATTTCCCTGATGACAAGTGATGTGTAGCATTTGTTCATGTGTCTGTTGGCCATTTGTATGTCTTCTTTGGAGAAGTGTCTGTTCATGTCTTCTGCCCATTTCTCAATTGGATTATTTGTTTTTTGGGTGTTGAGTTTGAGAAGTTCTTTATAGATCTTGGGTACCAGCCTTTTATCTGACATGTCATTTGTAAATATCTTCTCCTATACTGGAGGTTGCCTTTTAGTTTTGTTGACTGCTTCATTTGCTGTGCAGAAGCTTTTTATATCAATGACATCCCAATAGTTCATTTTTGCTTTTGTTTCCTTTGCCTTCAGAGACGTGTCTTGCAAGAGGTTGCTGTGGCCAAGATCAAAGACGTTACTACTGTGTTCTCCTCTAGGATTCCTGTCTCTCACATTTAGGTCTTTCATCCATTTTGAGTTTATCTTTGTTATATATACTCTAATTTTAAAGAAGATATTTGCCCTAAGAAAATTTGAAATATGGTAATTTTGAAAGACCAAACAATATAATTCTATTCTTCTTGAGGTATATTAAAACATTTCAATACAACATGTATATAGACTGTAGCCTTTTTAACTCTTTTCATTACATTCTAGATGATTTATTTCTAATTACTTGGTTAACTGTACCCCTGGGGCAAAGAATAAAAAAAAAACTCTTATAGAACTCAAAAAATGCCTTTGACTTTAATTTCATTCTCAAACAGTATCTCAATTAGTTTTCCCTCAAAGAGGAAATGAAAGCTGCTTTTGCCACTTTAATACTTCCATTAATTTCTCCTTTCTGCCATAGGAGACCAGGTTCTTCTATAGGATTGTGGTAGGAAGGTAGTAACATCAAATCTGAAATCAGTAAGCAATTCATACATTGGTGATTAGGTCAGTTAAAATTTCAAATGTTTCTGTTGCTACTCCAGACAACATTTACAAGAAGAGGTTCATGATGTTCATGAATCAGCCAGACATTTGAGAATGCCTTCCAAATGAGGTAAATAAAATTTCAAGTCACTTGATTATCTTTTTTCTTTGTGAAATTTATCCTATATCAGATAAAAATTTCCCTCTGCCAAGAGTAAAAATTCAATAGTGGAATATCCGTGTATCCACAATGGAAACTCTGGTCCTCAGTGTCTACATGGATTAAGAAGTTTTATATTCTGTGTTATACAGTAAATTACTTATATCTGTCTCTTTAAAATAAACTTAACCACAATTAATCCAATTTCTTATTATAGGGAACAAAGGACAGAGGTGAACACAAGAACATAGAATGTACCAAGAACATAGAAAGTACCATCTGTAGAAGGACTGATTAACATTAACTAAACTACAGGTAGGAATTCACCTTCATGGTAAGTCCAGCAGGAACTAGCTGAGTCACTAAGGGCAAGTAATTTATTTTTTCCACCTGTGCTTACTCTTTTCTCTACTTTACAAAATATTGCGAGTAACTGATACTTATAATTTACTTATTTGAGGCTAGTTGCTCTATTGGCAGTAACATAGCATTTGGTTAAAAGCAACAACTTGGGAGGACTAGTCTTGTTCAAATCCCTTTCTACCATTTATAAGTTCTGTGATTTTGGATAAATTATTGAACCTCCTTATCCTTTCATTTCTTTATAAATAAAATGCATAAAATTATGGGTAATTAGCATCTGCTTTCACAGGATGAGGTCTCAGGTTAAATGGCTACCATCTGTAAAGTACTTAGAAGAGAACTTGGCACACAGGAAGTATTATCAAAGTGTTAAAAAAATTATGTCTTAAAGTTTAAATTTTGTGATCGACAATGTTTTGAATAAATGGAAATTTGCTTTTGATTTGGTTATTAAATGAAGTTAATTGTATAATCTAATAATCTGGTTTGTAGAAATATCTTAGATTTTCTAAGTGTCAAAGAATTAGAATGCTAATATAGGAACTAACCTCTACAACTATGTAAACAAGATTAATAAGTTTCAACTTATTTTAAATAACAAGATAAAGACTTTAGAAGTCATTTTAAGCAGATAATTAATTTTTTACAAATATTACAAATATAAAATGATCTGCCATATTCAACGAACTGCTAAGATTTTTAGTTATACATAAGTCCAATTAATTATTTTAAAATATCAGGTAATATCATTGAACCCAAATTTAACATTGGAACTAAATAATGACAAGCCAAAGTCCTAAACATATCAGACTCTCACTTCATCTGGATCTCTGG
The DNA here is from genome assembly GCA_002007465.1 of Ailurus styani. Classification (NCBI taxonomy): domain Eukaryota; kingdom Metazoa; phylum Chordata; class Mammalia; order Carnivora; family Ailuridae; genus Ailurus; species Ailurus styani. The sequence goes on from LNAC01000760.1 coordinate 88,861, forward strand.
TTCTATTTCCAGCCTTCATTCTCCTAGACAAGGAAATATGGTCCATAAGAACATACAAAATTTAATTTTTTATTGCTGTAGCCAACTGGACAGAGCACAGCTAACTTCTGTATGTTCTAAGACAAAAATATTAGAAAATGTCTCAAAGTTTGGGACAGATGCTCAAACATGGGCCAGACAACCATGACATGGGGACCATACCTCAGAGTATACACTCATTTATTGTCCAGAACCGTGTGTGTGAGTGTCCCTGGTAATTAGGGGTGGAACAGATTACAGAGGAAAGGAGAATAAATAAATGAGTAGAAAGACATCCATATCTGTCCATTGCAATTCGAGTATTTCTCCAAAATAACAGCAGGTACATTGTCACCCATTTCCACAAACAAACTACAATGCTTGCTTTTTCACTTTATAAATTTTAAGAGTAGGCTTCCAGAGATGTAAAGCAAGTAGGTGAATGTTCTTCGAAAGTGGTAAAGCAGGGGAAAGGAGAAGGAGCAGCAGGATGTAGCAGAGAGAATCAAAAAGAATAATGAGAGAAAGAAAAAGTGTAAAGCAAAAGGAAGAAGGAAAAAGTCCAAAAGTATAAAGGTAAAAAGTACAAAGAAGAAGCAGAGAGTCCAGTAATTGTTCAATAAGGTTTTAACTGTTTTAAGAAATTTATGACATTTGGCTTCAGTGTAACTAGGAGAGGGCACACATGGTTATCACGATAGACATTTCTTGGACAGAGGACTGAGTTCTTCAGAGGCATGCTTATAGTAACCCACACCCCTCTCTTTTAATTAACTATTAATAGGAATTTGATGATCCTATTTAATTGTGGAGGGGTAAATGAAAGAAAAATACTATCCTTTTTGTTTCTTGAGAGAAAAAAATGGCTAATTACTAACTGATCATTTTCAGAGGTAACAAAGAAAAGGAAAAACTTACTATCTATTTATTTATCTATCCATCTATCTAGTCTTGAGGCCCTTAGATCCCAGAATAAAACCTTATACCAATGGCAGAATTTATGTGATAGGTGGTTAAGAGGACATCACTTAACATTAAGAATATCAAAGTATTTCTACACACGATGCACAATGCGATCTCCAAAAACCCACTCACTTGCCAATAGTATTAGAGATAGAGATAATTTCTTTACAAAAGTTTTATGAGTACACTTTGTACAGAGAGAACAATTATATTCACTTGATGCATTTGGGACTTTACATGAGGTCAGGTTCTACCTAGGACATGCACGTACTTTTTTTTAGTCTCTTCAATTTCCTAGTTACCTCTGAGAATATAGAAAGTCATTTTAATTTCTCTTTTCCTCATTCATTCCTCCCCAAGTCCATCCCTCCCTATTCAACCATGATTTCTTCTGCCTGTCTTTTCTGTTCATTTTTTGTTGTCTCTACCCTAGACCGGAACTTCCATTTCATACCTCAACTACTACAATTATTTCTGCATTCAAGCCTCCTCTCCAACTACTCCACTCTGTCAGATATTGCTTTTATACTGTTTGAAAATGTTTAATGGCTTTCTACTACCTATAAAATGAGTTCCAAATCTCTTAGTGCACTGCCATTCATGATCTTCCACACTTTCATTACATTCTGTTTTTTCAGACCTAATATTCTTTTTGCCAACTTCTCCCCTCACATCTCTCTCTCTCTCTCTATGGGCATAACGTTTTGTGACAAACAAGTTTATCTTCCACCTCAAAACACCCTTAAATCTTAAGAAAAAAAAAACTTAAAATGTCTGATGTCTGGTTTCTTTTTCCATTATCTACACTACTGTCATGGATTGTCTTCCTCAATCTTCCTACCTCCTCAGTCGTTCACAACATGCAAGGTTTTATTCATATCAATAACATAGTTTTATTACCTCTGAAGGGCTAAAACACTTAACTCTATCATTCACATTACAAATGTTTGTTGTATTATTAATCCTAGTATAAATGTTCTTTCTCGAAAACAATGTTTTCAGTTGCTGCATATTTTACCACTATACCATTATTACAATAAAATTGTGTTTATTTGTCGAACTGAGACATTATAACTTAATTAAAATATGAAATTAAAATACTTTTGAACTTGATCATATGCTACAAATTACACAAAATTATAACAGAAATTGGTAGTTCTCTGTTGTTTGTAATTCTATAAAACAAAAGCTCCAATTTTCAATATAATCATGAAAAAGGTACTTTAAGTTAATGATATTACATTATTTGTTTAACTTGGGAAATATGAATATATAATACATTCTAGAGTTTGTTAACATAACAAAAATACAAGGAAAAATTCAAAATAATCTTCTAGGGAATAAAAAAGGTATTTTGTAACAGGTTTTTAGTTTATAGTTTTAATAAATAGCTGAAGAATTAAAAAATTACAACATTTTCTCTTCCCTGTAGCAAAGTCTTTTAATATAACTACCAGGTTCCATACTGGCCATTTTTTCTGTGAGTTATTTCATAGTGTGAAAGATTAATTGAACAAATCAAAGAATAAATCTATAATTTGCTTAAAGATTACCAAGTAAAACAAAATAAAAAAAAGAGGTGTATGATTTTATATTGGTAGAGAACTTTGTTTACACATAGATACATCGGTTTTCCTTCAAGAATTTGCTTCTTGAAATTAAACTGATACAGGCATTAAATAGTTCATTAATTTGGGAGTCCATCTTTAGGAATACGTAGCTACAAGGATGAGAAGGTAACCTAGTCATAGTGTTTAACAGTGCAAATTAAATGAAACAACCGAATATTTAAAAGATTTGTCTTTGATATTCATAATAACAGTTGAAAACTCTTATAAATATTGCTTTCCACTATGGCTTGTCAGTTTAAAAAAAATGCCAACTTTAAAAGAAAAGCAAAAAATAAACTACTGGATTAAAATTCTTTCTGAGGCAATATCAGCTCACATTTACTACTGCCTATCTCTGATAACCCTATTAAAATGCTAACACATTTCAAACATCACAATAAGTATTATAATGGTTTTATATTCAGATTTATTATCTATTAATAACAGGCTACATTCATAATCTGTCAGTAGATGCAAGTTTACCCAAATGAACCAATAAGGCTAATTTTTTTAACTGTTAGTTTTTTGTTGTTGAAACATAAAAGATCAGTTAAAAGAAACTACAGATAGTGATTAAGAGTCTCATTTTAAGTTCCCAAAGATACTAGAAAAAAAAATTCAAAAAGTATGTAATTTTCTTTAGCAAACAATAAGAATTTATATACAAAATAAAAGCATCAGTAACATCTCAATTTCTTAGGATATTTTAATAGCTTCAACTGGTAGGGTATCTTATTTTGCTTTTCTTCTTTGCTTTTTTTTGGCTTTTTCTTCATTAAGTAGTCTTATGGGCAAATTATTTTTTATTTATTCAACATATTTCATTCAATTACAGTTATTATTATTTAAATTACTCTGCTCTAAATTTGGCCAAAGAGAGCCTATTTATATAGACTTCTATGTTCTTTGACATGATTCTATCAGTTCCTATTAGTCATATATATCTTTTATATGTATACTTATTTCTGATTTTCCAAAATATTAATGCCATTTGAAAAAAAAAAAGAAGAATAGACTGTTTTTCTCATTGCTCTATCTGGATTTCAGGATAATGGGAAGATTCACTACTAATCAGCCATTAGGTCCTGATAGAACCCTGACATTTATAGCAAAAAGAGATGTCAAACCAGGAAACCATTAAGAAACCAAAAGTCTTGAATTTATAGGGATCATTTAGGTCAAAATAACACAATATTTTGAAGGCTACTGAAAGCCAGAAGTACTCACCTATCAAAGAGAAAACCGAGACAGATAGCTAAAGATAGCGTAGAGAGTAGTAGGAAGGACCCAACAAATTAGATATGCAGCTGTGAGGCACCAGTACCAAGAAGATCTGGAATCTGAAGTTACTGAATATAATCAATTTTGGTAAAAATTACACATGAACTTGAAAGTAATGTGGCTTTTGTCATTACTGATTCAGTTTCTAAATATGTCTATTAGGTCAATTTATAAGTTGCGTTGTTTAGATTTTGTCATTTTATTCTGTCAGCTACTGATAAAGACATTAAATTCTGCCATTCTGTTGATGGTTTTGTCTATTTCTGCTTTTCATTCCATCCATTTTTGCTTTATGTATTTAGAACTGTGTTACTAGGTAATATGGACTTAGAATTGTTTTATCTACCTGATGGATTGAATGTGGAATTAAAAAAAAAAACTCCTTAAATTCATAATGATGAATCTTGTAATTCGCTTTGTCTGTCTGACAGCAATATATCTACGTGAGCCTTCTTGTGGTTAAGGTTTGAATGGTATTTGTTCTTTCACTTTCAAATTTTCTGAGTCTTTTTTCTGGGTATGGAGTTGTAGTTTGATCTGAATTATCTTTTAACATTTTAAAAGTGTCATTTCACTATCATATGGCTTCTATCTTTAGTATTTAGTATTTAGTATCTTTAGTATTGAGAAATAGTGTTGTTCCTTTGAAAGTAATTTCCCCCTTTGGCTAAATTTAAAATTCTTTTCTTTGTCTTTAGTTTCCAGCAGTATTATGATGCTGTGCTTTAGCTTCACTGAGCTTCTTGAAACTGTTGGTCATCTTCCTTAAGCTTTATATAAGTTTTTGTTTTCTTTCCTACCCTTCTGAGACTCCAGTAATATATACATTAGGGATTCCAAAACACATGTATGGTTGACTGTGTCCCATATGTGTCTTATGATCTCTTTTTTTCCACTTTTATTTTTGTTTTTCTACACTAACAAGTATATTTTCTATGGACTGCCGTTGAATTTACTGTGTTTTCTTCTGTTTCCAGGCTGGTGTTAATCCCATTTCATAAAATCATAATTTTAGACATTATAATTTTCAAGTTTAAGAATGTCTGTTTGATTTTTTTACAAATTCCACTTTATTGATGAAATTTTGTATCTTTTAATTCATTTTGTCCACCTTCTTTTATCTCTATTTTAACTTACTTATAAAAATTATTTTAAAGTTCCTATCTGTTATTTCTACTATCATAGTCAAACGCATCTGTTTCTATTATCTATTTTTTTTTCTCTTGGCATGCCTAATAATTTTGATTGCATGCCAGGAATAATAATACAAACATTGGTAATTCCATATGATGTTATCTTTGATCAGAGTGGGTTCACATTTACTTCAGCTTAGCAGATAAATGATGGGTTGAATGCATCTTAATCTAGAAACAGTTGAGTTTAGGCTACAACTTTGCTAAAACTAAGAGTATTACAAAATTTCCCCTGATGTTAGATGATGTCCTTCATGCTTTCAACTAGTGTTTTCAATATATTTCTGGATCCTAGCGAATCTTTGTCTCTTGAGTACCATTAGACTGCAAATAATTCCACTCTGCATTTCAGAAGTCTTTAGTTTATCTGATTACCCTACCACCTTGCAGAGCTTCAGAATTGGGCAAATGTCTGCCAGGGGAAACCAGCTGTTCATTGATTATACTTAAAACTCCCTATTTTGTTGCTCCAACTCCATAGAAATGCCAAAAGCTCTGCTGGTTTCTCTGTTCCAGCAGCGTATCTGTCCAAGCCCAGATTCTTAATTCTGAGAATTGGCAAATATCCGCAAGGAAAAAGAGTTATAGGTTATCAACCAGTCTTTAAATACAACTCTTATATATATTTAATCAGATGCATTTTTTGTGTATTATTAAGCCTTAGTTTTCTCAGTGGGAGTATTTTCAGCTACAAACAGCCTCATCCTACCATGAAACTACTTACTGATATTTAAAAAAATCACTTAAACTTCACTCCAACAAACTTTTTCAAAGGTCCTAGCATCTTTCCCAGTATTTCTACATAGCCCTAGAAATGGGATGAGATGTGGGGTCAAGTTGAGAGGTGTTCTTTTCATTATCATGTGTGTACCTATAATCTCCCAAATTCCTGCTCTCTTGGCTCAATTTGCATCTTCTGTTATTTAACTGCTTGTGATCCTGCATGCTGATTTCTCTGATTGACTGTTGCCCCCAAATATTAAGAATATTACAAACACAAAAAATAATTTTTTGCTACCAAAGATTCACTAACAAATGCTGTGTAGTGTAGCAGATAATTTACCGATGTTTGAGGTATAATATAGTGAAATTATAACATTTAATTTCTTCCTCATGTATATACATATGATATGTATATATAACATGAATATATGATCATTATATTATATATGTATATTTAATATTATATCCCATGCTTACTTCAGCTCATTCACCGTCCTCCCATATAATCCTCCTTATGACATATGGCTGGGATACTGTTCCTTCTTTAAAGAAAATCTTTTTTTTCCCATCTTCTTTCATCCATAAATTTATCCCTCTACTCCAATCCCCCATACTCAACTAATAGCCTCCTTCTAAACCATTAGGTAAAACCCAAAAATTTCTATAACTTTTTTATTTAAAATAATATAGTCCTCTCTCTCCTATCAGGCTAAGCTGGACCCTCTCTTACTTAGTCAAAAAGCTCAAAAATACCTGAAAGAAAAGAACAGGCTTTTCTTCTGTTGTTTACCTTGAAAAATTGGTTCACAAAAGCCAATATTTAAAATAGCATTTTTTTGAGATCCATATATTAGTCCAGAGAGGAGTAATTAATATATAATTGTGAAGCCTCTGCCCGAGATATGGTCAATGTTTGGTGATATTTATAAGGCATAAATCTTTTTTTTTTAAATAATACTTTTTACTCACCAAACACAAACAATGGTATTGATTTTCTTTCAATAGTCAATGTTCTTTGAATGGTAAAAACTGAGTAATGAGAAATTTATACATATCTATTTTTCTTGGAAACATGTTTGAAGGAATTATTGGGGTGGTAGAATTGCTTAAAATCAGAGGGTTTGTGTTGAATTCTGATTCCGCCACTCATTGGCTATGTTCCCTTAGGTAACAAAAAAAGAGTGTTTTTCACTAGTTCTTTTTGAATCTGTTTCCTCAAATGTAAAATAAGAATGAAACGATCTACCCTACAGGGTTGTTATGGGCTATAAATGCAAAAACATTAAATCATTAATCTTTCATTTAGTGCCTACTTTGAGCACTATGTTAAATGTTGTGGAAAAAGATGTAAAAGACACATTTTCAAGTCTGAAAATGTTGTCTAGTGAGGAAAATAGAGATGCAGATACACAATTATAATTCAATGTGATAAATGCCATGGCAGATTCAAGCTTAGCATATCGCAGAAATCCAGAAAAGGGATAGATTCATTCTGAAGGAAATAGGAAAAAAGTAAGTTGAGATGTATAACTAAAAACAAAAGTTGGGAAAAGATATTCAAGGCAGAGGGAGCTATCTGTGTAAGGGACTACTGTGAGAGAGTGTGTGTCATTCTGGAAGTTAGTAACAAATAAATGTCACTAGATTATTTGTACCTAACAACTAGGAAATTTGTTTCTAGAAGAAACTTTTGTCTGCCATGCTGAAGAATTTATATTTTTGTCATGAAGTTAATGGGGAGCCATTAAAGAATTTTCAGAAGGATCAGATTTACATTTTAGAAGGATCACATTTTTATTAAATGGTTAGTCATGATTATATAAATAATAGTCTCTTTGCTGAACCTGAATTCATGGAGTTGCAGAAGATTAAGGCTAATTAGAGAATGGACCCATGGCATAGCCTCATATGCATAATAATTTGCCACATTTCTGTCATGTCTGATTAACTACTAAGGGACTGGATATTAAAGTCTATGAAGCATAGGGGGAAAAAAATCAAAGATTTTTCATGCCATCCTTCTGGCAAGCTTCAGGATCTACACCAAATTTCAGCAAATTTTATCCTCTTTAAACACTTCCAAAATATCAAGTTGTGAGTTTCCTCACAAAAATCTGTATCAAGACACTACCATGAAGGGGAGAAAGATGTAGATGTTGAATGGAACAAAGTGAATGGATAAAAAGTAAGTCAGTGAATCCATGGATTTATTTTTATGCAGTGAGCCTAAGCTAGACTATTTTTCTAAATTGATCATTTTGTTATCCAAGCCCAAATCAAAATCTCTGCTAACTCAGAATTCTGGTTTTTGTTTTGTAACTTCTTTTACCAGGTCCACTATCTTAAGATTTCATTAGTTTTATAAGATTTGTGCTTCACACAATGATGGTGATTACTATCTGGTACCTGTTGTGATTATCAAGGTCTTGTCAAAGTTAATTAATGGTCTCTTCAAGTATTCTTTAAGGCATCAAATTAAAAATGAGAGTTCTGTAGCCTCAAAAATTTTTTTGAAAATATTTTATGTTATTGTACGAAAAGAAAAAAAAGTCATACCTCACTGATGCCTCTTCCTTGTTTGGAGATGGGACTCTATTGTAGTAATCTTCAACTAATACCCAAAGTTAATAGCTACATACTTTAAGGATATGAAATGCATGAGATTAAGGTTTCTATAAATGAGAAGATTCAAATTATGTTATTAGAGAATTATTTTTCTATGACTAGACACATCTAATCAAAGACTGGCTCAAATATGGTTCTCTGATTTCAGTTGAACTTTATTTTCTAAAATTACCATTTGTAAGTACTAATAGCCCTAATTTCTGAGTACCTTCTGACATCAATTCTTTTCAACAACCACCATCCCTCACCTCAAATTATCTTATTCTTGACTTATTAAAGGATATGTTTTTAAAACTTTCAAAAAATAACTATTTGCTATTCTTGTTTCTTTATCCATTTGTTTCTGGTTTAAAATTTTGGTTGCCAATAATTCCTTACTTTAAAAAACAAATATCCAGGTATAATAAAATGATATAAGCCTTAGGTCATAGTATATAACAGCCAAACATAGAAAATAATTTCAAACCAACATGCCAAGGCTATTAGAAAGTGCTTTAAAAATGCTAGATAATATTTTGATTAAGGTACAAAAACTGTCTTCTTTTTTCCCCCCTGTATTTATCTGTAATAAAACTAATGCCTTGGGCGCCTGGGTGGCTNCAGCAGGGAGCCTGCTTCCTCCTCTCTCCTCTCTCTCTGCCTGCCTCTCTGCTTGTAATCTCTCTCTCTCTGTCAAATAAATAAATAAATAATCTTTAAAAAAAATGCTAGATAATATTTTTTAAAAACGTATTTTAACCTTTTCTAACACTACAAAGCAGAATTTGATTAAGGTACAAAAACTGTCTTCTTTTTTCCCCCCTGTATTTATCTGTAATAAAACTAATGCCTTGGGCGCCTGGGTGGCTCAGTGGGTTAAAGCCTCTGCCTCCAGCTCAGGTCATGATCTCAGGGTCCTGGGATCGAGGCCCACATCGGGCTCCCTCCTCGGCGGGGAGCCTGCTTCCTCCTCTCTCTGCCTGCCTCTCTGCCTACTTGTAATCTCTCTGTCAAATAAATTAAAAAAATAAAATAAATAAAATAAAACTAATGCCTTAAGTATTTTTCATAGTAACCAAACTTATATTACCCTTTCCAAGCTCAAACTCAGTTAAAAGATCATAAACTGTAAGCACTGAACACAACTTGCAAGTATGACTAAGTTGGCAAGTAGATCCATAAAAGGAAAAAGATTCTTTTAACTTCTCTGTAGAAATATTTATCTATTAACAGAATGTATGTTTGCCCTTGTCTGGGGGCCCCAAATATAAATTTGCAGCACTGAATATGAAAGTCCATTTGATTTGATTTCAAAAGCTGAGGGCAGCACTTACAAAAAATTGTAAGTAGAACACTACAAACAAAAACTGCAAAATTTCTATAACACTGTCTAACTAAGTGATAGGGAAAGAAATGACCTTCTTTTTTTTGTATTTTAGAATGACCAATAAACTCCCTCTTGAGAAAACATTTTTAGATGCTAGTATATACTAGTATATAAGTAAGGATATACTTCCTGATGAGCATTCTTTCATTTGAACATAGCATTCCTGTATATTGACACATCATCATCTAGAAATACATATATGTAAAACTTACAACTCTTTATATATATATAAAACCAGATGCAGGGGCGCCTATGTGGCTCAGTGGGTTAAAGCTTCTGCCTTTGGCTTGGGTCATGATCTCAGGATCCTGGGATTGATCCCCACATCAGGCTCTCTGCTCAGTGGGGAGCCTGCTTCCTCCTCTCTCTTGACCTGCCTCTCTGCCTACTTGTGATCTCTCTCTGTCAAAAAAATAAATAGAATCTTAAAAAAAAAAA
>LNAC01000760.1:99392-122628 GCA_002007465.1 Ailurus styani
GGCTTTAACCCACTGAGCCACCCAGGCGCCCTATTATTATTTCTGTCTCTATAAATTTGACTATCTTAAATACTTTATTTTTTTTAATTTTATTTTTATTCTTTGCCCAAGGGGTACAGGTCTGTGAATCATCAGGCTTACATCTTTCGCAGCACTCACCAAAGCACAAACCCTCCCCAATGTCCATAACCCATCCACCCTATCCCTACCCTCCCACCCCACAAACCCTCAGTTTGTTTTGTGAGACTAGGAGTCTCATATGGTTTGTCTCCTTCCCCATCCCATCTTGTTTCATTATTTTTCCCTCCCTACCCCCCATGACCCCCCACCCTGCCCATCCTAAATACTTTATATATAATATTTGCCCTTTTGTGTCTAGCTTATTTCACTTTAGCATAATGTCTTCAAGGTTCATAGATGTTGTAGCATTTATTAGAATTTCCTCCCTTTTTAAGATTGAATAATGTTTGATTGTATGTATGTACCACATTTTATTTACCCATTCATCTGATGATAGACATTTGGGTTGTTTTCATCTTTTGGCTATTATAAATAATGCTCCTATGAATATTTGTGTATAAGTGTCTATTTGAGTCCTTGATTTCAACTCTTTGGGGTACATAGCTAGAAGTGAAATTGCTGGGTCATTATGGTAATTCTATGTTTAACTTTTTAAGGAACTGTCCTGCTATTTTCCACAGGGGCTGCATCATTTCACATTCCTGCCAGTAATGTACCAGGCTTCCTAATTCTCCACAGCTTCACAACATTTGTAATTTTCTTTTTCTTTTTTTTCTTTTCTTTATAATAGCCATCCTAATGTGTGGGAAGTGGTATTCCATAGTGGTTGACTTTCATGTCCCTAGTGATTAGTGATGTTAAGCATCTTTTCACGTGTTTATTGAACATTTCGAGCCAGTCTTCTTTAGAGAAACATCTTTTCAGGTAGTATGCCCATTTTTAAATTGGGTTGGGTTTGTTGTTGTTCTTAAGATGTAGAAGTTCTTAATATATTCTGGATATTAATCTCTTACCAGCCATATGATTTGCAAATATCTTCTCCCATTCTGTGGTTTAAATTTTCACTCTCTTGACACTCTATGTTGAAGGACATTTTAAATCTTCATGAAGCCCAATTTATCTATATTTTGCTGTTGTTGCCTATGCTTCTAGTGTCATTCCCCGAATAGTTTTCTTAACGAAAAGCACATAGTAGCCTTGTAAAACCACATACTGCCAGAGGAACAGAGTTAAGTTCAGCTTATTGGAATTCTTATACACTTTAATAAGCCTCCTGAAGTTACTGATTGTGCAATTACTCTTGGATCCTGGTGTCTTGAGATTCCATGTCCAGTTCATACAGAAAATAGCTAGAAGTACCTTCTTGGAGTTCTGAGGCCCTGCCTCTCACAGGGCATATCTAGGAGTATTTCAGGATCTAATTTTAAAAGTTTAAAAAAATCATTTGTAAATTACAAGTCAATTAGTATTTAGATTAAGCATTATAAAGTTCAAAAGCAACTTTCCAATTGTCTTGTAAAAGAATCATAGGAACGATTTCTGGTCAACTTTCCAGGTTATCTTTGCTTTTTGTTGTTTTGACTACACTATTTTACAATGCTGGAGAGATAGAAATTAATTTGTAGAAAAATTGATAGCTATGCAAATCATTCTTGTCCATAGAAATGCAAAATCTCTCTGGGGGAAGTCCAATTGATTACCTTTCCCCACTGTAGAAAAAGTCAGTTTGCACCTGTTAAGCAAATTCCTTTCAGGATTTCTAATGGCCTGTATATGTGTTTTACTCAGTGGATTCTCCTTCAAACCATTTTTCTGGTTCCCTTATTAATTAATGAGTTAAGATAAAGTTTTTGACATATATTTATTTTACACTTCTATGAGAGCCATGATTTTTGCACACTTGCAAAAATCTCATTTTATAGCCTGTACCCCATTAAAGTAGTTATTTTGGAAAAATTCTCAAGGTGATTTTTAGATAAAATCATTAGGTCCTCCACCAGAGAGATTTTGCATTTCTATGGACAAGAATTATTTGCCTAGCTACCAAATTTTCTACAGACTAATTTCTATCTCTCTGGGGTTTTAAAATATCATAGTCAAAACAATGAAAGGCAAAGATAACCTGGAAGTTTGGCTAGAAATCTTTCCTCTGATATTTTATTATAAGGCAGTCAAAAAGTTGCTTTTTAAATTTATAAAGCTTAATCTAAATACGAAGTGACTTGCAATTTACAAACTGATTTTTTAAACTTTTAAAATCAGATCCTGAAATGTATTTTTAAAAATCAGCTTGCTTTAATATTTTTTTAACATTTTAAAATTCTTGTCCATACAGTATACATCTTTTAAAGCTTAGGTCAAGTCTTTTCAAAATCAATTTAAAAATTTTTCATTACTCTGAACTCAGAGTCCTTATGAACCAACAATTTACTTAATAATTGATCTTGCACAGTACTGGGATATATTTCTTTTAGTATGCTATTTAATTTTTCAGATATTAATGCCTGTCTTCTCAACATAAGGTATAATCTGTAAATATTGGGACTTTTTATCATCCATAGAATAAGGCTTTATACAGAACAGAAATTTAAATATTTGACTTATTATTTAATTAATTCCCACAATGTCTAAAAAAGCTTGCAGGTACAGTTCATTATCAGAAAAGCCAGCAATCTTTCTATTAATTAATCACTGAAACACCCAGGGTTCAAAAAATAGTACTAACAATTTTTTACTCTCCCCACAGGATTTATATGGAGTGGATCTCAAATAGATGACCAAGGATGCCTTCTTGACTTGTTTTTCCTTAATCTAGCTTAATCTTCTTAAAATTCACTCTATCCTTCCTCTAGTTCTAACTCTACAAAGCTTACAAGACTCTTCAGGTTTTAAGCTTTATTACAGCTCAGAGTTCCTCAAACTTTATTTTTGCTGTCCTAAGACAAAACTTTACCTTAAGATACTAATTAATGAGTATAATTAAGTATAAGAATAAGATTTTGTCATTTAAGATTGTGCTTTGTAGGGCCATGATACATTGCAATATGTAGTTGTTTTTTTTTTTTCTCCCTCCCAAAGCCAACTTTTACCTCCTTGGGACAATATCACCTCCATTATGAACACCTGCAATATATGTCTTTCAAGGTTGCTGTTAGTTCCCATTTCAGAAAGTGGCTTTAAATTTTTTTAAAAAGTGGAGTGTATATGTGGACAATAAACCTTTATCATATGGCTTATATTTGACACATTATTATGTTAATAAACCTCTCTCCTCTTTATCTTATCAAGATCCACACTTTCAACAGAGGTGAAAGTGGGAGAGAAAAAGATAAAAAGGGAAAAAATGTCCTTTAACATTATTATTTTTGTTCTCTCACTATATGTTTTAAACATATATTTAAACATTTGTAAATTAGTTATTTATGAATTTTCATTCTTAAGGAATAGGCACAGTTCAAACAGCCTTGTGTTTGCATAGCTCTATGAGCACAGATTCCAATTACCATGGGTTAGTTAAGTTACACCAGTCCAACAACATGGTTCAAATTTCATTTACCATGTTGTAATACCTCTAAGTAATTTATTGCATAAAGACCGATTTGATTCTGCTCTTTAGTCCACAAATCACCATGTACATAAGAGGTGTACATCATGATAAGTGATCAAGCACTTCACTTTTTTCAGTCTATCATTGGCTGATCACTGTCCATCTACAACAAGTGTGGTTGTGTTGCCTCCTTCTATCCAAGTGATAAACTGACATTTTATAAAGTTAATAATCAAAAAAGGGAATTGGCCAGTAAAGATGAAAGTACAGCAAAGAAATGAAAAGTGATGATGGTAGAAATAAAATTCAAATCCCACATAAAGGAAGTGACATAAGAAACACCTNTGATCACTGTCCATCTACAACAAGTGTGGTTGTGTTGCCTCCTTCTATCCAAGTGATAAACTGACATTTTATAAAGTTAATAATCAAAAAAGGGAATTGGCCAGTAAAGATGAAAGTACAGCAAAGAAATGAAAAGTGATGATGGTAGAAATAAAATTCAAATCCCACGTAAAGGAAGTGACATAAGAAACACCTGATTCTGGCAATGTTGATACCGTCATGGCCCAAAAGCAGCCAAGAGAACTTAGTAAAAGTGAACCTAGGGACATCAGGGAAGAAAGTGCTTGCTGTACCTGGGTGGCTCAGTCTTTAAATGACTGGCTTTTTATTTCAGCTCAGGTATTGATTTCAGGGTTGTGGGATTGAGCCCCACATTGGGCTTCATGCTGGGTATGGAGCCTGCTTAAGATTCTCTCTCCTCCCTCTCTCCCTCCCTCCCTCCCTCATTCTCTGATTTAAAAAAAAAAAAAAAAGGAAGAAAGTGATTGTGATGAAGAGGAAAAGGCTTCCAGAGGAAGTGACAACATCAGAAAACTTCACATTCAAGCAACTCTGAGAGATATTTTAGGACACTGAATGTGTAAATACCCCTAGAAATTTTGGAAGCCTTTTCAAACTTAGAGTAAGACAATCCTCCAAAGTGTACAAAAGATTCCCACTCTCTATAATATTATATCAGGAGAAAAAGCAGACACTATTCAAAGTACTCTCAATAATATTTTTATAGACATGAGACCCTTTAATTATCAGTTTTTTAAATTACAGTACACTAAGTATATATTAGTTTTACTATATTTTTATTTCCTTATACATTTACAGTCAACACGAAGAAAGTTTCAATGCTTGACAAAAAAACTTAGAAGCCACAGGAAAAGAGTACATTTCCCCCATTGATTATTGGGATTTTTTGGCACAGATTTATTTTGCATGTCATTTTTACTCTTACACACTACCCAGCAAAACAAGAACTGCCTATTCCCTAACTCTGTACCATTCATCCATCAAGCTCCAATTTCTAGTCCCATATACTTATTTATATTATTTAATTTAAATAAGTCCCATTGATTGAACATGTTAGTGGACTCCAGATACTCTTTAAACCATGGGTTAGGTACCATCATGCCAATCCCTGAAAGACCTGGGACAGTAACTAGAGGTGCTTCCTAAATTTTTGTCCCCATACACTTCCTTATATATGAATGGATACTAAAATGTACACGTAGCCACCTATCTCAGTGGAGAAATTTTTCCCCTTCCCTCTCCTTTCTCTTGACTTTCTCCTGATTGATGCTTGTTTTAACTTCCCTTCTCAAGACATTTGAATCCTCTTTTTGTACTAAGGCTAATCTGGGGGACAGAATTTTTGAAAAGAAAAAATAAAGCTGCAAGAAAAAAAAAGAGTCAGGTACTAGAAATACATAACAAAAACTGAATTTCAAAATGTCTCCTCTTCCATTAGCTCTTTTCCAAGTAGAGTTTCAACCTATTCCTCATCCCAGCACTTGTGATAAAATATTTGACATAATCTGTGATTGTGTTTCTAAAATATAAATGAAGATGACTTTCACATAAGAACTGTAATATAAATGTAAAATGTAAAAAGACAACCGGTTAAAATGTATGTATAATTTTTTCTTTCCCTGTAGGATCAAAGAGGAAAAAAAGAAATCTATTAGTAGGAGTAGGGCATATTTTTACTCTCAGTCTATGTGTTGCCATGGATAATTTATAGTAATGTGATTTAAAAGATTTCAAAAGAACTTTATGTGTCTGTACATGCACATATATGGTTGGTAAAAACAAACTAGAATTGGAGCACCTGGGTGGCTCAGTTGGTTAAGCATCCAACTCTTGGCTTCAGCTCAGGGTTGTGGGATCAAGCACTGTGCTGGGCTTCATGCTGGGCATGAAGCTTGCTTAAGATTCTCTCCCTCTTCTGCCCCTGCCTCCCAAAATAAATTCAAAAAATCTTTAAAAAAAAAATGAAATTACCTAAAATTGCCACAACTCAATTTCATGATAGCACCACACTATTTGGTATACTTAATAATAATTATTTCCCCAAATATTAATAATATGAATCTGGAGCACCTGGGTGGCTCAGTGGGTTAAAGCCTCTGCTTTCGGCTCAGGTCATGATCTCAGCATCCTGGGATCGAGGCCCGCATCGGGCTCTCTGCTCGGCAGAGAGCCTGCTTCCTCCTCTCCCTGTTTCTCTGCCTGCCTCTCTGCCTACTTGTAATCTCTCTCTCTCTGTCAAATAAATAAATAAAAAATCTAAAAAAATTTAAAAAAATAATATGAATCTGAATTATAATAGTACCTTCATTAGATATATTGGAATCTTTAGTCAGAATTCACTTAAATGTTTCTTAGTTACTGGTATGCACCTTCAATGTGTGGAAAGTTTGTTAAAAACTACAGATTCCAAGTCAAAAGGACTTGGGTGAAGCTGAAGAGCCTCCTCTTTTAAAAAATGTCTTAGATAATTCTGATGTTGATGGATTAAGGACTAAACTTTAAGGAATATTGAAAAAAGAGACGCGTCATTGTTCTAGTGCACTGTGAATAATCTAAGGCAGTCTATGAAGATAGAAACATATAGTTCATGGAATTAGATGGCTTGACTTCAACATTGACTTCTTCACTTACTAAATATGTGATCATGGTTAAGGCAAAAACTTTTTCCATGCCTCAGATCCCGCATATGTAAAATGGAGACTAAAACAGAACTTCTTTCTTTCAATGGGTTTTGTGAAGATGATGTAAAATAATCCTTCTAAAGGTTTAGCACAATGCCTGGCATGTAGGAAATGCTTAAAAGCAATTGATTCACATTGTTTCTTTTTTCTTTCTTTCTTTTCTCCACAGGTTCTGCAGATCACTTTCATTGTGCTCTCTAAAGTTCTAATCACATGTGACAATGAAAGCATGTTAGATGTCTCTGTGTCATGATTGTTAGAGCTAATTTCAAATAATTCTTAATCTCTTCTATATTTCTTCTTTTTGAGTTTTAAGAGGCAGAGATCTTAACTACTGCTTTCTTCTAACACCCCCTTCTAAATAGACATTCCTGATAAACTATTCTATAGGAAAGTTACCTTTACCTAATTGCCTATCTGCATCTCCTTGTGGCTCTAACTGCTCCCATTGTTCTGCCAAAGGTATGGCTTTGGGGTGGGAAGATTACCTTCTCAGTGGAGTCAGGGTTAAAAGTGTTTTCTTCATTAAGCTAAGTCATGTAACACTATTCAACTATTTGGTTACTGCAAAAACCTATAATTATATTGGCACACAGTAAAGGTAAATGCATAGAGTATATATCGAACCTCAGTTGATCTTTTTGGTGCTTAAGTCTTTAAAGTCTCTGAATTTTTAATCAAATAAATAAATCAACATACAATTTATAATGTGTATATATATATAAAACATACATAAAATACAAATTATATATATGATATATATCAGATATCAAAGACAAATATCAAAAACAAAAAGACAAAGACAGAAAAGGGTTTAAATAATTATAACTAGTGACATCTCCCAAATTCAGTTATCAGGTATTTCCT
Organism: Ailurus styani; assembly: GCA_002007465.1. Classification (NCBI taxonomy): domain Eukaryota; kingdom Metazoa; phylum Chordata; class Mammalia; order Carnivora; family Ailuridae; genus Ailurus; species Ailurus styani. The sequence goes on from LNAC01000760.1 coordinate 106,875, forward strand.
TCTTCCTTCCATAATGATAAGTGAATAAGGGGAGGCAGAAAGGACAGAAATGTTTCTCTAGTAAAGTCCATCTTCATGGAAATGCAAGGAGATGGGAATGAGCAGGACTAATCAATACTCATCTTGGTAATGTGTTACAAGTACACTGGTAAGGTCCATCAGTTGTTGAAATATTGACATAAAATGCAAATTTGAGTATAATCAAACTGTCGCTTTGCACATGCCCCCTACAGTAGGTTTATGTCTGCTATTTTCTAAACTCCAAAATGATGCAAACTTCCATCTTTGCAACCGAAATTTTGGAGTCCTGATTGTTACAATGTGGCTGGATTTTTAGTATACTTCCTTACCAATTAATTGATAGCTGCCCAACTGGGAATATATAATGTGTAAAGACATAATAATGGTGTATATAAAACAATTAGTATTTAATAATATAAATATTACATATACAAAACCATAAGTAACAACTGAACATTATGACAAAAATACCTGGGTTTCCCTACAAGCCACTCTACAGATAGGACTGCTTCAGTACCTTCACTTGGACCTCTGCCTTTCCCACCATCTCTAGGATATCTGCAGGCACCAGTAACTAAATGTTCAACAGGTCTGCACCATACATTTGCTACATATTTTGAATATTTTGAATATTCCTTCTGGAAATCAGTTTTCCCCCTAATTAATGCCACTGAAAGGAAACACTTAACTAGATGCAATAATACATTATAACGGAATGCCACATGCCAAATTCCAGAACCTCACCAAAAAACCAAAAATGATGCTGAAGAAAATAACTAATTAGAAATTCATATCAACAGAAGATATTATTGTCATATTTTCTGCCACCTTAGCCTACTAGACCTTGACCACCTTCCTCCTTCTTACCCTTCTAACTAGTCTTTTTCCTGAAGGAGTTACTGGTCTGGACAAAAAAGCCACTTCCTGATACTTAAAACTCAGGGCTGAGATGAAAAAAGGAAGCATCTTCCTTCACACAGCAGCCTGACAAATAGAGGTCTTCAGAGTACAAAAAAGAACTCAGAATGCACTTTCCCTAAGGTATCTATTTATTTGCATATGGTGGCTTATAATGTTATTAGCATAGTACTGCCCTTCAGCAACCTTGGATGACCTGAGATTCTAACACATAAAAAATTACTTCCAAATGGAAAACTGGTATGTGTGATGTTTGGAAATTCTAATTACTTGAAAATTAGATGATTGCTATACATTCTCCCCAGTGGTACTTATAAAATTTCACAAGATTATTGTTTAAGAAGATCATATTCTATGGCTCTTGACACTTACCCTTATTTAATGCATACAAATTTAATTCTGCTTTCTCCACACTTTTATTTTGAAAATGATAAAAAAATATACAGAGGCGTTCACACCCAGTATTAATATGTTAATGGATTATAGTTGTTTCTGGTGTGTAAATACATATAATATGCATAAAAGAAATCAAACATTACTAATCATGTTGAAACCATTATTTCCCTCTATTCCCAGGGGCACCTGCAATCATGACTACAGTTTGTTATTTTTCAAACCACCTTATTATATTTTTCTTATTTATTACTGTTTACGGATGATAGTAATATCTTTTGAATGTTTTATTTATATAGATTGTATCATCTTGACATATATTTTCAACCCTATTTTTATCCTCTTATTATATTGATTCATTTAAACCAAGTTCATTTATTTTAGAAAGAGACTTATAATATTTTATTTTTTCTTTTATTATTGAGAAATATTTAGGCAGTTTCTCTAATTTCCCTATTACCATCAATTATGCAAAAGCCATCTAAATGGTCCTTATGGACATGTGTGATACATTCTCTAAAGTATATACAGAGTATTACAAGTTCTGTTTCACAGGCTATGCACCTTTTTAGCTTTATATTACCTAATTATTTTCCCATTAATTCTTTAGATTGCATTCCATTAGCAGTATATGAGCACTACATTTTTTCCCACATCCCAGCTAACACTTAAAATTTTCAGATTCTTACATTTTTTCTGAATTTAGGAATATGACATTTTATCTCATTTTTAATTTCATTTTTCTGTTTACTAGGGAAGTTGAACATCTTTTCATCTGTTTTTCTTTTTTAATTACAGCATATATAATCAAATGAAATGTTTCTGCTGCTTTAGTTAATTTTTAAAAGGTAGTCTAACTGGTATTAAGTACTTCAGGAAGAGATTTTATTTTAAATAATATAAACAGAAAATTATAATAAGATGAGATACTTTTGACTGTGTAATTTAACTGTTATAAGTGATGGACTACAGAATTTCTCTACATATATGTAACTCATATGTTTTTTATTTCCCATACTGAAAGATTACATTTTGAATTATAATGTATTTTTTTTGATTCTATGTCCCTTCATTAACTCAAAGTCAACCTGATTAACAAGCCTAAATATTTTCCCCACTTTCCCCAAAATCAATATAACAGATGTGCTTTATGATTTTTTAAAAATTACTGATAAATCACCTTATGCACAACATTGAAATTTCAATTAACTTACAATTATCCACTGATCAATTAGGCACACAATTCTTTCAAGTCATCCTTAAAGTAAGTATTGAAGAAATAGATTCTTAAATTCAGAATGAGAACCAAAAAGACCTTTGTCAGGGGTCGATGGTCACTAGTAATCCCAGGCCATCTTAATACACTGTTAGGGATAGAGATGATTAGAAGACTGTTCAATTTTGGCTTCACCCTTGCTTATAGGGGGTTTAGTACTTTAGTATCTCGCTAAAGTTAAAGTTAACTACCTTAATGGTAGAATCTGAAATTTCAATTTGTGTCCCCCTAGCCCTCTGTGAGGCTGGCCACCAGAGCTCTGCTAATTTTCTTAGTTTCAAGGTAGCCTCTTCTGAAGGTGGCAGGTGCTCTTAATGAAAAATTGGCCATAAATGCTAGGTTTGTTTTATTTTTTTTTACTCTCCCAGATCTTGGTCCCATACTTCATGATTGCCACTTTAGTGTTCCAAGGCCCTCAAATTGTTGCTTTGGTATTTTCCTGGCTCTTCTAGTCATTCTCAGTGAGAAAGCTGGTCATAATTACCTAGACTTCTATCACTAGAAGAAGTTCTTTGTAATATTGGGGTTTATTTATAAATATGCAGATCTTCCTTACTTTCTTATCTTCCTTAGAAAATTCCTTAAAGGATTTTTTTTCTTTATCCCTGCTAAATTTTATCAAAATTAAAATTCATCTTCAAAATCCTAGCTCAGACTTATTAATGATTAACAGGGACACAATGGAGATTTTAAATGAGTGTATAAAATAATCCCTTTTATTACAGATTTTCAAATATGGATACCATCAATTTCTTCCATCCCTGTTAGCACATACTATGTCTTACATTGAGAGATGGAGCCTAATTATTGTCCCTTTAAATTTAGGCTGGATTTACTTACTTGCTCAAACAAATAAAAATGCAGCAAATATGACTTTTGGGACTTTTAAGTCTAGGTTATAAGGATCCTTGAAGTTTCTGCCTAGATCTTTTTAAAATACTAGTTCTTGAAATGATCTCTATAATAAAGTGTTAAGAAAAACCTGGAGAAAGAGTACTGGGGGCCCAAGAAATAATTTGTAGATGAGATGACATTTGGAATGAAACTTAAAAGCAGCCAAAGAATCGTTCAAGGAAAAGAAAAACTATTAAGGGCAGAGGAGAACACTATTAAGGGAACTATAAGCATTACAATTTTACTGGATTCAAATTATTGGGAAAAAATGGTTAGAATTGAGACAGAAGAGAAAAACAAGGGGCCATATCATGTAAGGTCATGGATAAGCCATTTTAAAGAGTCCGTACTTGGTCATGTAGAAGATAGAGAGACATTGAAGGCGTTTAATCTGAGAAGTAACTTGGCCAAATTAGTCTTTAAATCAACCATCTCAGGTCCTGTGTGGGTAATAAATTTCAGGTTGAAAGTAGAAGCAAAAGAAATACTGGTGATAAGGCAGAGGAAAGAAACTATTGTAATAATTCACATGATAGAAAATGAGGTCCTGACCTGGGTATGCGTGGAGAAGTGGGATGGATGTAGAGATATTATGGAGAAAAAAAAAAAAGAGAAAAAATTAACAGAATTTTTGATGGATTGAATGCAAATGAGGGAGAAATCAAGTGTGATTTCCATGCTTACTGCTTTGCAATATAGAGAAAATTGTGTTACAAACTATTATGATTGAGGAAAAATATCGATTTGAAATATTGAGTTTGAGGTGCCTGCAAGAAATTAAGTTAGTGGCATTTAGCAAACCTTGGGTATATAAATATCATGCATGAAGGAATTAGGGTCAGAAAACACTCATTCATTCATTCATTCATTAAATCATTATTGATTAAGTGACTACCAGGTGCCAGGCACTACTCTACGTGATTGGATTAGAGCAGAATATCAAACAAAGATACTTTATTAAATATATTATAATAAAAGGGACAGTAAGTAATCTACCTAACAAAAAGTAACATAAATAGAGAATGATTGTGGTGTTATTTTAGATTGGGTAGTTAGGAGAGGTAGGGGATCTAGATGGAAATGGCTTAAAAGCAACAAAGGTAGAAAAGTCACCTCAAGAGAATAGAAAAGGGCAAAAAAAAAAGTGTGGCATAGATGTACTTTCATAGATCAAGTACATCAGAAAATAAATCAGAGATTATTTCATTTACCTAATGAAAGGTGAAAATTTTCTCAAGGGTTTATATCATCTGTTGGGTAATTCTTTTTATTGATCTAAGATAACTAAGTCCATCAATGTTAAATGAGAGGTGAAAGTCAATATAGGTAAGAGAATTTTTTAACATAATGTAGCATCTCTGTAATGCTGAAGCAATATAACACATCCAAAACCAATGTATCATACAAAGAAGACTAATACACAAAACAGTCAACTAATAATATAATCTATTATATAACTAAGAATCTACTTTTGTAATATTGGGTATAGGTATTTAAAAAGTAACACTTCTGGGGTGCCTGGGTGGCTCAGTCGATTAAGCCTGGGAATTCATGGTTTCAGGTCAGGTCATGATCTCAGAGTCTTGAGATGGAGCCCTGCATTGAACTCTGCACTCAGTGGGAAGTCTGCTGGAGATTTTCTCCTTCTTCCTCTCCCTCCTCGTCCACCCAACCCCCATGCTCTCTCTCTAAAATAAACAAACAAATATTTTTAAAAGTTACATTTTTGCCCTAGGTATTACATATGTACACAATTTCATTTAAGCTTATTTTCATGCATGCCTCTATAGATAGTACTGGTTAAAATTTGTGTAGTGCTTTAAGAATCTCAGAAATTTTGTACCTATTGTAGGCACAAAGGGTTAACTTTAATTAGATACATAAATATCAAATACTTTCTCATTCATGTATTGAAAAATGTAAAATTTCTAAATCTATACTATGCATCATATTTTATCATTTTGTTCTAAATTTCAGTTACCAATTTAAGCTAAAGTAAGCAATATGAAGTGACTGTGAAGACAAAAGTAGATACACCATTTCCTTTCCATCACAGAACTCTTTTGAATAGCTGATGGAAGAGCTTCATGGACTTTCTTACAAGAAGAAATAATGTATAAATTGCTATGCACAGATAAGATACGATATGGCCTATAATGTCATCAAATTGATTTTACGAAAATGTATTATAAGGGAGTTTGATTATAAAACAAATGACTAAAAACAGTCATAATTCCTTTTAGAAAAACTAATTTCAGTGGTGCCTGGGTGGCTCAGTTGTTAAGCGTCTGTCCTCGGCTCAGGTCATGATCTCAGGGTCCTGGGATTAAGCCCCGCATTGGGCTCCCTGCTCAGCGGGAAGCCTGTTTCTCCCTCTCCCTCTCCCCCTGCTTGTGTTCCCTCTCTAGGTGTTTCTCTCCGTCAAATAAATAAAATCTGAAAAAAAAATTTAAAAAAAGAAAAAGAAAAAAAACTAATTTCAATTCTGTTTTATTTTATTTTATTTTATTTTATTTTANTTTCTCTCCGTCAAATAAATAAAATCTGAAAAAAAAATTTAAAAAAAGAAAAAGAAAAAAAAACTAATTTCAATTCTGTTTTATTTTATTTTATTTTATTTTTTTTTAAAAGATTTTATTTATTTATTTGACAGAGAGCGAGAGATCACAAGTAGACAGAGAAGCAGGCAGAGAGAGAGGAGGAAGCAGGCTCTCTGCCGAGCAGAGAGCCCGATGTGGGCCTCGATCCCAGGACCCTGAGATCATGACCTGAGCCGAAGGCAGAGGCTTTAACCCACTGAGCCACCCAGGCGCCCTCAATTCTGTTTTATTTTAAAGACAGAGTGAAGGAGTAGGGTATTGGTGCATTTGTGCTGTTTAGATACAGCTTTTGTTTTTCACTGACATGTTTAATAAAGTTTTTGGTTACTAAACTTGGTTGCTCTCTACAAATGACCCAGCTTTTCTTATGGCAATGTGTTGAAAATACACTAAGATCATCTGTTTTCATTCGTAACATAATTACCGTACATTGCTTACTCTAAGTGTTACCATCTTCCATCACATATTTCTGTCAAAGTGCCACAGAATTTGTAATCTTATTAACTCCTCATTATAAATGATCATCCAGTGCCACAAAAAAAATAGGGACATAGAGAATTTTTTTAAAGATTTTATTTATGTATTAGAGAGAGAGAGTTGGGCACACGAGATAGAAAGACAGAGAGAGAGCAGGAGCAGGGGAAGAGGGAGAAGCAGACTCCCCACTGAGCAGGGAGCCCAACTCTTGGGGCTCCATCCCAGGACCCCGAGATCATGACCTGACCAAAGGCAGACACTTAACCGACTGACCCACTCAGGCACCCCTGAAAATGGAGACTTTAAGAGAAAAAAAAATGTGCCCATATAGGAGTTTTGGTCCAATCATTATTAATATTGTGAACCACGTATGAGAACAGAATATTTTTTATCCATAGGAAAAAAAGATATTATTGTCATTAAAAGAACAGCTATTGATCTTATGTTTATGATGATTATGATTTCATATTATTTTTTGTATGTCTGTTAAGCACAGTTCCTCATATTCAAATAACATGCTGCACTGTATGATGAGAGCTGGAGATGGAACAAGATGGTCTAAGGTATTCTGAGAAGAGAGAAGAGCATGCATAAAAATAAACAATTATGTTGTGTTTAGTATAGGTAACACAAATCCATTATTATAGCCACCCAGCTACTGCACCTCTGAAAATTCATTTTCAAATTGTGCAATGATTTGAAATGTTTAGAAATGGGTATGGAATATATTTTCAATAATTTTCATGTATGAATCATCAAAAAACAAAATCTATGCTGATTTATCCTAGATGGATGGATAAAAACAGAGATTAGGTTAAAATATAAATGTAAAGAGGGGAGGAAAGCACCCCAAATATGATCTAAAAGTTATCCCAAAGGGTGTCAGACATAACTCTAAAGTTTATTACCTTGAAAGAAAATTTCTGTTTTCTGTTTCTGCTAGGAAATAATGGGAATTTCCAAGTATTGTTATGATCGCTAGAGTTATCATTAAACTAACAGCCTTCAGATAATTCTACCTTCTTTCTCTTATTCTTTAATCTCTTTTCTATGCATGATCTATTTCTTCAAAAGGAATTTTCATATTTACTTTTCTTCTTGTTATTTATGTTCCATAAGGAAAAAAGATCTCAAGTAATGACATACACATGTATACATACATATTCATAATATCAGGCTAAAAATAGATGCAATATGATACAAATCCTTGGAGATTATAACTTTTAAGACATTTGATTCCTAATTGAGATATATTGTATTGAAAAATATGAAGAGTGTTCAGTAAAAGATTGGTGAGATTTTGTACACAGTGTGTGTCTAATATCTCAAACAATTCATCTTCTTTTTTATAGTGGAAGCAATGGCCAATATCATCACTTCACATATTTTAATCCTTAGGAAATAAAATTTCTAGAAAAATCAACACAAGACATGACTCAAGGAGCATTAAAGGTATAATCATATAAGAGGGAGGTTTCAAGGTGGTTGCAAACTTTTCTCCATGTTTTTATCTTATGGCAAACACTTACTTTTTCCCAGCTTCAGAGAAAAGTCACTTAAGTACAGTTAAACAACATAAGGTATATGAGAGTGTTAGTTTGTTATTTACCCTTTCTGTCTCTTTTCTTGAGCTCAGGAAAACAGAAATATTAGGAAACTTAGAAAACTCATTTTTCCCATCCCACTGTCCATCCATCACTGAATTCTTCCTCAGGCATAAACACAAGTCAGATAGACAGGAAAATTATATTTCTGGCTATGGCTGTGGCTGTGTGTGAGGAAGAGAGAATTCAGCCGTTGTGTGTATGTTGGGGGCGGGGGAGGTCGCTAATGGAATATCCCATTTCTGGTAAAAAAGAAAGCTTCTTCATTTATTTATGTATAGTATTTTCAGGTTACCAAAAGTCCTAGATAGAAAAATATACATTAATACTGAACCAAATAGATTATTTCAATAGGCTATTTATAAATGACAGTGCATATATGCATATATAATAGCTACAGATTGGTTGCCTTGAACAGAAAATTCACATTGATAGTCTGCATTGCAAACTTTGTTTAAAGCACTAAATACGATATCAAGTCCTCTGTCAATGACAGCAGAAGGTTCCAGGCACTATTTGTTTCATAACCCTGTATCTAGCTGACTCTTTACTTCTTTGCAGCTCAAGTTGCCACCAAATGCTGAACTGGAGTATGAGAGTCAATCCTTGTTTGGTTAACACATTCCCAGCAACATATATCCCCAAGCCCCCAGGAGCTGTAGTGATGTCATATCCGTTGTCCAGGTCTCCACACCTCTCTCAGCAGTTACTCCCTGTATCTTTTTCTTGGGTCAAAACTTTTGAGGTGGGCTGGCTAGATGGCAGCGGGAGAGAGGGTAAACTAGGGCTCGGGTTGGAGGAGCTTCAGCACCTCGGTCAGCGCCCACTGCAGCCCAACCCACCCTCTTGAGCTCGCGCGGACTCCCAGCTCTGAGAATGCCTGCGGAATGATCGCCCCCCAGGGCGGCTGCCGCTGCTGCCGCTACTGCTACCGCTGCTGCCGCTACCGCTGCTGCTGCTCTTGCTCCTGCTCTAGCCACCGCCTCCGTCTCTACTCTGCTCTGACTGGCAGAGAGAAAGTGCAACTGACGAGGGAAAGGTCTCTGCAGTTGAGAGTGGAGTGGCTACATAAAAGAGAGTAAAGAGAGGGCAAAAAATCCAGATCAGAATGCAGGCGACGTCCAACCTACTCAATCTCCTGCTGCTGTCTTTGCTTGCTGGATTAGATCCTTCCAAGGTATGGGCAATATTTAACTCTGGTTTGAAATAAATGTGCAATATGTAACAAACCGACCAAAAACGCAAACAAATATGGGGAAAAGGGGGGGGGCACGAAAGACAGCTTTTCCAGCTATCTTGTGGTGCCTGGCTTATCCCTACTGCTTGTAAGATAACAAGGTGAACTACCGGAGGAATAGCTCCTCAAGGTAGAGTCCAGGCGAGGAGGGGTGGGGGGAGGGACCAAGAGCGAATATAATGTGTACGGGCAGAGGACTATGCGGCTTTAGCTTATTCCGTATCCAAGTGCTTAATGTTCTCTTTTGAAGTCGGAGGGGTAATGCAAAGGAGTTAGCAGTTGAAACAATGCAATTTGTAAACATGTATTAGGAGATGGTGCACTGTTTCTTTGTTGAAAGCAGAGATGCGTTTTCCAGCTGCTCCTGGTCAATAATACTCCCATCGCAGACGTGCTGCGGTTTGTGTCCAAAACATTTAGGATGCTGCTGGTAACACACACGGTCGAGCAGCAGAGCTATACTCTGCCATGGCTGAGAGGCGTTCGTAAAGGAGCTTGTGTTTTTTAGCTTCTTTCTTTTTATTAAGAAAATTAGGAAGCACTGGGGAAGTTCTGATTGCCAGCGTTAAGAAACAGGAAGTGAAAACCCTGTCAAACTAGGGAGGGAAAGAGGAAGGATGAGTTGTCTCATAGCTCTTGAACTCCGAAAATTATCGAGTACTGGTAATTAAGGTGAACGCTAAGCTCTTTTGATAAAAAGGTAGAAAAATATGGAGAAATATTTTCAGTTGTGTGCAAGAAACGTCTTAACAATAAAGTGAGATAATCTGAGAGCTTCAGCATTCTAAGAAAACCACAATTATCTGGAACAAGAGATAAGGCATTTGGTAAAAAGAGTAAGAGATACAATTTTTGAAATAATTTTACTTATTTAGCTTGTCAAGAGCACTTTAACAAAACAGAAAAAATGACACCATGTTACAAAACCATATAAAGCTGCATTTTGGAATATTGTAAAGTTATTTTTAAAGCTGAACATTATCTGTGTGGTGTAGAGAAATGAAGTTTCTTTTCATAATTAGATAGAACTAATATGTAACCAAGCATAATCTAATATTGTGGTTGACTGAATATTTCTAGCCTAAATATAGTATATAGTGAAAACTTAGAATCATATCATATATATTTGTAGTTATTTATTTGCAGTTCTCGTATTTGGAGAGACCTGATGAGAATAATTTTATTTTAAAGGTACGGTTATGCTGATATTGTCACTATGAAATCTCCACACAGTGTGTGAATGCCACCTTAATGATCTTAACAGAGTATTTTACATACTAAGAGGTAGCTTTACAATCCAGGTAAAAAGTGTTGATTTTGTTATTATATTTTAATTTTTTTTTTCTTTTTGTCTCTGGATTGAAAGGGACACATCCTACTGCCACTCTCATTATATTACATTGGTTACCACTTTTGAACATATTCAATTATATACCTCTTTTGGAATATTATTGATAAAACATTTTTTTAAAGCAAAGCCAATTACTGCAGGAAAAAAAATCACTTAAAGTGAGTTTTGTCATTCTTTAAAATGAATTCAGAAATGTAGAGCTTTACCAGGAGCTGCATGTGTGATCTGATTTGTCTGGTATCTTTAATGTATAGACACCTTCTTGAATTCTTGAACCCCACTCTTTCCCAAAATAGATATATAAAAACAAAAAAAGAGCTGTTAAATCCCCCAAATAAATGACCCATTTTAGTCACTATGATCTTTTCTAGTACTGATAAGTTTATTTCTGTGTATTCAACAATATGTAACTTTTCTTTAGACTTAAGCGGGGCTGTTTAGTACAAGTAAGCTGAGAAATCCAGGAAAGGAAACGTGTACGTGAACTTTTCAAATCATCCTTTTCAGATTCTAGATACTGCAATACAGTGTGTAAAGAACACATGATATTTTGTTCTACACCACATATGACATTATAGAAAGTATTAAAGATTCATAGCAAGTGATTTTAATGTCTAAAAACTTTTTGGACTAGTAGAAAAAATATTGCTTTTATAAAGTGAATAAAAGCTACTTTTGTATGTTCTAGCAAACTATTGTTGATCACCAAACTATAGCAGTCTTCCCAACCAAACCATAAATGGTACCAAAGAATTCTCAAAATAATTGTCAGTTAGGTTATGAACTAGCAATTTCCTCAAATTTTATTTGTTATTGCATTAACTACTTCTGGGTTTAGGTAATAAAATTAGCATCACAATGCAAATTATGCATGATGAAATTGAAATAAAAATCCAATAATATAGAAACATATAAGATCACAGTTTTCAGACAATATGTAATAATTAAGTGTTGACACTTAAATGTACAGAAATTCTAAACAATTGATATTTTTTAAATATACTAATATGCTAGAACAGATATATTTAATAAACACATTTTTAAACAAATGCATTCAGATATTCTATATTGTTACACCTTATGTTTATAGTAAATATATATGTATAATCATACATGGAGACCCACAAATTGGCAAAATAGGAGAGCTCTTACAAGTAGGGTTTATTTTCAGGCATAGGATTGCCACGTAGATCGAATATTGGAAATCTAAACCTTAGTGATCATTCTATAGTGATTTACCTAAAAATAATAAGGCTTTCTAATAACAGTGCCAATTCCATTTCATGGAAGACTAGATAATGTTGGTTTATGATCATTTTCCTGTGATTGAAACTTCCAGATGTTATATGACAATTTATAAAGTGCTTAAGTATCGCCATCTTATGGTAAGATAAGTTACTTGAAAGTCAATTTTAGGGCGCCTGGGTGGCTCAGTGGGTTAAAGCCTCTGCTTTTGGCTCAGGTCATGATCTCAGCGTCCTGGGATGGAGGCCCGCATCGGGCTCTCTGCTCAGCAGGGAGCCTGCTTCCTCCTCTTCCCTGTCTCTCTGCCTGCCTCTCTGTCTACTTGTAATCTCTCTCTCTGTGTCAAATAAATAAATAAAATCTTTAAAAAAAAAAAAAGAAAGTCAATTTTATTTATAAATTTAAAAAAAAATGCCCAAACTTCTATATTTATAGGATGGACTTACTTTCAGCATGCACTCACTTTTTTTTCTCATTCCATATAACAGAAAATTGGCAAAATTAGTATATTCTTTCAGCAAAGAAAGGCAATTCACCACTAATTAATTATTTGTATTTTTATATAGACAGGTTATCAATTTTTCTCTCAGGAAAATTATAAGAACTATGTTTTCTTAATTAAAATCTTATTAACAAGTTTCTAGTTCCATTTAGAAAAACTCATAGGTATATTACTTTACCTATTTTAAGAGAAATTAATTTTATTTGTAATGGAGTGCCTGAATTAGAGGCAATGTGCCAAACCATCATTCATTTAATAAGTAAATTTTTAAAAACCTAAAAGCTTGTAGGAATTCAGTTATTGCTTAGTTTTATGGAGAAAGGAATATTTCAGTGCAGGAAATTCCTGAGAATGGCTGCTAGATGGCATCTCTGTGCTTTTAAACTAAACACACTGAGTTCAGCAATGACCTTGATAGTAGGAGAGTGAACCTTTTTCTTTTACAATAAGATTTTTAGCAGACCATTATTTGAACATTATAACAAAATAATAATTCCTGTGAATCAGAACCATGAATTTCTCTGCTCTGCAGTGCTGAAACAGGAAGAAAGGAAGAAATAAATGTGGCTGTGCAGATTTTAAACAGAACATTTATACCACAGTCAGATACTTGGGGAACAGTTAAAAAGCGGTGACAGAGGCATAGCCACACATTGTGGTGACTGTTGAACTTTAAAGCAGTTGTACTTCTGTGATAAATAGATTGAAAAATGCTCCACCACACTTGGATGGTGAAAGCATTCACTATCTCCTTACCTAGAAATATATTAAAGAACTTATCACCATGCTACTTGCTCACACCACAAACATAAAATGTTACAATGATTCAGCAATAATCTCCAACACCAAACTTCTTTCTGTCCCGAACAGCCCAGCCAATTAGAACTCTTGCATTAAATAAGACAGTTGCTTTAAAGCCACATAAAGATGATAAAAACTAAGAGAATTTCAATCATTATATTTTTAATGCTTCATAATGTAATTCACCAGGTATACGTGCCTTTGTATTTTGGTATTACTAAAGAAAATTAGCAAGGACCTAAATTGCCTATGGTGGCTTTTGTACATAAACATAAAATTCTTGTTCTTTCAACTTTTAAATGAAATTAATAAAAAGCAAAAGCAGCAAGAGAAATAAACTGAGATAAATTTGTTGTAAAATTCACTTTAAAAATCTGTCTTCTCCTGTACTTCCTGTATGCCAGACACACCCTCTCTACACCAGGACTGACTCAAATTAGCACAGAAAATACAGGTAGATGGCGTTTGGCAAAACCTGTAATTACACACCCATAAACCCTGATATGGTAAAAAGTGAAAAGTTCAATGCAGCCCATCCATGTTTTGAAGGAATAAATTACTTTCTTACTCTGATTTTATCCCATCCTCCTTAACCCAATAAATTCTTATTTTAGAGAAAGTAAATATTCTTTCTCACTCTCTTGGCAACTTGAAAAGGTTAAAATGGTACTGTTTTCATTTATTTAAGATTTTATCCCATGTAATTTTGTAATTACTCTCTTTAAAAATGACTATTGTGATGATTGATAGGTTCTCTGTTGGGAGGGAAAGCGGCACAAAAGTGAGAAGCATAGGGGTCAGGATGCAGGGTCCTTTATTTTCCATCTCTCCTTTGCCACTCTGTGTGTGTGTGTGTGTGTGTGTGTGTATGCATACATGTATATATGAGGACGACACTGAGGAAGCTGTAATCTCACCGGTAAAATGTGAAGCTTACATGTTCTTAGAAGTTCTTTGTTAAACTCTAGGAGACCCCATGTGGGTCCCCAACCCTCCCAACCCCATTCATATATTGACACCTAATGCCCAAGGTGAGGGTATTAAGACCGGAGGCTTTGGGGAGGTAATTAGGTTCTGAAGATAGAGCCTTCATAAATGAGATTAGTGTCCTGATAGAAGAGGTCCCAGAGAGAAAGCTCATTCTTTCCATCATGTGAGGATACAAATAAAAGTCTATAGCCTGGAAGAGGGCCTCCGCCTGACCATGCTGGCACCCAGATCTTAAACTTTCAGCCTCTAGAATTGTGAGAAATAACTATCTTTTTATAAGCCACTCACTCAGTAGAGAACTTTGTTACAGCAGCCCACACAGACTATAATACTTTATCTATCTATTTATTTATTTACTTGACAGAGAGAGAGAGAGAGAGAGATCACAAGTAGGCAGAGAGGCAGGCAGAGAGAGGAGGAGGAGGAAGCAGGCTCCCCGCTGAGCCTCGATCCCAGGACCCTGAGATCATGACCTGAGCTGAAGGCAGGGACTTTAGACCACTGAGCCACCCAGGCGCCCTATGATACTTTATTTAATTATATTTGATCATTCATGAAAAATTAACAAACCATTTTGTAGGGTTTACCTCCTAAGATCATAAACTTTGTGAGATCCGGGTATTAGCCTTCCTAGATAATATCAGGAAGTTTTCTGCTTCTGTGTTTGGCATTCAGTAAAGTCTTCAGTTTTCTACTTCCTCATGTACATCCTCTCCTCCCTCCTATCTCCACATTCATGATCCAAGTACTCGGGTTTATCCATTTACCCATCAAACTTTACTCAACTGACAAGACTGGGGAGTGGATCTGAAAATCAACATGTTTCTTGCTTCATCTCTAAGTCTTTTATTTAATGAAAAATTCTCTAGTGAAAGGCAAAGTAAAAACTTATTTCTCATATGAAGGGAATTGCTAGTGTGATGAGGAGATGTTGGAGGTATTTGAGAGGGCTAATTATAAAAGGTCCTGCTTATTCATTGCTGACTCTTCCCAAGCAGGAATGTCCTTAAGGATTTTGGACTTGCAATATTTACAAAAACCTCAATTTTTGTATACTAACAAAATATATAAAGAAAAAAATGAGACTGAATAAAGCTAAGACTTGGCATTTGATTTAATGAAGTTTTAATTAGTCACATTTTGCTTTAAATAAATTGGCATCAGTGAAATTAATAGAGGAGATACAAAACCAAACAGCTGTCTTCATAGGTTAGGTGAGATGACAGTGAGTCTTTGGGATCACCTATGCATTTATGTGAATGTGCATACATAGGAACAGATGATTTCACAGTGGCATTAATATATTAAAATAACATCAAAATTATCTAAACATTTACTACCTAGATCCCAGGTTTAAATCTAAAATATGATCTTGGGCACCTGGGTGGCTCAGTGGGTTAAAGCCTCTGCCTTCGGCTCAGGTCATGATCTCAGGGTCCTGGGAT
>LNAC01000760.1:122693-184830 GCA_002007465.1 Ailurus styani
CTCCTTTCTCTCTGCCTGCCTCTCTTCCTACTTGTAATCTCTCTCTCTCTCTGTCAAATAAATAAATAAAATCTTTAAAAATAAATGAATAAATAAATAAAATAAAATAAAATACGATCTTGAAATTAGTCATCCATTTACTCAGTCTATGTCACCTACCAATTAAAAACCTTGAAGGAGATTTTCTATGAAACTAGTATTATCATGGTAATTCTCTAATATAATTTTTTTAATTGTATACCAAATTAATTCAATGTAAAAAGGCAAGCTGGATATGAAATCATGGTTTTAGGAGCACCTGGGTGGCTCAATGGGTTAAAGCCTCTGCCTTCAGCTCAGGTCATGATCTCAGGGTCCTGGGATCGAGCCCCGAATCAGGCTCTCAGCTCAGCAGGGAGCCTGCTTCCTCCTCTCTTTCTGCCTGCCTCTCTGCCTACTTGTGATCTCTCTCTCTGTCAAATAAATTAAAAAAAAAANTTTTATTTTTATTATTTGCCCAAGGGGTACAGGTCTGTGAATCATCAGGCTTACATCTTTCACAGCATTCACCAAAGCACAAACCCTCCAAGAACTCATGGTTTTAAGGCCTAACATGGTTTTAAGGCCTAACTGCAACATTTCAGTAAGACACTTAACCTCTCTAAAGCTCAGTTTTCTTAACTATGGACTCGATGGAAAAGCAATAGAATTTATACCATTATTAACTATATATATATATATCATTTATATCTATAAATCATTTATAACCATTTATATATAAAACCATAAGATTCTATACAAATATTTCATAACATCTATCTAAAACCAGATCTAAAGTCTGTTTTGTACCATATATTAAGATCATAATAAAAAAGAGCCTCTCGTGCATCTTTTTTCTTTGCTATTCCTTCTTCTCACCTTTCAAAAGAGTGAATGTCATATTTCTATATGATCAGCAGAATTTCTCAGAATCAGTCCATAGTTTAGTCAAAGCTCCAATTTCAAAATATCACCTTGAAAATTTGCATTATACTTATATCCCAAAAGGCACCGCTTACAAATTTGTTAGAAAAAAAAATGCAAGACATGCAGAGCAGTTCCATAATATCAGAGCCAAACTATATCCATAAAAGAGCTTTTATACTAATCATGGAGAGTGGATCACAGAGAGGATGGATATATTTCAACATAGATCTATCAACAGATAAAACTGCTTTTTTGACCAGCAGGAAAAGTGTAGCCTTCTTGTGTCTTTGCAAAGTATACCAATGATAAAGTAGTTTATTTTTTTAAAGATCTCGTTTATTTATTTATTTATTTATTTATTTATTTATTTATTTATTTGACAGAGAGAGAGAGACAGAGAGAGCGAGCATGAGCACAAGCAGGTAGAGCAGCAGGCAGAGGGAGAGGGAGAAGCAGACTCCCTACTGAGTAAGGAGCCCGATAAGGGTCTTNGCGAGCATGAGCACAAGCAGGTAGAGCAGCAGGCAGAGGGAGAGGGAGAAGCAGACTCCCTATTGAGTAAGGAGCCCGATAAGGGTCTTCAACCCAGGGCGCCTGGGTGGCTCAGTGGGTTAAAGCCGCTGCCTTCGGCTCAGGTCATGATCCCAGGGTCCTGGGATCGAGGCCCACATCGGGCTTTCTGCTCAGCAGGGAGCCTGCTTCCTCCTCTCTCCTCTCTTTCTGCCTGCCTCTCTGCCTACTTGTAATCTCTCTCTCTGTGTCAAATAAAAAAATAAATAAAATCTTAAAAAAAAAAAAAAAAGGTTCTTCATCCCAGGACCCTGGAATCATGACCTGAGCCAAAAGTAGCCACTTAACTGACTGAGCAACCCAGGCACCCCTATAAAGTAGTTAAATCTTCTCTATGATTTAAAAATATTAAAGACGATTTAGAAAGGGATTTTCTCAAGTTACTCAGTCTAAATATGTTCAGGGCAGAAAGTCATTGTTTTGGTCCTTGCAGGATGTAATAACAAAATACCACAGACTGGGTAGTTTATTAACAACAGAAATTTATTGCTCACAGTTCTGGAGAATGGGAAGTCCAAAATCAAGGCAGCAGCATGGTCAAGCTTTGGTAAGGGTCCTTTTCCTGGTTCATAGCTGGCTCCTTTTCACCGTGCTCTCACATGTAATAGGGGCTAGGGAGCTCTGTGGAATCTCTGTATAAGGGCATTAATCTCACTCAATGAAGGCTCCTCCTTGATGACCTAATCAGTTCCCAAGCCTCCTAAAATCATCACATTGGACATTAGGATATCAACAATTTAGGCAAGTAGAAAGGACACAAATGTTCAGAACATAGAAGTCATGGAGAAATGACAATTTTATGAATGTAATTCCTCTGCTCTTTTCTCTTGGATTGCTTTCCCAGTCCCTCTGTTTACACTGGGTTTCCTGCTCTTCTTAACAGAGACTTTTGCAAAGTGCTTGAAAAGACCTGACCCTTAATTAGCCACTTAAAAATACTTCTTCTAATGTTACTCAACCAGAAGCAAGTCCACCTGAGTAACTCATGAATTGATCCTTTCTTTTCCCAGTTCAAGCCACATAAATAATATAAAGGGTAAAAATAGGTAGAGACAACTATATAATTTTTAGGATAGACCATAATCATGAAAAACTAATATTTAAGAAATGTATTATTTCAGAAACATTTGCACACCATTATTTAGTGAGATTTAACTTATTTCTGTTACTTCCTACAAGAGGTGGCAAACCCTTTAGGGAAGGGGGGCGTTCTAAAATATAGGAAAGTGTACGACCATCTGTCAAGAGTGTCACTAATTTGAATGGTGCTAATAAAAATACTCAAAAATATTCTTGGAATAAAAAATAGAGTTTTCTAAAAACATCTCTTTTTTACGTTTTAAAAACAAGGTGTCCTACAGGATGTATCACAAGGCTATGCCTTCCGTCATCCTTATACCAAGCCTTCAGAAGAATAAAAATAAGTTCAGAAAGAGGATCACAGATGCTGTTGTGTTCCTCCTTTTGCTTCTCGTTGGAAAGCTCATTCCCTCTTCTCCATATGTCAAATTCTTACCTATATTTTAAGATGCAACTCAAATGTCACTTCTTCCATAAATCTTTCCCTAACACTCCTCATTCCCCAGGAAGAGGTAATCCTGATAAACTAAGAACTCCTATAAGAAAAGAATCATGTTTTATTTATCTTTGCATTTACAGCTGCTAGCACTGTCTCTGACAGAGAATACCTGTTCAACAAACACAGACTGAGTTGGATTTCTTTCCTCCCCAAATTTGCTCTCTTCTATTTTACTCTATTTCTAATCACTTTTATTACACTTTCCTTTTTTTTCCCAATTGGGTATTTATTGTATTATATCTCCCCGAATAAACTATAAGGTAACTGAGGGTAGACCCTGTCTTAGTCATTATTTTATCTTTTCCCATCGAGTGACTAGCACAGTATCTATTCAGGTAAAATATTTAACAAGAATTTGTTGAATGAACAAATGAATAGATAAAGAAAAAAATAAGGAACACTTAAAAATCTTAAAATCCTAGGTTAAATATAATATGTGTTTATGGTCCATGCTCTCACTAGAAAAGATATGAGGGGCAGGAAAGTAAGATTTTTAAGAATCTTTTCAAGGGCTTAGACCTCTTACATCAGGTTATTTATCTTAAAGGATGCTGCAAAATTATGTCTTTTTTAAATTTTTTATTAATTTCCTGTCCTACCTTAAAATCCTTAGTGCCATTTTTGACTTTTCATAGCTCTCTGGGAAGCTACAACCTTAAAACTCTTGAGAATTACCTGCTGTGCTTCCTAATACTTGGTGGGAATGTTGGTACATCTTCTTATTCCTGGTGTATGTATAAGCATCTATTTTATTTGCATGGGTCTATAAGTCTGAACAGTTTATTAATGTGTACCTATGTCTTGACTAACAATAAAGTTAATATGTAATATAAATTATGTAATGTCTCAGCCTTATCTGATAAATTAGTATATTATTGATATTTCTCCATCTCTTTTTAAGGACTCTACTTTTTAAGAATATAAAATATTCTCTTAAAATTATTCTCTTACTATATGTTTTTATAATAGTACCCTATAAAGAAAAGTAATATTGCCTCTATATTTGTACTACATTACTAAATGAGTACAACACCAAGATACAGAATAATAGTAAATGATTAAGAGAAAATGTAGGTAGAGTGGAGTTAAAAAAATCATCTGAATTTTAACTTCTAAATATCATCAGAAATTCAATATTTTCATGATTAACTTTGTAGGCTAAAATGATCTGGAAAGAAACGTCAGCAATAAATTGTCCTAACAGCACAAACAAACAGCTACCTAGATAACCCCAAAGGGAGTGCATAAATTGAATAGATGATCCTTTTTATTTTTCCAACTAAGTTGAAGGTGATTAAGAAGAATTATCCCATGATGATTTAAATAGCATTACTAGAGGGACCAATTCCAGATGGCAGGATTTCTTCAAATAGAGACTCAGTATTAGAAATGTTGATTCACTGGCACCAAAATGTCATGGGTGAAATATTAACTTAAAAAAAAAAAACCACTTCTGGGAATGATCTATGTCTATGGCTACTTAGGGAATTGTTTATCTGAAATTAGTACTAATGGTAAGTATTTTTATACCTACATATGTTTTGTGGCATGATCGCTACATTTTAGTGTGTATCACTGTAATACTAAATAAAAAGAAATATTATCTGGCTCAAGACCCAATGAAGACTTTTGATTATACTTATCATTTATTATTTATATTGTGCTACAGATATATTCTAGTCTTTACAACAAGCTGAATGCTAGACAAAGTCAGAGAATAAAATAACTCTAGTTTGATTGCATATACCTTACAGCAATCTAGGGATAAGCAGGAGGAAATATATAGAAACTTATGAAGCTCATGCCAAAAAAGTAGCTATTGTAATATAACTCAAAACTGGGCATAAGATATGTGAGAGTAAGGAATCAAGTGGATGGGACCGATCAGTAATTTATACATGGTGCCCTTATTAGTTCCAAAGCACCATGACTTTCCTGTCAGTCAAAGCAAAAAAGACTCCAACTCTAAATATTTGGCCTAAAATAAAATGGAGTAAGACTATAAGAAGTGATAAAATTATAAATGAGCTTATATGTGGCATAGAGGTGGAAAAGAAAAAGAACGGTTGAGAGGAGGTAAGTATTTGTTCAGACACTGGCATAGATTGAGGCTTTTACAGATGATGTGTTCATCTGCCAACATGTATTTATTTCAAGTGGTTTACTGCCTCCCCCCAACCCCTACACACAGAATGATTGCATTCATTAATCCGAGAACTGGTTACCATTTTCTTACTGTTGACATTCACTTTTAGAACAAAGTCTCTAATTTAGTTCAATTTATCTTTAATATCTCTTAGTAAAAATAAATGGAAGGAAAAGGCAATGAAAACATATTTTATTTCCTTTTTCTTTCTTACATCTTACCTTTTCGAAGAAAGGGGCACTAGAAAGGTGATCATATTTTGTCCATTTGTAATCATTTCTTTTGGAAAAGATAACTCTCAAGGGACTCAACATAGTTAATATTAATTTAACATATAAAATGAAAATAAAGGAAGAGAGGAACCATACCAAATCAAAGCAAATTCCATAATAATTAGGAAATTGGAACGTTCATGGTGTTCATACAGAGTACCAAATTAGGAATTAAAAAAGCTGGGGCCTAATATCAGTTTTGCAACTGTCTAGTTGTATGGCTTTGGACAACTCATTAAATTTTTTTGGTTTCCATTTCCTCATGTACAAAATGAAGATGCTGAGCCAAATGCTCTTTTTTAATGGGTAGTTCCTCCCAAAATGGGGCACATTCATCTCTTATAAATGTAGCTCATCATTCTTTCATCCTCCCTTCTGCTCAGAGACTCTCAAATTGTTAAAATTAAAGGTAAAACCTAAGTCTCTTTTACTTTACTGCTGAAAATCAAAGTTAATATCATTATATCATCAAGAAAATCATGGTAACTTAGTCTATACCTAGTGACACAAAAATAAATGTAAAATATATAAGCTTATTTCATACCTCAAGCATTACAGAATATTTAATCTTTATTTTGTATCCTTCCTTGTTATTAGCTTTTGAAGAGTCAATGAAAAATAAATGAGTGAAAGACATTGTATTTCTACTGTCTTTATCTGACAGTAGTTAAAACAAAAGAGACTCTAAGAGTTACAAGAAATAGAGAGACCACCTATTTTATTTTTGTGTAAAGGAATAATCTCCATAACATAACTGAAGGATGGTTAGCTAGCTTCCGTCCAGATGTTTCTGTTATTGGGGAGTGGGACAGTATTCAAGGGACTGGGTTATTTTTAATAAAAAGAATAATTACAAAGTTTTTTTGTAAACCAAGTTATGACTTCCAATGGTATTTCCAAATACTGAATTATAATTCATTATTTGGCTAAATACAATAAGAAAAAAATGTATATGGACTGTGGTAGACAGAATAATATCCCTCCCAATGATGTTCACATCCTAATCCCCAGACACTGTGATTATGTTACCTTACTCAGCCAAATGTGACTAAATTAAAAATTCTGTGATGGGAAGGTTGTTCTAGATTTTGTGGTGGACCCAATGTAATAAAAAAGGACCTTATAAGAGAATGGCTGGATGCTTAGAATCAGAAAAAGAAGAGAGTATGACAGAGCAGAGATTGGAGGGCGTCACTTTAAAGATGGAAAAGGGGCCAAAAGCCAAGGAATGTGGGCTGCCCCTAGAAGCTGGACAGCCAGGAAAATGGATGCTTCTCTGTAGACTCCAGCAAGGACTACAGCTTTGTTAACACTTTGATTTTAACCTCATAGAACTTCCTATTTCTACCCTCTAGAACTGTAAGACACCAAACTTGTGTTGTTTGAAACCACTAAGTTTAGGGTAATGTCTTATAGCAGCAATAGGAAACTAATACATGATTCTAGATGATAGTAATTACTATATAAACGCGAAACCTAAGTCAGTCAAATAATGCTACACTCTGTGCTTGTGAATATTAACATTAGAGAAACAGTAGATGGGAGATTACAGTGAGTTATAAAAATTAAAGTTGGATACTATAGCAATGAAAAATTGCTTAAAAAGATTAGACTATACATAACCTTAATTTAATTACATGATAGGTAACTGTTTTCCCTAACTGATATTTATAAGATACAAGGAAGTCTTTCAGTTGTTGTTGTTAGGTAAAATCTGCCTGTAGAATCTCACTCTCAATCTAAGAATTAAGTGGTTGTCATTTCACTTCTTTGCCAACCTAGGATCTTAAAAGCATTTGATGCCACATTCTTTATACTGGATTTGTCATCTACAGTGAAAATGCAAATAAACTGGCTACCTATGATTTAGTAAAATGATAAAGACAGCTCCTTCTTTCCATCAGTCAAATTTGATCTAACAAAGGCGCTGGCATGTCTTCAAATGAAAGCAATTTTGTTTAGAGAAACAATGCATGTTACACAATAAAGGCATGGTCAAACACAATGATTGCTTATGATATTTTACAAAGTATAAGCAAGACCCATCCCTTTTATGTGCAGTTGAAGAAGGAAATTGTGTTGTTGAGTTTGCTTATTTAATTTTAAATAATTGGGATTTGTTTTTAGCTTTTACAAAGTGAGGAAAACAATTAGTCCAGAAATTAATTACTCTCAATGGTCTTAATTAATACATGTTACATTCACATTAGGATAATTTTCTTCAACAAATACTCCTGCCTAGCAATATTGTAGGAGTTGGAGGTAAAATAATTTTTTAAAAGTATATAGTTACTACTCTCAAAAAGCCCTTAATATTTTCTACCAGAGAACTCAATCAGATGTATTAATAATCATAGTACTATATATGTCCTATAACAGACACTTACATAGGACACAGGTTAGGGATAGAGAATGAACATCTATAGTAGGCTAGGCATAAGAGAAAATTTCCTGGGGGGGAGTGATGCTTAAAGAAAGATCAGCAAGACAATGAAGGAAGAAAGGAGTATTCCATTAAAAGGCAACAGCCCATATGAAGTGATAGAGATATAGAAGAGCATGTGAAACACTTCACAGCGTTCAACATGACTTGAGTTCTTTTACAACTAATTTTATGAGAAGTAGGAGAAACTTGATGAAAAAGAGAGCTATTGGTAGCATTAAAATGGTAGAAAAATGATTACCTAAAGGGTCCAAGATTTTACATGTATCAGAGTTAAACAAATTTCTGGACTTTAATTACCCTAACCCAAAACAAATAAATAAAACACAATTGTGGTTAAAGTTATCCAGAGGAGTAACATCAACAGGATGTGTAGGGTGTGTGTGTGTGTGGGTGTGTGTGTGTGCAAGCACGTGCGCACGCACTCATGTGCACGCATATATATATGAATATATATATCATACATAATATATAAAAATATTGATTATGAGGAATTGGCTTATGTGATGGAAATTTCCCCAGATCTGTAGTCAGCAAGCTGGAGACCCAGGAGAGCCCAAGGTGTCATTCCAATCCAAAAGCCTGCAAGCTCAAGACCTAGAAAGAGCCAATGTTTCAGTTGGAGTTCAAAGTTAGGGGGAAAAAAATCAATGTCCCAACTCAAAGATAGGTAGTTAGGCAGAAATTTTCTTTTACTAAGCCCTTTATTTCTATTCAGGACTCCAACTGTTTGAGTGAGGCCCACCCACATTAGGGAGAGGAATCTGCTTTACTCAATATACCAATTCAACCATTAATGTCATCCAGAAACACTGCCACAGAGACACTCGAGGTAATGCTTGACCAAATATCTAGGTATACCATGGCTCATTCAAGTTGACACATGTAATTACCTATCATAAGAATATATATGGTTCTATATCTAGGTATCTCTATTTTATCTCTTTCTATCCAATCTCATCTCTATTGACCTAGCTAGCTAGCTTTGTAAAATCTACCTATTTTAATCATCAAAACATAAATTACTGAGAAGAATCCCAACACATCTTACCCCAAGATCTCTATGATTTCATTGTGATTGTCTGTCCCTGCCTCATCTATATCATGCCAATTAGGCTCCCCTGTAAACTGTGACTGGAGATTCCCTGCATGCTATGAATTGCATCACCACCATCATACATGAAAATTATTATTACTCAATGATTAAAACTACTGTAAATCTTTTTATAACAAGTCTATTGTCAAGATAGTCTCCCCAACACAAATGATCTTCTACTATAGTCTCATCCAGTTATAAGATGATTCTGATTTGGTCAGACCTGCTTGCAATTTGACATCACCTAAAATTTTTAGTCAGGTTTCATATTGATTTTAAATTCTATTGACCAGAGTTTTTCACCACACAAATGTTTTTCATCTTGGAATTTCTTTTATCTTTATTTTTCTTTTCCTCCCTTCCTTCTTTACTTATTTTCTTCCTTTCTTTTTTCCATTCATTCAAAAACACAATAAAACCCCATCATAATGTTAAAAGTTGGAGAAGAGAAGTTCAAACAATGTAAAACTGGTTGCCATGTTGCAACAAAATACCAAAATGACTTGGGTAAGCCTGCTATGGAAGTTTGGAGCTGGTCACCAATACTATGACATTTGCATCACCAGGGATTTATGGTGGAAGATTTTCAATGCATTTTTAGAATATCTACCATGCACCTAGCATTAACTGGAATCTAAGGATACAGAAGAGACCAATGAAACAAAAGTCTCTGCCCTCATAGTGCTAAAAATCTAACTAAAATAAACAACAAATAAAAAGCAAAGTGTGTGTTACATGATGATACTTATGTGGAAGGGAAAACAAAACAAAGAAGAGTAAGAGGCAGTGACATGTTGTAAGGTAGAAACAAAGAATAGGTCCCATGATAAACCTGATACTTGAGCAGAGACATGAAGGTGAGGGAGTAAGCTATGTAGCTATCTGGCAGAAAATAGTTCCAAGAACAAAAAATTTTAAGTACAAATTCAAAAATAAAAGCACACAAGTGGCAGGTTTGAGAAAAGGCAAGGAGACTAGTGAACAAGTGAAATGAACAAAAAGGAAACTAATAGGAAATGAGATCAGCAATTTAGCAGGGAAAGAGATCATGTGGATTGCTGTAAGTGGTTTGAAGGAGTCTGTGGGATGGGAAGATACTTGGGTGTTTTGAGCAGAGATGTGACATATTATTTTATTTCTGGCGATAAGGGAAGAAGAGAGATCAAGTGGTATAAAAAATTAAATTAGTGGTGGTAGCTAACAGAATTTATTCAATGAGTTGAAAATTGGCAATGGAAGTTTTTCGGTTTGAGCAACTTGGAAAGAAACATCTCTCTCAAGACACAAAACACACTGGGAGAGGAGATCAGGAGTTATACTTCAGATCTGCTAAGATTGAAATGTCTATTAGACATCCAAGTGGAATTGTTGAGTAGGCAGTTGGCATTTAGAGCTCAGTGGAGAGGTCTGAACTAAGAATATCATTTTGAGAATCATTAATATGTAGATAGTATTCAAGCCCCTAGAACTGGAGGGGTCAGCGAGAGAAGTGGCCTGAACACTATGCCTCAAATAATGAAAGGCAAAAAACTGAGGGAAAACCAATAGAAGAGCCTAAGAAAGAATCTATGAAACAGGAGGAAAACTTGGAGAAGAAACTGTCCTGAAAACAATGTGAATGAAATGTCTCAAGGACAAAAATTGATTAAATTATTAAATTATCATATGCTGTAACTGGGCCAAGTAATATGAAATTGAAAATGAATAGTCTTTAGAAATGGAATCACTAGTGAGATTAATAAGTGGAATCAGTACATTGATGGTGGGATTCAATAAAGTATAAAGGAAGAAGAATTACAGATAACAAACAGATAGAAATGAGACCTCTGAGGAGTTCTGCCATGAAGAGAAGAGAAATGGGGTAAACCTAGTGGAGGATATGGCATCAGACATGCTTGGTTTGGTTGACGTCTAAAATGGAAGAAATAACACCACATTATAATGCTGACAATAATCACGAATAATCATGAATGGTTTTAAATAGGATCACAGAGAATTCTTCTATGGGAACAGGTGGGAAGACAAAGTATGTGTACTAATGCCCTTTGTAGTTTAGATAGGGGAGTGCAGACACATGGAAGCTCTCTTGTAATTGTGTTCATCTTCTCAGTGAAATAGAAAGCATGGTCATCAGCTGAGAGTGATGATGGGTTATTGGTAGAAAGAAGAAAAGAATAATGTCCTGAAAACTGCAATTAGGAGCAAAAAGGACAGCTTTTCTACTGTCAGGCTGTGATAGAGGAGTGTGGCAAAGGGCTCGGGAGTGCCTTAGAGGCAGCTGTCTACTCAGGGGAGAACCAGATTTCAACAAAAGTAAAAAAGTGAAGAAATTTTCAAAGAGAGTAGACATGAGGGAATGTCACTAATGATTGATTGTGAGTTTCTCACATGTTGCTGCCTGCATTAAATTGATAATGAATCTTTCATGTACATTGAAAGACAAGTCTGAGTTTTCCCCAGGAACTAGTTATTTTTTCACTGAATCTATGAAGAAGTTTAGCCAGTCCAAATCTCTCTTGATGTGGAAAGTGTACAAAGCCATAAACCAGTTGAAGGGCATTCAACACAGAGTATTACAGAAAGTGAAAAGATGTATCACTCCTTTCCCCAACACTCTGGGCCAGATTTATCTTAGATGTCACATCCTACTCAAGGGAAGACTCATCCATTGAGTCTTTGAAGTTGATATGATATAACCAGGAAAGACGGGCACAGCTGCCAGCCAGTGGGATTGTATATTTTAACCCTATTGGGCCAAATCTCTATTCTGAAAATTTCCTTGGAACATTGTTAAAGCAATACAAGAAAGTTGTATTGCTGACTGATATGGAGGCTATCAGTTCCAATTAGCAATTTTCCCACATCCATGAGAACATATTGTAACAGTCCCACAAAACACACACAAGAAAACTGGGTTCACTTTTGTTTCTTCCACAAATCCTGAGACCAAAAAAAAAATCTTATTTCAATGTACTACATTAATGGAAAGAAGTTTGTAGTTTGCTATATTTAGCAATTTATTTCTGCTCTAGCACACGTCTAAAGGAGACATGGCTCACATATGTCTTTTATTTTATTTTTTTTTTAAATATTTTATTTATTTATTTGACACAGAGAGAGAGATNACAAGAAAACTGGGTTCACTTTTGTTTCTTCCACAAATCCTGAGACCAAAAAAAAAATCTTATTTCAATGTACTACATTAATGGAAAGAAGTTTGTAGTTTGCTATATTTAGCAATTTATTTCTGCTCTAGCACACGTCTAAAGGAGACATGGCTCACATATGTCTTTTAATCTATTATACAATGTCTTTCTAATTATCCAACAAACATAACAGAAGAAAAATGTTAAGTTTAATTTTATGTGACTAAAGCAACCAAAGGGAAAAAAGATCTATGTGACATTCTTCTCATTTTCTTGCTATGAGGTAACATTACAATAGAGTAAAAGGAATTGTAAAGTAATACAACAATGTTGAAATAAGAATCGGAAAACAGAAAAATTAAAACATGTGCTGATATATTTGTGCATATATGTGCTTGTGTGTAAAGAAGGGAAAGATTCATCTGGCAACTACTAAAGTAAAACCTCAACAATCAAAACTTGTTACATAAATTATAGAAGTGAACAGCATGAATTACAAAATATTTTTAAATGAAGCTTGATTATTTCCAATTCACATAATAATCTAAGTTAGTCCTACAAATTTTATTTGAACTGTTGCCTAATAGAGAGCTTTAGATCATCGAAAAAATAGATGAAATCACTTTCAAATTATCCTATCAATTAAATGAGCATGGGTGATTTAAATTCCCCATCAAAATTCTGTTCATAATAAAAAAGCTTATTTCCTTCCTTACTTGCTTTTCTGCCTTTCTTTCCTTTTATGAAAAGAAAACCCTATTTTTAACCTCTATCATAGTTACTATATGATCCAAATGATGGGAAATTGCAGTAAATAACATTTCTTGATTGAAATTATAAGAAGTTATGTGCTTTACTCGAAGCATGTTACTTCTCTCTAAATCACATATTTCTCAGTAATATAGTGGGGAAATAATACCTCCCTCATGGGGCTACATGAAGGTTAAATAGCATTTTGAAATACCAAGTCCACTGCCTAGCATTTAGTAAGTGCTAAATGAATGGCCGCTTATTTTTCAGTAATTAGTGTTCAAAAACACTGCTTGTACTATATGTCCTACTTCTTAACTGATGTAATAAATCTGCAACCTGACATTACTCATTCAGTTCATCTTATCCAATTTTACTTGATTCTAAATATATCATATGAAAAAATAAACGATATCTATTCTTTTCAGAAACTCTACCTGCTTTTGGCCCCATTCTCATAAAGTTTAATTCTTTTTTAGATTATCTTTTAAAATAGTGGTGTGAACGTGCTTATGTTTAGGAGATCAAAAGAAAAAAAAAGAAAGTAACAAAGACCCTTCAAAACAGAAAATGCTATGCCTGTGGGAATAAATCAAGAGTGTAATTATTTTTAAAAAAAAAAGATAATAGCCAATGATCTGTCATACTATTAACAAATGAGGATTGGAAGGAGACAATTTTATAGGTTCTATCTTTTCTCATTTACAGATCATCTCTCATCTCTTGAACACTGCTTATTGTGTTGAAATTCTTTGGCAGAAAGTATGATAGAATTGAACAAATGCCCTCCAAAGCCTCTTCCAATGCTGGGATGTATGGTGTTTCAATTCAACAAATCTTTGCTAATAAGCACATGTTCATTCAGGTCCCTGACATGCTGTGATTCTGGTTTGGTCCAATTTTCGATGCTCTTTTTTGTACACATGTCCATTTGGCATTTATTTAGAATCACAGTACATGTTCAAGAAAAAGAGAAATACGAACAGATCTAAATTTCAGTTGATGGTGGCCCAACTCTTCAGCAAAATAAAATATTTCAACTTGAAGATTAGTTAAAGATGTCAGAATAGAATAAAATCAGTCATCTGAGAACTCTTCCCAACTGTTAAAGAACTTTGAGAAAGAGGAAAAGGTTGACTGAAACCCCCAAATGAATATTATTTAATTAGTCATCATTTTGGACTCCTCCATTTTAATAAAGGACATTAATTCTACCACTAGCACAGTTGTTAAAACACACAGTTTGTATAACTACCATTGAAATTTCCAAGGAGTAAAATATAGTTTACTATTACTGAAATTTTACCGAAAACATTGTTGAGAGTAAATAATTCAGGGAAGGCTGTTTGAATATACCAATATGTTAAGACAGACTGCCCATGAAATAGGGATGTATACTGCAATAGCTCCTGCTTCTTCATTATATAGTTCTTAATAAAGTATATTTTACATTATGCCAAGTGAATCTATTAATAAATGTATAAGGGATTTTAAAATCCTCAATAAATAGGGAAGGATGGGAAAGTTATCCTTCTTGGAGTCCAACATATAATAAAATCTTCAAATTTTTTTTTAATTTAGGGAATATAGCATGGTAGTTAAAAATTCATGATATAGAATTGAATTTGATCAAGAGTTTCTACTTATTAGCTATGGAACCTTGAGAAATTAACTTCTACAAACGTCATTTTACTGCTATGTAAATATAGGGTAAAGTGAAACATATCTCATAAGATTGTTGTGGGGAAATATATGAGATAATATTTCCTGGGAGTATCAGAAAGACAATAAGATGAAGACAATAAAGATGCTAATACCAATTATAGCCTGTTAGTTAATTATATTATTGGTATTAGTATTTTTATATGTGTAACTGTCCCTTTGTAGGTTACCCATTATGTAAGACCTCTCCATTTGAGCATTTTACAGAGTGGAAAAGGCGTGGGTGCAGCTAACAATCAGCAGTAGTCTGTCCACTCCTGGGCATCCATCCAATGACCAGATGGTCACTACAATCCACCTGGATACATTTAATTCTCCCGCAAATAATACCAGGTCAGAGTTCCATAAGTGGGATTTAACCACAAAACAAAGTAATTGGAAATTACCTAATTATATATTAGGTAAATTTATCTTAAAAGACTAATGAAAAAGCTAAACAAACACATATCACTAATTACAAATCACATTGTGTCCTAGTGTCTGCGGAACTTCTGTCTCGTAATCATATGTCCTTTTCTGCCCTGTCTTATTACTTTTTCAAAGAGTTTAAAATACCCCATTGAAAAGATGTTCACTAAACTATAGTTATTCTTTTGTTAACTTATAGAAAATTCTTAAATCTTGTTCCTCATTCCTCCTGTACTTTCCTTCCTATATGGCTTAATTTAATGCTCTGTCATTGTTATATATTGTTTTCCCCTCCTTTGTCAACTCTCTGTATATGCATATTCCATTGCTTCTTGTGTTCTCCGAAATATTTTTCCTGAAGAGTATATCCTCTATGCAATAAGCCACATTCTGCTGCCTTTCTCTTACTTTTATTATCTGTTTTTGATAATTTGCATCTGTATGGAAATAGCAATCACTTATGAAATCATTGTTATTTGTGTTACAAACATTAATAATAAGTGCTTTCCATTTTTCTGTGACAATGTGACAATGGTCACTTGCAGTTCCAAATGACATTTTGCTGGCTGAAATGGGGCTATTTTTATCCTCAGGAAACACTGATAGTTTTGGGGGAAAAAAAAAAAGACTGGCTATATATAAGTCAGAAAGCCACCTCCTAAAAAACGTTCTTTTAGGAAACACAGCAAATTATTTCAGTTATTTTGCGAACTTCTCTACCTATACAGAAGGTACCTATTCAAAAGCAAAACAAAATGAAACTTTTTAAAAAGTGTTTACTTTTGGACATTCTTTAATGTCCAAAGGCTATTCCTTGTGGTTCCATACAGGTTAAAACCTCAATGCACAAATAATAAGCTAAAATTCATTTTAAAGCATACGTGTGATTTAGCTTGATAATTACTTTCTGGCCATGGGACTATATAAGTATGTTGCTGTGCCACTTGAAATGTTAACTTAAATATTATGTGACAGTATCTATACATACACACATAATTGTCCCCAAATAGTAACTATGCCCAGAAGAAACATGGATGTGGAGTTAATTTAGGTCATTGAAATAATTTGCTTCAGTGGAACAGGGAGTATCACATGCTTTCATCTGTAAAGTACTTTAATCTGTAAAGTATATCCCTACATGGAGCACTTAATGATAACGTCATACTGGCTTGCCATTAGTTGCGGTAAAGTCATAATCAACTTAGTAGACAAGGTCCACGGTAAGGGTGACTGAGCAAGAGATTTCTGACATCATCAACAGTGGCATCAGGCACATGAACAATAGCAAAAACATGAAGCTCTGTTACTGAATTTCTTCTGGAAAGGAAGAATGAGGGAACATGTAGAAGAAATAGAGTTGTTCCTCATTTCGTATTCATCCTCCATCTTGTTTCAAAGAACATGCTTCAAGAGGATGTTAGGAGAGTCCCTGATTCATGGGGCTTACAGTCTAGTGGTGGAACAGACTGCAGTAACAAGAGATAAATAAGTAGCAAAATAACATACATTTGCAAATTGCCCATCAGAAGACTGACTCAAAGCACCGGCATAAGGGGATGTTAGAGTTATGTAGCATTTGTTGACCCCATCAGGGTTAGAGTAAAGCAGCACCTCTGCATCAAAAAACCCAACAGAAGCACAATAATAAAGTCAGAGGACATTATAGGTCCTTATCATGTGGGTAAGAGGAAGTTTATAACATCTCAACAGTGGCATAAAGATAAAATTATGGACAGAGCAACACGGATACAATGTACAAAACTAAAGAAAATAAGGGTACCAGGGCAGAAAATAAGGGCAACCGAGGTGTCAGAATCCTTGAGGCATTACCTCTATAACTCCAAAATCACGAGAGCTGGGGGATGATACCACAACATTTACAGTATAATTACAGCTCCTAAAATTAGTTAACTATGAATAGGCTCATTTTATGTAATATAGAGAATTACCCAAAACCCAAGAAGACATTAAATCATGCATTCATGCACTCATTTATTTCACAAGCCATTAATGAGTAAAATACTAGTCATTGACAAGGAAGCATAAAACCTAGACTCAGCAAGTGAAAATATCTAAGCAATAATTGCTAATTTTGCCAAATATTTCTTGAGCACCTATTATGTTCCCGGCACTAAATTCTTTATTAGTGGTATAGAACCTGTGTGAGTTAACAGAAATGAGAAGCACTATCAGAGAGCCAAGAAAATATTGTATACCTGTGACATTAACTGGGTCTTGAAGCTGAGCAGAAAGGAATTTGGCAAGTGAACAAAAAACCTTAGAGTGCAGTGATCTTTTGTAAGAGTGGAAAGTTTAGGCTATGTGATTTCAAAAGCCCTGGGAAAACATTAAATCAAAGCAAGTTTATTATCCGTCTTCTCCTCTTACTGAAACCTTCAATAATCCTAAATTTTCTACAGAAAAAAAAATGTAGCATTCCATGTAAAATCCTCCACACTGTCACCCCATCTCTCTTTCTAGTCCCTCGACACTTTCTGCCATAGCTTTGTCGAAAGATGTACTATTCAAAACCATCTATGCTGTTAGAGTCTCTACTTCTTTGCTTTGTGATACTCCTTTTGCTTTGAAGACCAGTATTTCTACTCTTTAACTCTTAAAACTTATTGACCTTCAGAGTTTCACTCTGCCTGGGAAGAATTTGCTTTTTCTTCCAAGGGACCGTAGAACTTTGTTTTGATTTTTGCTATAACATTTAAACAGCCTAACTTTTTAGAGTCATTTGTGTTTGTGTGAGACTCCCTCAGGAATATTTTATGAGGTGAAATTTGACCTTCTTTATTTTTGCAATCACCCCAGAAGAGGCACACAGTAGCTTCTCAATAGGTGGTTGCTGCATGAACTAAGATTAATACATCTATGAACTCACTTTTTGTGATACAAACAGTCCAAATTCAATAAAGCAACAGCTTGTTCTCTCCAAGAGGGATCTCAACTTTTCAGCATAGAGATGATTTTAGAAAATAATTAATCTTATAAAACAAAATGTAGACCTTCCTGTTTCTAACAGTTGTGGATCCTTCATATCAAGGACCCAACACATCAAAAGTACAGGACAGTGGCCCAGAGCACTGAAGTTCTAGTCCTGGGTCACCAGTGTTAACTCAACAGTATACCCTCAATGAGCTCTCTGGAATTCAATGACTTTATTTGAAACTAAAGAGGCTGGCTTCAGTCATCTCTAAAATGTTTTCCAGAATAACATCCAGATCAACATTAGACTTTAGTCTATCTCAAGAATTAGCCAGTGAAAGATAATAAACATTTCAACTGGATAAGATAATCCACTGAAAAAAATAGTCATCAAACTGAAAATGGAATACATTTCATATATTAAGATCATTGCACTAATTTTCTGTTTCTGCCACTGAAATGCATGAAAAATACTGGAATTTACAACATTATCATAAAGATGTCTGGTATTTAACAGGCACAATTTCCAATATAAACTGAGGTTTTAAATCTCCTCCTGGAAATATCACAGGATGGTCCTCTGTGGGACAGTAACACCCAATCTGCCCAAGGAACAATAGGTGCCGTGTCACCATTACTTTTTCAAAGGACTATGAAAGCAGTAAAATTAAATGTCAGGGATTTGAAACCAATTGAACAACAAACTTAAAAAAAATACTAGCTTTGCCACATTGTTATAGATCTGCAGAGATAAAAAATCCAATTTAAAAAATATTTACTGAGGGGGTACCTGGGTGGCCTCAGTTAAGCGACTGACTCTTGGTTTTGGCTCAGGTCATGATCTCAGGGTCATGGGATCAAGTCCTGTGTCAGGCTATGTGCTCAACCCAACACAGAGACTGCTTGGGATTCTTTCCCTCCTCCTCTCCCTCCCCTTTGCCTGCCCCCAACATTTGCATGCACCTGAGCGTGAGTTCTCTTGTGCTCTCTCTCAAATAAAATCTTTTAAAAAATATTTACTGAACTATGAACTCAACAGTTGACTTTTTTAAAAATTTTATTTATTCAGTGATCCAAGATTCATTGTTTATGCACCACACCCAGTGCTCCATGCATTACGTGCCCTCCTTAATACCCACCACCAGGTTCACCCATCCCCCCATAACAGTTGACTTTTAAAAATTTATCTTAAAGTCAAATTTAGAAACACACACACATTCACAGTGTATGCACACAAACACACATCTAAAATACTTAAAGCAAAACTAAATTAGATTTCATCCTACTAGCACATAAACTACATAAAAGAAAGCTATTCCTTTATTTCTCTTTGGAAATATTTCTCTTTGGAATATTCCTCATGCTCCTAACAACTTACTTTATAATAACTGAAAAAGTAAAAATAAAAAATGATCTGACCAAATTAATATTTTTCTGTTAGCTCTATTCTTTTTTTTTTTAAAGATTTTATTTATTTATTTGACACAGAGGGAGAGATTACAAGTAGACAGAGAGGCAGGCAGAGAGAGAGGTGAAAGCAGGCTCCCTTGCTGAGCAGAGAGCCCGATGCAGGCCTCGATCCCAGGACCCTGGGATCATGACCTGAGCCAAAGGAAGAGGCTTTAACCCACTGAGCCACCCAGGCGCCCTCTATTCTTGAACTATAGCATCATCCTGGACATTTCTGGGTCATGCTAAAGGCTGGTCTGATTGTGCCTCAAATATAACTTTAATACTGAAAACAATACCATATACTCCAATTAAATCATTTATTCAACAAGCATTTAAATTGAATGCAGAAGTTGTTTTGCTTTACTTCAAGTTTTCAGAACTTTACTTCGGAATTTTCGTCTTGTAAATTATTAAGAATGTAGCCTGGAGGGGCATTAGGGTGGTTCAATTGGTTAAGCTTCTGCCTTCAGCCCAGGTCATGATACCAAGGTCCTGAAACTGAGCCTCAGAACAGGCTCCCCGCTCAGCGGAAAGCCTGCTTCTCCCTCTCTCTCTCCCCTGGCTTGTGTTCTCTATCTTGCTGTCTCTCTCTCTCTGTCAAATAAATAAATAAAATCTTTAAAAAAAAAAAAAAGAAGAAGAAGAATGCAATCTGGTCATCAGAGGTCTGTCAATGAGTGTGGCTATTCTCTAATTAGTAACATGGAAATGATTTTACCAAAACTGAGTGTGTAAGGGGCTAACTTGAAAATGAGGTTCTAGCATTCTGAAGTCTTTACAACTGTTTCAGGATAAATTGTCATTCCACATTTCACATTTGGCTGAATACATTTGAAAAGAAAAGCCTAGGGCCATCCTAAATCCTAATGCACGACTTATCCTAAATCCCCCTCTCTCTAATCTCACATTCAAGTGATCACCAATCCCTTTCATAGCTGCACCACTAATCTAACTTAAATCTGCCCTTCCACTCCCAATTCTTCGGTGGCTGCCCTAGCTCAGGACCTCATTTCCTCTCATCTGGACCAGAACAATTGATGCCTACTTGTCTCCCATACTCTATTTTCTTAGTACATCCTCAGCACTGCTCTCAGCATAATCTTTCTGACAATGACTGAAATTGTAATTATTTCAAAATCTTAATCAAAGCTTTGAAAACATTTTCATTATCTCAGAACAAAATCTAAACTCCTTCGCTTGCATACAACTTTCATCATCTGGTTATACATTGTTCATCTCCCATCACTCAGCTACCCCCCATGTTATGCCTAGCAGTAATGTGCTTTAAAATTCAAAACATGATTTTATGTAATGCCACCTTCTACTTAAATGTATAGGTTATTCCTTCTGAATATCCTCCTCCCCAAGTTATTCTACCTTGCAAATTCCTACCCGTGCTTCAACTTAAAACTATTCCTCTGTGTGAAGCTTACTCTAGCAGAAAATTTGGGGAATTCCTTTTCTTCCTTTGTATTTTGGAAAATCATTACAAAAGCTATTTTTGTTATAATTTTCCTATGATTGTGCTTGTTTCTCCGTTAGAAAGTAAGAATCTTAAAGATGTGATTCAGTGTCCTATGTTCATTATTTACATCCCCAGAGGCTGGCAAAATGCCTGACAGGAAGCAGGTACTCCAGTAAATGTCTGAGAAGGAATGAAGAAGCAAGAAAGGAAAGAAGGGAAGGAGGAGAGAGGAAAGCGGGAGCAACGGATGGAAGAAAGAAAGGAAAGAAGTAATTCTTTATTAGGGAATAGTGTTTAGACAAAACAATGTCTTCTCCCCATTCTCCCCTATTCTCTACCCCAAATATTTGTTATAGTAATACCTTAAGTAAATAAATACCAAGAAAAATCTTAAAATGAAAAAAAATATATATGGAGAGTCTATTGTGATAAAACGGCAACCTGTAGCCTGGAAAGTACGTGAGGGGACCCTGAGGGAACTCAGGTGTCCCCTAATCCCCCAGACCTCCCTTGCTAGCTTACTAACAGGGATACAAAGCTCCCATTTTTTTTTAAAGATTCATTTATTTGAGAGAGACAGAGAGTATGTGTGTGGGCAGGGGAAAGGGGAGAGGCAAAGGAAAGTAATTCAAGCAGACTCCCCAAGGAGTACAGAGCCTGAGATGGGGCTCTGTCTCAGGACCCTGAGACCATGACCTGAGCTAGAAACAAGATTCAGAAGCTTAATTGACTGAGTCACCCAGGAGCCCCAAGAAGCTCCCATTTTTATTTAATTATCCACCCAGAAATACCACTTCCTTTATTCTACTCCCAGTATTTTTTCATGGCTCTGAACCACTTATTTTCACAATCATTCTGAAACTGACATCCTCCTCCCTGACTTTCATACAGCATATTCTATGAATATGAGGAAAAAAAAAAGCCCAAAGGGGAATAAAATCAATAAGAAGGCAAATCCAAAAAAGATTAATGTTCATGGATGACATTACTGATTGCTGGACCTAGAAATAGAAAATCCCATCTAAAATGTTAGAATTGGCTGCATATTATTGAAGTCTGAATAAGTCAGAAAGGAAATGGATCCTTTAAATGAAGAAAAAAGCTTAAGTACTTTGACTCAACTATTCCATAACCTTTAATTGGGTACCTCTTTGAATAGGTCAATGTGCTTGGCCCTTCATGAGAATAATGAGAAATGTAAGACATGGATTCTCTAGTTTACAAGCCAGGTAAATGAAATAATAAAAATAGTCCTACCACAGGAAGGCTGCTCACTCTTATTTTCTAATGCCATTGCCAAAAGAGCAACTGAAAACTTCAGAGAATCCGTAAACCTTGAAGGAGAGACAGGAGAAGCAATAAAAATGCAGGGAATGCCCCAGTGGAGTTACCCCAAGTAGGAGTGTTGCCAGTTTAAATTCCTAGTGTCTCTGCTTCTTGATTTCACTTGACTTCTTTGTTATCCTTACTATGATTCTACTAATCAAGAAATTCATGATGAAGTCATCATCCTTTGAAAACTACAATTATCTCCAAGAATGCTACAGAGCTAGCTACTGCTTTCTGTTCACACATAAGTGGAGTTTATTCAATCATATAGCATTCTCCCTTTCAGACTGAGGTTATTCAGAGATTGGACCAATGTGATTTAGGAGTAGCTAATGTGAAGGCAATGGGAGGACTCAGCTGAGTAGGAGTTAGTCTTATTCCTGCCTTTTCCAAACAGTAGCCTTATGACAGCAGGGATACACATGCCAATGGGGAAGGAGTTCTAAAGCCATTTTCTTTACTTAACAGTCTGAGAGAAAGTCCTCTTTCCTCTCATTAAGTTCCTTTTACTCAATGGCACCCTACTCTTAAGACCCAGAACTGAAGTTAGTGCTACCTGTTAGCTATGTTGTGGATTTAATATAATACCCTGTATTAGTCAGAAAAACCTAAGCTTCCTTCAGATCATCATTTCTATGAAAGCTATGTTCTCTGCATTCCAATTAAATGACTTGGAAATCTCCTGAAATATAATTATTTATGATGTGGTGTTTTCCTCTGTATGAGTAAGGTAATTGTGAAAAGAAAGCATAAGACCACTGAAGCCAAACATATTGTGTAGACAGAGAAGGTATAAACTCATAGAAAGAAGAGGCTCTCAAAATATGTGGAATCCCATAAAGTTATATGTCATCCTTTCCAGTATGCAAGCTCATAATAACTAGACAGGATGACAACCTCTGGTTTTGTTGCCTTTTTCTACCTCGTTGAAATCAAGGCATCAGAGAACTACCATTAAATGAACAAAATAAACCAATTGGCTAGCTGACTTCCTGAAACTTGAAACACACAAGTTAGGGGGCCTCCAAACATGCTTCATCCAAAAGCAACAGGCAACTAACTTTAATGAGAAGGATCTGTGCTAGAGGTGAAAAGAATAAAAGAAGATCCTGGGAGCTGAAGGAAGGGGTCTGTGAACAAAGACGGACACACAGCAACCATGCAAACACCTCTCAAGGAAAAAGAATTAGGCTTCCTTAGATCAGCACTATTACTCAGGATGTATCGGGATGGAAAAATACAGTCTAGTGTGGGAGTGGAATCTGAACTCCCATTAGTGTAACTTTTATAACAAGATTCCCAAGAAACCTTCTATTTCTGCTAAGAAGTTATTCCACTCCCAGGCCATGTCTTTAAAATGGATGGTATGTATTTCTCTCATCCTCTTGTCATTTTTCCTTTCCCACTGACTATGGCACAAATGACAAGGCAGGACCTTGAGCAACTAACTACCGTGGATCCAAAGAGGAAAGCCATGTGTAAGTGATGAGCAGAACCTTCTATCACTAGAGCCCTGGACAACTGACACTTGCTACATAAGGGAGAAATGAACTTCTATCTTGCTTAAGCTATTCTTTGTCTTTTTGATACACCAGCTTAGACTGCCCTCTAACAAAGGAAAGTAGAAGGCAAATCAAATACAACCACAGAGGTCATGGTATTTGGGTGTCAGTCAAAATTAAATGGGGAGCTGTTACAGAGTTTTATAAATAAGAAAGACATTAAAATAAAAAACAAAAACAAAAACGGGGCTCCCGGATGGTTCAGTCAGTTAAGCATCTGCCTTCGGCTCAGGTCATGATCCCAGAGCCCTAGAATCTAGCCCTTGCTCAGTGAGGAGCCTGCTTCTCCCTCTTCCTCTGCCCCTCCCCCCTAACTCATGCTCTCTCTCTTGCTTGCTCTCACTCTATCTCAAATAAATAAATAAATAAACAAATAAATAAATTACATATATATATGGAAGACATTTATAAATAGACATCAGTAGACAGTTGGATTAGAACTCAGAGGTATAAACAAATGCAAATTAGTGAGTATCTTGAATATAGGTAGTTATAGAAATCCTGAATATGTATTTGATCCCAAAAGAAGTAGTATAGCAGATAAAAAAGGGACAGGCCAATGTAAGCCTAGAAGGACTCCAATATGAATAGGAACTGGTGGAAGTTAATTAACAAACAGGACAAAGAAATAATAGCCAGAGAGGTAGAGAAATAAAATGCTAATGAAATGACCATATTTGCCTTAATTTCCATAGCAAACATTCAGAACATTTTTCTTTGGGAACTTATATTCATTTTTACATGTGAATTTCATCCAATTGTCAGATATAAGAAATATATTCAACTAAAATGAGACTAATAAAAAAAAGGAACAGTATTTGAAATATACATAGATCTTTCAAATTTCAGAAGCTCATCTAAAATTAACCCCTCATATCAGTGTGTTAACTGAAAATAAGAAAATGCCAAGCCAAAATCTCAGTAAAGAACTCCAAACACTTTAAGTGTAAAACAGAGTGCCAGAACTTACTCTCTGTTCTCTCGCTCGGACTAACTGGTCTTCTGTCATCTTTTATGTTTTCCTCACATTGATCAGTATACCACATGAAAATATTTCTTCAGAAGCTAAGCCTTTTATCTTTTAGTAAATGGATACCTATCAATAGAATCCTGGAAAGAAACAGGTAGCAGATTCAAATGAGGAACTTTAATTAAAGACTCATATACCAAAGGGTTTGAAAGTTAAGGGAACTAACAAGAGATGGTTTAGTGCCTTGGGGCTAACAGCAGAAGTTTAGTTCCTTGGGGGTAACGGCAGAAGTTGACTGCCTTGGGGCTAACAGCAGAAGTGAGCAAGGACTATCCCAAGCCTAAGAGCCCGAGAGTTATATCCATGAGAAAGGTTCACCCAAAATAAACTAGGACTTAGGTTAAAGGCAGAAAGGAATGATTGTATCAGCTTCACTCTCCTTCTGCCTTCTGATGTCATACCAGTACATTTGATTGGCCAAATCCAGCCAGGAGTCACTTATCAGCAGCCCTCCTCCAAAACATGCTGCAGGAGGAGAAGGTTAGAGAGTGGATCTGGAGGTGCAAATTGAAAATAGGTGCCTCTTCAGTATATGAAGATTTTGGTTACAGCGCAAGGGTTACTATACATAAATATGTCCTATTATTTGAACTAATGATAGAATAAATTAAAGCTGTGAACAAAATCTTAGCTTTTTCCCAGAACGAGCTATCTCTGGGTTTTGGTAGGATACCTGGTGACTCTAAACTCTGCATAAAGACTTAGGACATCTGGACTTGTACGTGTCTGCCAGATGGTGTGGGATGCTCCAAGATCTGGATAGCTAATTTTACACAATAACCGCTTTTAATAGGAGTTTTATATTGAAACCTCTGACATGCTTTTACCAGCAATTGTACTGCCAAGTCTGGCTATAATAAACGTGCATGATTTAATAGCTAATTCTCCAGAAATACCACCTTTTTTTTTTCTTTTTTTGCCTTCCTTCAATATCTTTGTCCTGTTTCACAGCTCACACTTTAATTCTATAACCTTCATCCTTCTTTTGTTCCTTTTCTGCCCCAGAGTGGCAGGGCAGTTCCTATTAGCCTGGGCATAGACACACACTATAGTGCACGCACTCAGGAAATTTGGAGAACTTTTGCCACAAATAACAAAGCACAGTTTCCTGAGCACTGAGGACATTCCA
The DNA here is from genome assembly GCA_002007465.1 of Ailurus styani. Taxonomy (NCBI): domain Eukaryota; kingdom Metazoa; phylum Chordata; class Mammalia; order Carnivora; family Ailuridae; genus Ailurus; species Ailurus styani. The sequence goes on from LNAC01000760.1 coordinate 148,669, forward strand.
ATTATTACTTCTGTACTTTTGTAACATCCTTAATGGCCTTAAATTTTGCTCTCCCCCTAGAAGAGTTGCTGTCTGTGTAATTTTCTCGGCTTTTAAATGGCATCACAATTTAAACAAGTTTTGAATGATCTTCCTCTTTTAAGCCAGACACAGATTTGAGTTGCCTGTACTGTCTAATTTGCTGTCTCAGAAATGACTCTTTATACTTTATCTACATGACAGGATACACCCCTCATACACATGACAGGGGGATATGGCTGAACACCAGTCTCTGTGCAGCTTTGCCTTTCATCTTACCTAGTTTTTATTTTCCTCCCTTGGTTTCTACCAACTTGTTTAAAATAAAGACATATTTCTCCTTCATACTGGCATGTTGATGTCCCTGTATTGAAGGTCCTTCCCTTCATGATTATGTGGTGAAAATAGGTGAAAATTTTTTTTCTAAAACTGGAGGTCAAGAAGTTACAATGGCTTGATAATAGAGGAGGTCCATTCAAAGTTTAACATATTTAGCCAGCAGAAACACAAGGCTTTAATGATGAATGTTTCAAGACATACTGTACTTTCAATTAATGAATTCTCTACATTAAGTCTTTCATTTCCAAATTAATGAAAACATATTCTACTCTTAATTAACATGTTTTCCACTTCCAGTTCTTCAAAAGCACCTCATTATCCTAAAGATAAAAATGCAAACTCTCAATGTGGTACAGAAAACCCCCATACCGTTGCCTGATCTCACCCCTTGCCTTTCTTATCCTGCCACCCACTCCATCAATATCCAAGGGTTCCAACATGCTCCTCCTCACACCTCCATGTTCTGGCACTTGCTGTTTGGTTGGCCCAAAATATATACCATGCTCCTCCCAAACCTGCTTTCACACACATTTACCGCCACCACCATCTATAATCTGCTACAAGACTAATATAGGTCTCCCTCTATGAAGTAGCTCAATATAGACAGCTCAATATTAGCTGAACTGAAGAAACAATCAATGATCGGGTTTATATCATTGAAAGTCAAAGCCATGCAACATGGCCATTAATTTTGTTTTTAACTATTGTTTTTTAATATCTATCCATCACAGGCACTGTAATAGTTCCTGGAAATATAAACATGAGTAAGAAGAGCCCATGGTTATCCTTCGTGGAATAAGCTCATCTCTAAATCAATATTACAACACATTTGATAACTGCTGTGATGACAGTATAAAGGGATATTATAATGAATCTCTTCCTTTCCACAAGGTCCCCTGAGAAACCTTTCAGGTGGTTGATAGACCTCCAACCCCATATGAGGAATTTACAGAAGAAATGAATTAAAATCTCTTCCCATCTCTTGGACCCCTCCCTAAGCTCAAGGACATATAGTTTCTGAGAGGGGAAATGAAAAAACAACAACAAAACTCAAAACTGGTGGAGATATTTCTTCTGAGAGTGAAAACGGAATATGCCTGCACTCCTAGAGTTTGTCAGGAAAGAGGATACATGAAATTTTCCCACACACTGAGTGGCAATGGAGAAAACATGCATTAGGAAGGTTTTGAATCCTGACCCAGAAGCATGAGGAGACTTCAACAGAAAGGGTCTGCAGTTATACTACTAGCTGTCTAGGGCAGAGAAAAGAATTCCAGTCTACACATGGCACAGCTACTAAATTCAGTTGAATTACAAGAGACCCCACCAAGTCACACAATGAGATAGTCAGGTTTCATCAACTGTATCCCCACACAGGGATTTTACATTTAGCTGGCAACCCAATGAGCACAAAAACCCCTAGCTAAGTAAGAATGGGCTTATCCCCTACTGCTGCTCCCTCTCTATGCACCACCCCCAAACGTCGATTTTGGCAGGATATAAACTATCCCAGAAGGATGGAAAAAAAACAGGTTGAAAGCATGAAGAGCTACTAACCATGCTATAGGCTTCCAGTTTAAAACTAGGTAGAGATGGGTGAGAGAATATTTAACACAGAGAAGCTTCTGTTCTTCAGTCATTACACAGAACATGCTAATTTCTGAATTAGGACTGCTATTTGAAGTAATGTTAGTGCTCTCTCTTACTTTTGTCAAAATGTAAAAACCCTGGAACCTGCTAGAACATATATTCTGGGACAGAGAAGTTCACCCCATTGAATAAAGTATTGAGGACCAGTGAAACTCAGAAGAAAGTCACATTTGGATTATAATTCATATATCCTTTATGTTCAAAAACTAGTTAGAGAACAAAGCAAAATTCATTATCAGGGGTCAAATTTTTTTTATTTGGTGTTTCTGTATTTGAAAAAAGGGGGAAAAAACATAATTGACTTTACTAATCATGAATTACATTAATTAATCTTGTCAATGTCTCCACTAAAAGGAAGTGCTTTGCTAGGTAGTGCAGACCAAAAATAGAGGTGGGAGAGGGGCAGTTGTATAATATCTAGTCAGAATTACATGTTTTAAGGCACTGAATTGTGAATCTCTACAAACATTGCAATCCCTGTAGTTCTAACAACCACCCCTTCCCCTTCCAACACTGATCCTTCAAAAAAAAAAAGGATATGCTAATAACTAACGAGAAGTGACTGAAATACTGAACTTTTCAACTTCAGAAAACACTTCTACACCTATTACTTAGAAGGTAGAAATGGTGCTTAAAAAAAAAAAGAAAGTGGATAATTTGAGGATCTTAGAGAGTAAATGAAAGAAACTGAGAGGAGTGTGAATAGATGAAATTGAAGCTATTAGGAGTGTTAGAAAAGAAGCCAAGAGGTGAAAGTAGTTGAACCCTGAAGTCATCAAAGAACTTCCCACTCTTCTCAACGTATACATTGGTACATGGTTGTTTACTTTCTAGTTTCTTTTTTTTTAAAATACTAGCTCTAAAGCTGAACTCTTCATGTACATCTTCTTGGATCATTTTGTAAATTATATCTTTCAGTCATGGAAATATATTGGTTATTGACCTTTTGTTACTGATGAAAAGGTCTGCGTTGTGTGAATGGAGGTCTCAGTTCTTGGATTCCCCAGAAAAGATTTATGTGAGGATCTGCACTAGAATAAAGATAGCCAGAGGAAAGTAGCAAGCACAAAGCAGTTTATTAAGGACAGTACACGCTCAAGAAGGGAGTGGGAAGGCCCAAAGCTGGCAACTGACCTGTGGGGTTACAAGGGTCTTTTTCTTTTATGTGAGTGGTGTCTTGGGTCATGGACAATGTGGTCTCTAATGCAGGTTTTGCTCCCAATCATTTGCGGGAACTCCTCTCACAGGTTGGGAGCGGGAGATTTTGATCCTAAAAGGTTTGTACCAGCACTGTCAAGGCACCCATCCCCGAAGAGTACGAGCTAAAACTGCAATGCAAATGCATCATAATGAGTCTGGGTGTTAGGCTGAATCAGGTGGAAAGGGAGAGCATATGTTCTCCGCCTATGGTCCATTAGCCCCGGGGTCTTGGAAGCCACAAGGCCAGGATGCTGAGCGGTCTTGGAAGCCGCAAAGTCAGGATGTTGTGCCCCCAGGCTTCTAATGTGAAACTATTTATCACTGTTCTTGCCTCTAGCTCCTGTCTAACTAACTGCCTACTCTCTCACTTCCAGTCTATTATGGGAATTTGCTTTTTACTAATGCATGGTCTCCCCTTGCTATCTGCCGTAAATCTTTATCTTCTCTTTTGGGAAACACTGCAAGATTTAAAATTATAACAATATTAATGACTTCTTTTTACATAGTCCTTTAGTCTGTCAGTTACTGATGTCATTAGGAAAAGTATTTCTATACTTGTTTTCTTCTATCTCTAACTTCATTTTATTTACAATCAAATATTTTAAAGGATTTCTTTTTCAGCAAAGACATCTAATGTTAAAAATGATTACTTATAGCTCTGCTCTTTTTGTCTAGCAAGGTTTGACACATGGTTTATAAGAGGTTCAAAAATCAAGTACTGAAGGCAAAATTTAATAGATTAGTGAATACAGTATCATCTTAAATATGTTACAGTAATTTACAAAAGACTTAGGTCATTTGGTTTAGCCAACTTAAATTTCTTCTATTTACAAATTAAATATAAATTTACATCTAGTAAAATTAGCTGCTCTTTTAGATTCTTCATTTAGAAATACCATTAACTGCCTGAGGAGTTTATAAAAGTCATTAATCTTATAAAAATACACTTCATGGACGTTTTTGTTATCCCCATAATCCTCTTTTGCCAGTTCTGTAGATGAGCCTTCCTATGACAAACTGTCATATCTGGAAAGATGTCTCCTGAAGCCACTGAGCATTCTGCATATATTACCTAGGGAAATCTCATCAGAGGACCTGAATTATTAGAATCATAATTTTCTTTCTATTTAATTTATTCTTTTTTAAAAAGATTTTATTTATTTATTTGAAAGAGAGATACAGAGAGAGCACAAGTAGACAGAGCAGCAAGTAGAGGGAGAGGGAGAAGCAGGCTCCCAGCTCAGCTAGAGCCCGATGTGGAGCTCGATCCCAGGACTCTGGGATCATGACTCAGGCCGAAGGCAGAAGCTTAACTGACTGAGCCACCCAGGCGCCCCTTAATTTATTCTTAAACCAAAGACTCTTTTAAAATATATTATGTCTTCTCCAAACACTCAAAAGTTTAGAAATATCATGAACATATGTGTTTTTTATGAGTAGATAAAAAACTGGAGCTCAGAGTCTGTGAACTCCCCATCTCTGTAAGAGTTCAAGCAAAGATTGGTTAACGTGGGCTATAGAAGCTGTGATAGGATTTCCTCCCTCTGTTGAAGAGGCAGAGCTCTATGGTTCTAGGTAACTGTAATTTTCTTCCATCTGTAGAGGCTGACAATGACATACTCTGACAGAGGATATTACAGAGCTTAAGAATGTGTCAATCAATATGGAGAATTGACCAATCATAAATATGAAAAAAGAATCACTGAGGCAATTTGACAATGAACCCCGCCCCCCCCCGAACTACCAAGGGGGAGGGGTTCAAACACAAGCAGACCATTCTGCTACAACACATCTTCTGTAAAACCAAGTAACTCTTATATGATGGGCAAATGTAGGAGAAATGTTAATATAACACAAATACGTTGCTTTATAAGTGATGTTTTTTTCTAGGCATGTAGAACTGTAATCATGAGAGTAGAATGATAATGAGCCCCTGTGTACAGGTCACCTTCCCAGTAAGATGTAGTCCCAGCCTTGCTCTGGGTTGTGGAAAGTTGCATTTACCATGGTGCCCAGCTAAAAAGCAGTGACAATGACCCTGAGTTATGCTTCCATATGCATTGCCCCAGGCTCACAAGTCAGCATTTACACTGAGTGTCTTTGGGCATTTATAGTATGCCATGGTACAAATTTCAACTATTGTAAGCTCTAACCTCCAGTTATCCAAGCAAATTCTCAAGGTACCAATTACTATTTTTTTAGTGTTCTGGATATATATAGTTACAAGGGTTTTGGGTGGTTTGTCCCAACTCCATTTTCTCCATAAGTCCTGTGATTTTTGGTACACAGTTTTGCAAAATACAGTCTTTCAAGAATCCAGGTATCATATTATAACAGAAACACCTGTCAGTGTTATCACCTGCAGAGAAATTAAAGGATATCAGACATTGGTGTTATTTGAATTGTATAACTAAGCCTTTTTACTTTGGTTTCTTTTGCTTAAAGCAACTTCTGATAATTACAGGTCAGTCCAATCCAAATATCCAATTCATTTGTCATATTTCTCATGGGAAATTACAAATGTGCATTTTTATCACATATGTCAATCTTTTCTGAATTTGGTTAACATATATCAGCAAACAATAATTCAGTCAACTTTTAGACACAAATGAGATTAACTTTCTAAAGACCAGATTCTGAACTCAAAGAAACTAAAGAGAGATTAATACCACCCTGTTATATCTTGACAGAGCACTCATCTAGCCTCATTCAGGATTGAGCCACCTTTCTAACTTGCTGTGCAACCTTTTTAAATGTCTAATTTCTGTATTGCAACACAAAAGAGACTAATCTTGATTCAAATTCCCAACACTAGGTAAATCAGTTAACCTATCTAAGCCTAATTTTCCACATTAAATGATATTTACATACCAATTGCATAGGGTTACTGTGACTGTTTCATAAGTTTAGCACAGTGCTTGGAATATAGAAGTGCTTGATAGAGTATATGCATTATTGTTATAACTCATGGTACGTAATACTTTCCATTTGTGCCAGTCCTTTCCCACTGTTACGCTTCTAAATTCAACTTTCATTTTAAAAAATAAAAGGGAAAAAAGGGGGGAGAAGGAAGCAAGAATGCATTGGGATTCAGAAGTATGTGGTTTTGAGGTCTGGAGCATATCTAGTTCAGCTTTATGTTTCCAACCCCTAGCATATTTAACACCCCAAAAAAAATTATTTCTATACTATTGCTTAAAAGGAAATCAGTATAAATGTCTACATATATAGTAGCTTCAGACAGATGCAGTTCTTAGGGGTTCCAAAGCACCTCCTGGGGCCATCTTATTGGTAGAAAGCTTTACAACTATCTCACCAAAAATTGCATTTTCAAGTCAGTTGGAGGCCATACATGCTCTATTGTGGGGAGGAGAATCACTTTTCCTCAAGAATCTACTCTCGTGCTCAAACATTTTAGCTGGGAAATTCTTCCCATATCTAATCTTCATTGTTTACTCAGAGAGAACAAATACTACCACATTCTAAAATTATGATAAAAAGCTTACTCATGTCCTGAAGAAAACTTAAGATGCCTCTTAATCTTTATGCTCTTCAGACCCCAAAATCTACAATGTAGTATTTAAAAAAGGACTCTGAATTAGTGGAATAATCTTGACTTTAATGCTAATTAATGGTCTGAGTTGGAAAAACCATTAGACCTCTCTGAGCCTATTTTTTCTGAGTAAAATGGGACGAGTAATATCAGTCATGCCTACTACTTCATGGTGTAGAAAAGAACCACTATGAAAAATCTCATCAATTATGATGAGTTAGATAAATGAAAGAGTGTATCACTTACTAAAATTGCAAGGATTTTTAAACATGAAATTCGATTTAAAAAAAGTCCATGCTAATAAAAACGGTAGATACAATTAACATGTAATTGAAATTGTCAGTATTAAATGAAGCATAAAGTCTGTTTTCCCGTCATACTTTTAAAAGTTTCAGTATTTCAGGGAAATCGGGTTGTCTACTGTGGGCTCAAAATTAGAGGCAAAACAGGTCATCTAAACCATTTACTCACCAATCTCACCAATGCCACTCCCTGAATGCAGCTGCACCCCTAAAGTTCATTCATTTAGCCATATCGATCATTGCTTAATCCATAGTTGTTGTATCCCTTTCTGTTGTGCACTCACGTTTTGCTCTGGTTGTCGGCTAAATGCAAGCACTGTATTACCATCTTTCTCTCCACTGGGATATTTCCTCAATTAAACACCGTTAAGGAGTAAGTATTGTCTAAAGTTTCTCTAATTTACATCCTCACTTCCTTACTATTCCTAGATATATGATGATCAGACGTAGTGCTTTGTCAATTTTAATAGTTTGTCACCTTTGAAGAACCTACAGCCTTAGGAATTATCCTTTCACTTCCTAATTTTTTCAGTTTTTTCACAGAAAGACTTCATTTCCGTAACATCTACTATTTATATATATATTTTTTAATTTTGAAAGAGGAAAGAGAAAGTACATGTAAAATTAAATACTATAATTTCTGTAGCTATTCTTTGGTGTAATAGCTAGTCATATATATTCTTATTTAAATCCTATTTGGTGACAAAATAGTAATAATTAGATGGTTAGACTATGCTTTAACAGAAAATTAGGTTGGATTTTTAAATTTTTAATCCATGAATTCCTCTGTGTGGTTTAGTGTGAAGGTGAAGATAATTTTCATTTGTATTCAGAGTTTGCTCCTATGTAGCTTTCATACTGTCCCTTTGGTGCTTCCTAACCTGTTTACCTTCTGATCTTCACTCTCTCTGGTACTGTGATGGAGTACATTATATGAGCATTCAGTCTAAGTGTGCTTCAAACATCTTTCACTTTACAGCAATCAAAACACCAACTAAAAGGCTTTACTGACTACACTTTGAGAAGAAACTCCAGCTGTAAAATTATCTTGTACTTATCAGGCAGTAATTAGTTCTGGAATCATCTTATGAATGCATACCTATATGTTTTATATTATCAGGCTTACATGGATTCCCTACTGGAAATCATGCACCATGATAATAAGCCTTTCAAAGCACTACATGGGCACTTTGTATCAGATACAATCAGAATGCCTAAAACCACAGAATATTTACAAAGACATAAGTGCATGTACGAAAGAAGATAATTGAGTCTAGAAGTTTATCAACCTAATTTTGTTATGATGAGAAAATTGGTTGAATTGCAAAGTGTAAGCTTATCGGAAAGAGAAAAATTGATGAGTGGTGCTTTCAAGGGTTCCTCTTCCCAGCAATTAGAGATTCAGGAAAAGCATCCGTCACCTGACTATATCCTTCCCAAAAGAAACATTTGCTGGTCCTCAAGTATACCATGAGTTTAATGCTTCTGAGAATGTACTTCTTCTGTTCACTCTGTTAAGAATGACAATGCTCAATATTCTATCAAGATCCAGTTAAAATTACCTAATTTCTGTTATGTCTTCTCTTCCTTATACTCAGACCGATCCACTTAACAGAATTATTTGCTTTCTTCCATACAGCCTCATGGCAACTGAGTTCATGGCTAAATAACTACTTATATATTTTGCATATATATACCTGTCTTTCTAGATAGAGTATCAACTCTTAGGAAGATGAAATTATTTTAGCCTTTATTGAATCCCCAATACTTGTAAGGTCTTATAAATTATCAATATCATCCATTTATCAATAAGTTAACTCAAATGTATTAATGATATTTTTATTTAGCTAGCTAGCTAGTTAATTAGTTATATGAACTGATCCTACTCTAAGGTCTAAGCCAACATTTACAACATTTACAACAGCTTCTTGACATCTCCTTGCGGATATCTCAAATTTAATATGTACAAAAACAAATTGATTTCCAGAAACTAACATGGATTCTAATATTTTCTGCCCCAGTGAATGTTACCATCCATCCACTTGTGCAAGCCAGAAACCTGTCACCCTTGACACCTTCTCCTTTCCTCTCTTTTTCCATTTCATTTCCATTCTTCTTGATTTTGCCTGCTACATCCACTTTTTGCCATTTCAACCATTCCGCTCTAATTCAAAACACCAACACCAAAAGGGGGCTTAAGAGAGGTAAGGCAATAATTAAAAAGTAAGATATGACAAGGTTTGTATGGTTTGGCTGATGAAAAAATTTAAAAATTAAAAAGATAAAATGTCAATCACAAGAATCCCCACCAATTACAATTAATCTATAAAGCTATGAGACCGGCTTCCAAAAGTGTATCCCTTATGATAGCCCCTCCCAAAGACTGTCCTTAGAAGGACAGCCACGCAACTGAGTTTATTTGACCTATCAACAAACACTGAACACTAACCATGTACTGGACTGTTGTTTAGAGGGAAAGAAGGATTCTTCTATGTATCATGGCAGAAGAGGTTTTGTGGAATCAAAAGAAAAAATGAGACTAGCATTCCTGAGCTTTTCCTCTAAGTTTTCTTTGATATTATTAGGCTGGGGAGTCTCTGTCTTGCAGGAGCTCACTATCTTACAGGGAAGAGAGAGATATAAAGCACTTGCTAAAACACAATATTATAGTATTATATATGGGCAAAGGTTTAAAATAGTTTAAGACCAAAAAGATGGAAAAAAAAAACCCAACCTTCTCTCTTCCCTCCATTTCCAACAAAGTCTATGCAAAATGGACATTTGAAGAATTGCAAAGGTCCATCCAAAATATCAGGGCTTTCCCTTGATATTAGTTAGGCTAGGAAAAATAAATAAGCTGTCACCTGCACACTCAAAATTTCCAAAGCCAAATTTATATTTAACCTTGAATGTGTTCACTGGCCCAAAGAAGGTAGAGCTCTGGCAGGAGTTGCAAGGAAAAAAATGGAATGTTTTTTATTAGAAGGCAAATAGATAATCCTAGAAAAAGAAGGAAAGGGTAGAGTATTAACAGCAAGAGACAATATGGAAAAAAGCATGGGGTTTTAAAACAACTGATGTCTGAGGACACAGTGGAAAGTGTGGTGTAGCTGGAACTAAAGACAATGGTTTTATGGATTGAAGTGAGTGATGAGAGATGGAATTGGACTAGCTCAGTAGGTTGGGACCACATTGTAAAGCTTTATATGGCATATAAGAGAGTTTTAATTTCATCTTGTAATCAAAGAGCTAAAGGAAGACTTTAAGAAGATTTTGTTTTAGTAAGATTACTGTGCTAGCACTGTAGAATTCATACAGGAGAAAAAGGACTAGTAACAGAAAATTCCAAGAAAATTCCTGAAAAGGTGTTTTATAAAAGTGTATGGTGTTGGATTGAGTGATGGTAGATGTAAGAAAGAACTGTGAAGTAAAACTGACAGAATTTGGTGACTAATATAAGAAATAGAAAAGCTTAGTCACTCTGTGATTTGTAGCTTAATGGTGGATGATGGGTGATATCCTTAACTGGGATAAAGAATACAAGAAAAGGAATAGACTTTGGAGATGGTGGTTATGGGAAATCATGATGCTTCAATTTGGTACCCGTAGTATTTGAAGAAACTGAAGTATATTCAAGAAACAATTAGGTGGAAAGCACATAAAGATCTCAAGACGAAAACATAAATTTGAGAGGCATCAACACATTGAAGGTAGTTGAAAGCACTGAAAAAATGGGATTGTCTTGACATATATTCATAGTTAGAAATGAAACATAAGGACCAAAAGCTATAGAACTCCAACGGGTAAGAGCAAGGCTTCACCAGGGGGAACACAGCAAAAATGGTTAGAGATCTAGGGAAAAACTCCTAAGAGAAAATTATTTTAGAAACCAAGAGTGGAAGAAAAAAAAATAGAGGATGGGCAAGTAAAAACTGTTCATACAAGTCAAATAGTGTTGAAGTCAAGTTTTCACAGTTGGTGACCATGAGTTTGTTAGAAACTTTAGTGCTTCCATAAAGCAGCAGAGGCAGTTAAATAAAAAATGACTGTCAAGTAGGTTTGAGAAGGAATGAGATACAGAGTGTCCTAACTTGAATAAGGAATAACCCAGGATAATAGTGTTTTAGATGACATATTTTTTTTATAAACTGGGTGCATCTCCATTTCCCAATTCCAAAATACCTAAAGTAGCATCATGATGTTCAGCAAATCCAGAAATGCATGAATCCTGCCTTGATCCAACCATTTATTTTTCCCTTTGCACCCCCAAAGGAGGTTTAGGTACCACAGCGGCAACACGATTTAACATGTTTCTTATAAGCTGAGATTTCAATCTCAGGATTTTAGAATTTCAGCATACCAAAGGAACCCTATAGAGAACTTACTCTGTATAATATCTGGTATGCTGAAACAGCCTCATAATGAAGCAAGCCGTATGGTCAGCTCAGTCTTCCTTTCCTCTCCCCTACTTCCAGCATTCAAACTGAGTCTGATACTCTGAATGATCACACATCACCACAACGCAGTGTATTATAATTCAAAACATGATGGGAAAGAGCAACATCCATTAAAGGAACAACCTAGAAAATAGTCATACTTAGCTATGGCGATCATATGAAAATGTCACTTATTAGCAAAGAATCCAATAAGATATTTTAAATTTTGACAAATCCAGATCACCACTCTTCTCCTTTAACATGGGATAAAAAAAGGTGGGCTTCCTCACTGACAGGGAGTCAATTACGATCTACTGACTAAACTTCAGAAACACTATTTTTTTTTTACCTTTTACTTAGTTTATCTTCATGTTAGGTGATCACAACTAGTGTGAAATGTTTAGAGTTGCCGCTTCAAAGCAAAAGTCATTACTGACACTCAAGAACTCAACTTAGGAAAGCTATAAAATTATTCAGGGATGTTTTAACACTAAATCAAAACATTTTCTGGTTTTAATTTAAAAACATGTTCTTTACAAGGAAGAAACAGTATTTCATGTCTCTAGAAACTGAATGAAATTCACTTTGATTTGACAATAGTAATATATACTCAACTATATTATCAAATTTTGCACATTTACTCATATTATCTCTAAAATAAAAATTATAAGTAGAAGTTACACATTCCCACATCTAAATTTGAAGTAAATCTTTTATAGTGAAAGTGGTAAGTTAATTTATTTTGTAATAAAAGATAACAGCAATTTACATTTGGCTACAACTCTATTCAAATGTGTAGGCACTTTGTTCAAACCTTAAGTATAAAAGAAATGGTGGTATCATTAAAATAATTTTAAATCGGTAATCCAGAGGTCATCTTAAATTTATGTTAGAATATATATTTATACTCAAATATGAATGTATCTTAGGAATAAACCTCATTTTAAGTACAATATTAACACTGTAATTCATGAACATCAAAGGAGAAAGAAGCCAGAAAGCTGAACTATTTCCCCTACTTTCTTATTACTCAACCAATCCTTTTTCTCTTCTCAGAGCCTTCACTTAAAGACTCTTTCTCTAGGACCTAGAATATGAGCTGGTTGTTTCCAACTATATGGATCTATGTTTGTCACTCTCTTACTTTTATGATCCACAAGTCAATAGTTTGTCAGTCCCTGTTCCAGTGTACTGCTGTCCAGAACAAAGGTGATGTAAGCCACACATGTAATGTGACATTTTCTATTAGCCAAATTAAAAAGTTAAAATGAGCAAGTGAAATTAGATTTATTAATATATTTTATTTAACCTAATATGTCCAAAATGCTAGCATTTCAATATCATTAATAAAAAAAATTGAGAAATTTTACATTCTTTTTCATTACTACATCTCAGAAACCCAGTATACATTTTACAATTAAAGGACCTCCCAGTTTAGACATTTCAACTAGGACGACAGAAACTTTCAATTTAGACTAGATAGGTTTCAAGTGCTTAAATAGCCACCACTGACCAGTGGCCATCACACTGACCTATGTGGCTCTAGACCATGAAAGAGATGATGAGAATCGCCAGTCTCCTGTGATGCCCACAGTCCTTATGATTTTCAATTGCAGCATTTTTATAAGGACAGCCTGAGAATAACTTGTTACTGTCAACCCAAAGAGCCTAACCTAAAGTGGTGAATAAATGAATGAATGAATGAACAATGGAACAAATGTTAACATGAAAAGTGCCTAAATCATCCCCTCTTATATATTTTACTTACGTTGGTATTTTCGTTATTAGACTGCAAATTTTTTGAAATGGCCGGTTTGTCCTGAATTATGCTTGTGATTCAGTAGCTCTCCTACATTCTTCTTTCATTCCACAGATACGTTCTATAACTGTTTTTTGAGTAAGCATTGAATGTGATAGTAATTACATTTACCGTCTCCTCACAAAAATGTGTTGCTTTAAAATAAATTATGGGGGGCGTCTGAGTGGCTCAGTCATTAAGCATCTGCCTTTGGCTCAGATCATGATCCCAGGGTCCTGGGATTGAGCCCCGCATCTGGGCTCCCTGTTCTGCGGGAAAGCCTGCTTCTCCTTCTCCCACTCCCCCAGCTGGTGTTCCCTCTCTCGCTGTCTCTCTCTGTCAAATAAATAGATAAAATCTTTAAAAATAATAATAATAAATAAAATAAAATAAAATAAAATAAAATAAAATAAAATAAAATAAAATAAAATAAAATAAAATAATTATGGGGGCTCCTGGGTGGCTCAGTGGGGTGAAGCGTCTGCCATCCGNCCTCTCTCGCTGTCTCTCTCTGTCAAATAAATAGATAAAATCTTTAAAAATAATAATAATAAATAAAATAAAATAAAATAAAATAAAATAAAATAAATTATGGGGGCTCCTGGGTGGCTCAGTGGGGTGAAGCGTCTGCCATCCGCTCAGGTCATGATTCCTGGTCCTGGGTTGAGCCCCAAGGAGGGCTCTCTGCTCAGGGGGGAATCTGCTTCCTCCTCTCCCTCTGCCCTTCCCTCCTGTTCCTACTCTCTCTCTCTCTCTCTTTCTTAATAAATAAAATCTTAAAAAATAAATAAAATAATAAAATAAAATAAAATATCTAGCCCTAACACAGAACTATATGAAGTACTAGTTAACTAAACAACAGAGGTGAAGTAAATCAGGGATTCTGTAAATTAGCCAGAAAGTACTGATATGCAAACAAGTTAGTCCACTGAAGGAGGGTGGAAGGAATCAGAGAGACAGTTTTCTTGATCTAAGGCCTGAAAGCTAGGGCATGTGTTTCGTAGGCAGTTCAGCTATAAATAGTACGGCCAAGTTACTATTTAAACAATAATTTATAATCAAGAGAACCAGTAAGAAAGTATTTTTTAAAAGATAGCTATATGTTGGGGGGCCTGGGTGGCTCCGTCGGTTAAGCATCTGTCTTTGGCTCAGGTCAGGATCTGGGGTCCTGGGATCTAGTCCCTCAGCAGGCTCCCTGCTAAGCACTCCCTCTTCCACTCCCCCTGCCTGTGCTCTCTCTCTCTCAAATAAATGAAGTCTTTAAAAAATTAAAATTAAAATTAAAAAATAAAATACTCTAAAAAAAGATAGTTACATGTTGAATATTTAGAATCTTTTTAGCTCAGTTGAAGAAATTTAAGCATCTGTATATTTTAATTTTATTAAAAAAAATTATCCCAATCAATACCTTTCGATTCATAATATAACTTTACCACAGGGATAGAAAAATGAAAAACTACTTTCCCTATAAAATTTGGTTATCTATTATAGCGAAGACAATTATTTTACAACCAGACAAAGCTGAGTTTGAATGGTTTTGCTGACTTAAGCTCAAAACATGATCTAAGTTTAAAGATCAGGGAGATCTTATAATTTACAATTCTGAATGAACCCTTCATTAATGCAGAATATTTCAAAATTTATCAAGAACAGAGCATGTTTGTTAAAGAAATGGCACCTCTGAAGTCTTGAATCTGGCTGACCTTTCCTTCTTTTGGCTTGTTCAAGATAAATGGCTGCAGAGAATGACTAAGTGTTGGAGGGAAAAAAGAAGCTAAGAACCTTCAGAACGCTGAGGCACTTACAATAGTAGATCATTTCCTTTCATCGCAAGAACCCCTGCCAACGTCTGATCATTCTGATGATTAGTTCAAACTAATCATGAATGATTCATTAAGTCAGTCTCCAGTTTATTATAAGGTCTAAGCTGCATACACCTGGAATATTAAGATAGGAAAGAAACCATTGTGTTTCACTTAAAATAATTATTTTGCCAAAAAAAGAAATGAATACCTCTGTCTTTGTGTATTCTTACTGCATAAACTTCAGTAGAAAATAAGTTATAAATTCTCGTAGAGCATTCACAATCACTAATTCAAAATTTATTCACTTGTCTCATTTGATCTTCCAAAATATATGTTGTGGTGGTCATTACGGATTTTTTATCAGGTAAAACTGACTCTTACACAACTTAGAATAGGAAAATTAAGGCGCTAAAAAGCTATGCTAATCCAAATAGTTCCTGGCCTATTCTGGACTATTACAGTAATATAAGCCATGTATTAAGATTTACTATATGCTAAAGTAGCCCCATAGCAAAGACTGTCATTTAACCTAAAATAGAATCTACAAATTAGATTGCCTATCCTCTTGTTGGGCAAACAAAGAAACTGGATTTTTTCCTATCTCTCTGGAATTATTATCTTTTGTAGCCTGGTGTCCAATGTTGTTAAAAATCATTGCTGTACATATTTTATCTAATTTAAAAATTTATCAGAAGGGAAAGTAAGTCTGTTCTGTGTGATTCCAACTTCATCAGAATCAGAAGTCCCCTATATGCTCATATGTATCTGTTAGATCCTATAGTACAATAAGAATTTCATTATTGTATGTATTTGTGTCTTTTCATTATGAACAAAGAATTCAGATAAATGTACAATACCAGGTAATCTATTTATGTAATCTTAGGCAAGTAACTTTACTTCTATGAATCACTACTTTTTAATTATAAAATTAAGATAATCACATTTAGTATTATATATGTGGTATATAATAATATTATGATGACAATCAGTTTCATGGTCAACTTTAAATTTGATAATTCATATGTGTTTTGCATAGTGACTGGCACATAATTAACAATCAATTATCATATATTCTAGTGCATGATGATCACTAGCATCTGCCCCAGGTACTTTTAATGGAATGTCAGGGTGTGTCAGAATGGGGAATAGAGAAGATGGGCAGATGTACATGTGGAATCAAAATAGGGAGAGATATATTAATCTACCTCTAGATTAGAAACAGTTTTCTCGGGTGCCTGGGTGGCTCAGTGGGTTAAAGCCGCTGCCTTTGGCTCAGGTCATGATCCCAGGGTCCTGGGATCGAGGCCCACATCGGGCTCTCTGCTCGGCGGGGAGCCTGCTTCCTCCTCTCTCCTCTCTCTCTGCCTGCCTCTCTGCCTACTTGTAATCTCTCTCTGTGTGTCAAATGAATAAATAAAATCTTTAAAAATAAAAAAATTAAAAAAATAAAAATNCTCTCTCTGTGTCAAATGAATAAATAAAATCTTTAAAAATAAAAAAAATTAAAAAAATAAAAATAAAA
Organism: Ailurus styani; assembly: GCA_002007465.1. Classification (NCBI taxonomy): domain Eukaryota; kingdom Metazoa; phylum Chordata; class Mammalia; order Carnivora; family Ailuridae; genus Ailurus; species Ailurus styani. The sequence goes on from LNAC01000760.1 coordinate 165,292, forward strand.
AAAAAAGAAACAGTTTTCTCAATGGATCTCCTTCTTTAAACAATGCTTGAACAGGTACTAAGTTTGTCTCTGATTCTTTTCTTTATCTCTTCTGACCACCTCCAGCACCTGCTCCCCTTAACTTCTGCATCTTTCTTTAGATTATTAATATAATGAAGTGATAGGCGATTCTTATAGAATTAAGAACTTTTATGTGTAAACTTCTATGTGTATGTTTTGATCCATGATAAATTGATACAATGTTTCATTCTCAGAGCTTATTTTTCTAGATATTGGCAATAAATATAATTCATGTTACAGGGCCCCTGGTTGGGTCAGTCAGTAGAGCTCATGAATCAAACTCAGGGCTGTGGGTTCAAGCCCCACACTGAGTGTAGAGATTACTTAAAATAAAATCTTAAAAGAAACAATATATATATATTTATATATATATNATATATATATTTATATATATATATAATTCATGTTCGATAGTGATATAAAATAGATGTAAGGATAGATTTTTTAAGATACTGACATATCAAAAATCTAGCCACTACTTTATTAATAAAATTAGTAGGGACATAACTTTCAATGAAATATTGTGTCAGGATTACTTCACCATAAATTATTAGGCAATACTGTAAGAAGCAAAACTTTTATCTTAATCAAGAGATTAGGGTAGTAATATGATGTAAATAAATTTTATTTCTAGAGTTTTATGACTTTAACTAGATATAATGTCATTAAATATACCAGTATGCAATAGCAGTAATTCTTCTTTGGCTATTCCTATTCAAATACATTTTGAGGGATATTAGATATATAGCAAGAGATGTACAATAGATGATTTATAAATACAGACATAGATATGTACATCTATATACTTTTTACTTAAGAAAATTTAACTAAGGGGTGCCTGGGTGGCTCAGTGGGTTAAAGCCTCTGCTTTTGGCTCAGGTCATGATCTCAGGGTCCTGGGATCGAGCCCTGCATCAGGCTCCCTGCTCAGCGGGGAGCCTGCTTCCTCCTCTCTCTCTGCCTGCCTCTCTACCTACTTGTGATCTCTCTCCCTGTGTGTCAAATAAATAATAAATAAAATGTTTTTTAAAAATTTTTAAAAATTTAAAAAAAGAAAATATAACTAAGACTGAAAATATATTTGCAAATTGAGAATAAGAGAAAACAGTGTATCCAAAACAGCAGCTTTCTGAGACAGACCTGTTCAGTGTTTTGAAACCTACAAGGAAATCATTTTTCTCTACCTCAGGGTCATTCCTTATGTTAAGTTTATATATTTCCCGAGGGCTAAGTAGATACGTGAAGTTATTGTTCTGCCTCAGTTGATATTTGTATATATGTTCCAGTGTCAGTCAATGTTTAACCAGAGAAGCAGAACCAATAGGAGGTATATAAGAGATTTATTACAAATAATACTCTTATACACAATCGTTGCTGGATAGGCAAGTCCCAAATCTGTAGGACCGGTTTTCAGATAGGACAGGCTGAAACTCACAGCATGGGCTGAAGATGCTAGTCACAGGTGGCATTTCTTCTCTAAGGTCCCTCAGTTCAATTTTCAGGTTTTTCAACTGACTGATTCAGGCCCACTAGATTATGTGGAATAGCATCCCTTTTTATTTATACTCAGTATTACGAACTATAATCACATCTACAAAATACTTTCACAGAACACCCAGATTCATGTCTCATTGAAAGCTGGGGTCTGCAGCCTAGTTGAGTTGACACGTCCAAAAGTTCATCATAATGGTCCAGTGTCCTGTTAAGGGACATGGGACTAGAAAGCTGAGGGTTTTGTCAGCCCTGTATGTTTCTGAGCTCAGACACCCATAGATCATTTCCATCCTAAGGTGCTCTAAGAGTCAGAGTTGTAAATGGTTGTTTGCAGCAGCCACTGTCACTAGCCACAGAGCAAATATGGTGTTATTGCTAAAAGACTAAAGGCCATTCTTAATTATTTTTCTTCTTTTTTCCAAGAACAAAGAGAGAATGGAAGTGTACATTCTTTTAGTGCAATGCTATTACAAAAGATCTCTCTCCAGGAATTTATTCATTGACTGTTGGAAGAAAATAACTTAAGAGTCCTTGTATTGTACCACATGCATCAAAGACCAGTTTACCCTATGGCTACCAATTATGACAGGCAACTGTCTAGTAGTAATTGGAAAAATCTTAGCATGTCCATAAAAAAATGAAACTGCAAACGACTGCTCCATGTAGTGATGGTGTGGATTACTGCAACAGAATCAGAGAAAGATGAAAGGTGTGACATGAGGATACATAGAAGGGAACAAGAACTACATAGGAAACTCCTTGCCACAGTATGAATATTTAAATTCCATTAGGAGGAAACACTTAGTAACATCATCCTAGAATTCAAGATGTGAGACGTCAATTGTAAAATTAAGTCTCCTGTCTTTCAGTGATTATGGGATTAGGGGCAGGGAGGGAAGAGGTTTTAAATCTTTTTGTTGTTGCTTTGCTTTTTCACATAAACTTTCCACTTATTAAAACTAAGTGTTACAAAGGTAGTGTTCCTCAGGGGCACGTGCACCCGAATGTTTATAGCAGCAATGTCCACAATAGCCAAACTATGGAAAGAACCTAGATGTCCATCAACAGATGAATGGATAAAGAAGATGTGGTATATATATACAATGGAATATTATGCAGCTATCAAAAGAAACGAAATCTTGCCATTCGCAACGACATGGATGGAACTGGAGGGTATTATGCTGAGCGAAATAAGTCAATCAGAGAAAGACAATTATCATATGATCTCTCTGATATGAGGAACTTGAGGGGCAGGGTGGGGGGTTGTGGGGGGTAGGGAGGGAAAAATAATGAAACAAGATGGGATGGGGAAGGAGACAAACCATAAGAGACTTCTAATCTCATAAAACAAACTGAGGGTTACTGGGGGGTGGGAGGGTAGGGATAGGGTGGATGGGTTATGGACATTGGGGAGGGTTTGTGCTTTGGTGAATGCTGTGAAAGATGTAAGCCTGATGATTCACAGACCTGTACCCCTTGGGCAAATAATAAAAATAAAATTAAAAAAACAAAAAAAAAAACAAAAAAAACTAAGTGTTAGAGCACCACAATAAACCACTGACTCACCCTGGGTTTCTTATCCTGGGGTGTTTAGATCTGTAAGGTATCCCTAAATACATTTCAGAATTGTTTCTGAAAGAATATTCCAATTTTGCATACGTACATGTCTGTGTAGTTTCCTGAGAAGAGAACTTATCACTTTCTTTAACTTCCCAAATATTCTATTACACTGAAATGATTAAGACACACTCTGGGCATAAGCCCATACTCATAACTGGCAGTTATATTTGGAATCCAAATACTTAAATTTAAAATTCCTGTGACCTTACTGATTTCATCTTTCTTAACTTTGGTTTCCTTGACTATAAAATTGGAGTGAAAATATTTTATTTCATTTTTTTTAAGATTTTAGTTATTTGACAGAGAGAGACACAGCAAGAGATGGAACACAAGCAGAGGGAGTGGGAGAGGGAGAAGCAGCTTTCCCGCCGAGCAGCCGCTGAGCAGGGAGCCCAACACAGGGCCCGATCCCAGGACGCTGGGTTCATGACCTGAGCCGAAGGCAGACGCTTAACTACTGAGCCACCCAGGCACCCCATATTTTCTTGAAAGGCCTATTGTGAATTATAAATAAGATGATAAATATGAATGTGGAAAATTATCAAGTGTTTTACATACATAAGTTATTTTTATTGATATCTTTTTAAGGGTAAGAGAGTATACTTCTGGTCTTCTACTCTGAGCTCTCTAACAGCTTGAAAATGTTACCCAGCTGCTTTGGAGAAGCAGCTTATATAAATGCCCTACTTTGAACCAAAGTTATACTTCAGTTTCAGCAACTGTTAGTTATGTTTTAACATAGGTATTTCTTTACCCTTTCATAGATTTTAACTTCTGAAATGTCATATACTTCAGAGTTTTTTAAATGTCTATGGGGGGGCTGCCTGGGTGGCTCAGTTTGTTAAGCATCTGCCTTTGGCTCAGGTCATGATCCCGGGATTCTGGGATCAAGCCCCGCATGGGGCTCTCTGCCCAGCAGGAACCTGCTTTTCCCTCTACCTCTGCCCCTCTTCCCCCACCCCCGCTTGTGCTCTCACTCTCATGCTCTCTCTCTCAAATAAATAAATAAATACAATCTTTAAAAATCAATCAATCAATAAAATGTCCATAGGATTTTAACTTTTTCATTGTTGCTAGTTTTTTCCTTCCTTTTATAACCTCGTAAAAGAGAAAAAATTATCCTTTACCTCTACTAAGTTTTAGACTGGGACCCCTGTAACAAAACACGGATTAACAAGAGAAAAGCCTACACGTTTATTTAATACATGCTTTATGTTACACGGAAAGGAAATGAAGATATTGAATACTTCTAGAAACACTTAAAACCTGAGTGTTTTTCTGGTAGGTTCAATGAATAGAATCCTGAAAAAATGTGAGAGGATAAAGAATATAAACTAAGTGTAATAAATGGAGAGAAACTTAGCAAGGCCTATCCCTCCACCTTCAGAGACAAGGATGCTCCTTTCTTCCGGGTATTGGGAAAGCACCTCTCACATGAGGGTTTAATGACCTGCTTCAGATGAAGGTCAGAAAGTCCTTCCTGCACTCGCCATGTCTGAAATTTCTTCAGCTTAAAATACTCAATATCCCGAGATGCCATATTGTGGAGCAGCATGCCCTGAAGGCCACCAATGCCATCATTAGGTCACAGCATAAATAACTGGGGTACCAGAGATAACTTAAGGTCACCCTGACCTCACCAGCTCCATTCGTGGACACGAATGAGGTCACATTTGCGAACTTGTTATTGCCAAACATTTAACTACAATCTTTCAGCTCTACCTATAAAATTCTCTCCCCACTGGCATATTTCTAGGAGACTCAAGTGAGATTCTCACAGTCTGTGATTCAGCCTGTGATTCCATCTGGACAACCATCTGCCCCATGACTCCCTGCTAAGCCACACAGCCACACCACCATTTGTTGCAACCGTGCTGCTTCTTTTCACTCTCCCTACTATGACGTTATCAGTCGAGCTCTGCTTCAAACATCCATAGTCACCATTGCACCAATGACTCTGCCCTTGCTCTGGCTGATCTCCACTGCAGAGGCGGACTCCTGTCAAACCCATGGGATCTGGGCTTCCGACCTGCTGGAGCTCTCATCTTGACTTCACAATTTTTTTTAACATGAAATGGGAAGAGGTACACTTCCTTCTATTAAGATGGCCTCACGGTAGTGTTCCTTGGGCCCCACAGTGTCACAGGATTTAGTGAGTCAACTCTTTTGAGTTCTACAGGGTACAAATGTGCCCACTGACACAGATACAGAACAAATACCACACTGTATTGTAACCACCATTTTTTTAAAAGATTCATTTATTGATTTGGAGTGGGGGGGGTGGAGCAGAGGAAGAGAGAGAGAACCCCAAGCAGACTCCCTGCTGAGCACAGAGCCCCCACCATGGGGCTCAATCCCACAACCCTGAGATCCTAATCTGAGCCTAAACCAAGAGTGGGGCACTCAAATGCGACTAAGACACCCAGGTGCCCCTGTAACCATCATTGTGATGGTCAGTTTCCAAGGCTTGGATAGCCATAAAGATGTATTTAGATAGATACAAAGTAGATTAGATCTAGGCATGGATAGGGCTATAGGTATACAGATATAAACATACATATACATATCTAGTGTTTAGTGGTATTTGGGGAATTTCAAGGGATGTATGCCACCAGAAATACTGCATTTGCCTCCATCATTACTGAGACTCACTATGAACAAGAGTGACACATACATGGGTGAAAAAAAATTTAAATCAAGACTCAGATGTGAAAAGGACACGAAAGCAGAGCTAAAAAAACAATGTTCTTTTGAAAGACACATCAACATGCTATGGGCCCTGAGGTTAGCACAGCTCTATCATCGTTCTGAAAAAATGAGTAAAAGCTAAGAACAAAAGTCAACCCCAAAGGCCTATATTTTTTTGGCCTTTCATTGGCCCAGGTCTTACTGTTTTATACTATTGTCTGAAAATGTCTTTCTATAACTTATTTCTGAACATTAGGGAAAAGACATGTACTCACCTATCACAAATACATTCAGAGCACTTCTACACTCCTTTCAACCCATAAAAATTCCCATACCTATGTGTATATTCTTATGAAATTTAGATCAAAATAAATGGAAATAAAAAGTAGACTGTATACTTTTCACTGATTCAGTCACCTGATTCTAATTTTACCATAATGTTTATAGATTAGGGATTAGCATTCTTTTTATGACTGATTTAAGGATTAGATGAAAATTATATAACAGAAAAGAAAAGCACCATAGGGACAGAGGCTGTGATAACACCTGGCTATTATAAAATTTGATCATCCAAAATGTTCTAAAAGTAATTAAAGTGTAACTCCCACCAATAACAAAACAAAAACACAACAGCAACAACAAAAGACTTCAATTACAAACTTCCTTGAAAACTTTTACCACAGGGAACTTTCTTCTTAAGGAAGGCCATCTTTTCTTTTTTTCTTTTTTTGAAGACTTTTGTTTAAAGATTTTATTTATTTACTTGAGACAGAGAGACAGAGAATGACAGAGAGAGCGAAACAGTGCATGAACGGGGAGGAGAAGGAGAAGCAGGCTCCCCGCTGAGCAGGGAGCCCGATGTGGGGCTGGATCCCAGGACCACGGATCATGACCTGGGCCAAAACAGGGGTTGGGCCCTTAACCAACTGAGCCACCTGGGTGCCCCAAAGACTTAATTTTTTAAGAACAGCTTTAGGTTTACAATAAAGTTGAAAGGAAGGTACAGAGATTTCCTATACTCCCCTGTTCCAAAAACATTCATAGCCTCCTCCATTATCAAAATCACTTACTACAGGGGTACAGTTTTATCAAGGATGACCCTACATTAACACATCATAATAACGCAAAATCCATAGTTTACCTTAGAGTTCACTCCTGGTATTGTATATTCCACAGGACTAAACAAATGTGCAATGACAGAGATCCTCATCATTGTAATGCTACAGAGTACTTTCACTGCCTTAAAAATCCTCTGTGCGGGCGCCTGGGTGGCTCAGTGGGTTAAAGCCTCTGCCTTCGGCTCAGGTCATGATCTCAGGGTCCTGGGATCGAGGCCCGCATCGGGCTCCCTGCTGAGCAGGGAGCCTGCTTCCTCCTCTCTGTCTGCCTCTCTGCCTACTTGTGATCTCTCTCTCTGGGTCAAATAAATAAATAAAATCTTTAAAAAAAATCCTCTGTGTTGCGCCTGTTTATCTCTTTATCTCTCTCCCACCCCAACATCTGACAACCATTGATTTTTTTAAATCTCCATACTTTTCACCATCTTTTCTTAGTAATCTAGTTGATATAAATATCTTTGTGATGGTCCCAAGTCTGTTTCTCTTTAACTTTGCCTTCTGATGCAACACACACTGAATCTACTCGTTTATCATAATAGCCTTTCAAACACGTAGAGACAGATATCCTGCACCTCATGAATTTTACTTTTTCCCTCAACTGTTCCAAAGAGCCTTACCAGTATCATTGCCTTCATGAAGATACACTCATACCTGCAAATTCAGTTCTTAAAGAGTGTGATTTAGATTTTTATTTGCAATTGTGAGTCCTGAAGGGTATAGACTCTGTATAATTCTCTCTGCAGGTCCAACATGTCTTACTACTAAGGAGCAATGAACACATTTGTTGGATGAACAAATGAATAAAAGAAGCTACTTTCAAAAAATGCTTCTAATATAAATTACATTTATATTTACTTCCCTATATGATTTCTTCATCCAATTTGAGCTTTGAAAAATGTCTGTAAACTAACAAACAAACCAGCAAGTAAGTTAGTTTCTTGGGAATAAAAATTCAAGGAGACTTAGTAGCTGAGTTGCCATCTTTCTCTTTCCCTGTCTATAATACCGGATGGAGTTGTACCAGTTGTGCACTGGCTTATTTTTTAAAGACTGTTTTGGTTTTTTGTTTTTTCAAGGCATTGCAGGAATTTTACAAAATGAGGTCTACCTTGGTACTGTAATGTATAAAAAATACTAAAATTAGGACTATACAACAAACAAGAATAAAAAGAACCACCACTCACTCTAGTATCAGTCTCTCCACAAGGACTCCAGGTGGGTAGGAAATTACCCTAGATAGAGAGAGACAAGCATCTGGGATTTATCCTGGCAAAGACACTGATTCTTAGAATGGGAGGATGATTTGGATGAATACTTGACAGAGACACTCTAATTCTTTCCAGCCTCAGGGAAACGTGTTACAAATACCTTAAGAGAGGCAGCTGTGAGAAACTGAGAGAGTGAGTCTGATAAGAGTTTCCTCTACTATGTTACAGGGAGCAATATAAGAAACTGAGTGAATGGGAAAACTCAGCAGGGACCCCAATAACCTTTAGCACAAGTGGGCCCAAACCTCTCTTCCTTGTTAGCAAAAGCAGCAAGTGCTGTGATGTGTATAACATTAAGGAATGCTTGTGTTGATGGTCTTGATGGGACTAACAACAGCCAAGCTCCCATTCAGTGGCCAGGTAAAGGCTGAGTCACAAAGCTGGCTATCAGGAAATAGAGCAACGAGAACCAAAATGAAAAGAGGTATATGAAATAGGTATATGAAAATGAGTATATGAAATTCCAAATACGGAGTCCAGAATCAGATTTACTAAGTTCAAATCATTAACGACTTACTAGCTGGGTAACAACTGGATAACATTTTAACCTCTCTGCTCTTCATTTTCTTTATGTGTAAATTGGGATAATAATAGCACCCACATCATAGTTTTGCTATACGTACCAAATAAATTCATTGAAAGTGTCTTGACTATAGTGAGCACTCAATAAATGTTACCTACTATTAGTATTATCATAATGTAAAAACAACCCAAATCTTCTTTTAAAAGGACAAGACTGAGTAAAAAATGGTAAAGCAATCCATTGTAATAATAAGCAGCCATTAAATTATACATATAATAGAAAATGAGGAAATGTCCACCTGTCCATCTGTGAACCCAATTTTTATATTGAATAGCTGATGATATAAATATTTGATGATATAAATCATCAAATATCCCTTAAAATTTTCTGTAATAATGTTCCTTAAATAAAAGAAACTTGGATTTTTCACTCTAACTCTCCCACCTTCTTAGACCAGTATGAAATGGAATGAAAACAAAACAAAGAGGAAGACCAATTTCTCTGCATAGAAAGGTGACATATATTTAAGAGATGTCACCTGAACCCAAGTAGCATGAGAGAGAGGCTTGAGAAACTAAGAGAAGTGATGGTTCTAGAGAGCAGGGTCCAAGAAGATAAGAGTAATCCGAAACCAAAGAGCATGTAAAACAAATTCTTTCAGGAGAGGACATGGTTGATGGGACTTTAGATAATAATGACATTATTTAATATTCAGTTTTATTTTTGTGTTGTGTTCTGCAGAGTTCACACTCCACAAACTTCATCCTTGCCTCTAATCAACACAGATTTGTGTTAGTGTTGCTTGGGGTAATTGAAGGAGATAGCACTCTGTTCCATGCTTGGACCATTATGGCACAGAAAGGAGAATGAAATGACAGAGAAAAAAAATAGATTCAGGTTTGAGCAATAACAGAAAACTGGAGTGAATACTACACGTTAGATAATTTTCAGAACCTCTGACGAGCTATTGGAATTTCTACTCTGAGTAGTGCAATCAAGTCATTTTTATTAGTTAGGATTTTCCCACACAGCTGGAAGAAGAGAGAAAAAGGGCCATTCACAAGCATCCACCAAAGTGAGATTGATGGACATTTTTGTAAGTTCTTATATGGAGGTGAGGATACAGAGGAAATATGCTTAACTTTGGAGGAGGTAGCGTGAGTATCAGGTAATATGTCCTAAGACACAATGACATTTGGAATAATTTGGGAGATAGATAGGAATTACATTGGGGAAAAATACATTTTTATACCATGTAAATAACATGAACAAAGACTCAGAAACATGACAGCATAAAGGATTGTGAAGGTTATGCTTCATATAAATAGCTTACCCCAACACATGATTCCTATTTATTTTATGAGAAAATTAGAATATAGGTACACTGTTATTAGAAATTTATAAATATAGATCACATATAGAAAAATATTTAGAAAGCAATGTGCCTGGGAGCATTGGATTATGCTATTTCTAAATTATTTCCATGCCTACTAAAAGGAAGTTTCTGAGGTGCCTGGGTGGCTCAGGCAATTGAGCGTCTGACTCGTGGTTTGGGCTCAGGTTATGATCTCAGAATCATGGGATGGAGCCCCACACTGGGCTCCATGAGCAGCACAGAGCCTACTTGTCCCTCCCCCTCCACTTCTGCTCCACTCCCATATTCTCTCCCTCCCCCCCTTGTGCTCTCTCTCAAATAAATGAATACATCTCAAAAAAAAAAAAAGGAAAGGAAGCTTCCCTTATACTATGAGTAAAAGAGCCTTCAGATGATTCCATTCCACCTAGATCTTTGAGTCTTCTAGATGAGATCCCAAATATTATGAAACAAAAAGAGTCCATCTTCCCAGTAATGTCTCAATGCCTGACCTACAGCAACGATGAAAGATATATGATGTGATTGTTTTAAGCCATTAATTTCTAGGGTAACTTTTTTGTCATCAGAGTAACCAGGACAATGTAATTAAATATTTACAATCAGGGTTAATCAAGAAATCCAGGTACATGTGATCACCAAATCTACAAACTATTATATGATTATATTTATATAGCACTTACCGAAGTCACTCTATTTTTTTAATTTAAAGGAATACAATACAGTTCCTATAAGCTCCAAATCTGGAGTCTGACTACCTAGGTTTAGAATCTTGCTTGCCATACACCAGTTATATGATTTTAGAAGAATTAATTAACCACTGTATGTTTATTTTTTCATCCGTATAATTGGGTTAAAAATAGTGCCAACCTCAAGGTTTGAGATGAAAGTAAGGTAGGCACATGTAAAGCCCTTACAACTTGACTGGCATACAGTAAGAACTTAACTCACAGAATGTTAGCTGCTATTAATATATTCTTTGATTTGCTACACAATACTATGTAATTTTTTTTAAAGATTTTTATTTATTTATTTGACACAGAGAGAGAGAGAGATTACAAGTAGACAGAGAGGCAGGCAGAGAGAGAGAGGAGGAAGCAGGCTCCCTGCTGAGCAGAGAGCCCGATGCGGGCCTCGATCCCAGGACCCTGAGATTATGACCTGAGCCGAAGGCAGAGGCTTTAACCCACTGAGCCACCCAGGCGCCCACAATACTATGTAATTAAGTGTGAATATTATTCCGACTTTTTAGGTAAGAAATTGAAGCTCAAGAAGAATGAATGTTTTGTCCAAACATGTAGCTAATAGGTAGAAAAGCTGGAAGTCAAATCTCAGTCTTGTGACTCCAGATCCTATTTTAAAATGCATACTCTTGGGTCTCATAATACTCTTACTGAATCAGAATGCAGGAGTGGTCCACTAATCTAATTTTTAAAAAATTTAAATTACTCTAGAAAGCTCTTGTGCACTGGAAAGTCTGACCCCCCCCTTTCCCCCGTATTTAGTCAATGTAGAAAATGTAAGCTTTCCACAAAAGAAAATTTAAAAAATCAATTTTTGTTTTTAAAAGCTTTATGGCAGGAAAAAAAGTCACTCTCTGCACTTTTCATTAAGTAAAATAACCCATGCCATGCAGATTTTACCATGAGAGCTCCAAGTACTTTAATACAATCATGCCCTATAAAAAAACAGTTCGCTTACTTGACTACATGCAAACAAGATGATGAGCTTATCCCCAAGTGATAGGTTGCCCTGTTGCCTTTTGGCAAGGATAAATGGCCATAAGTTTTTAAATTTTTTTTATATGAGTGTAGTTGACACATAATGTTAAAATAGTTTCAGGTGTACAACATAGTGATTCAACTTCTCTCTACTATGCTATGCTCACAAGAGCCCTAAGTATTTTGAATCTGTTTATCTGGCTGCTCAACAGGGCTGCAGAAGTTTCTTGTGCCTACTTTCCTGAGACAGGCCAAACTCAGGTACCCCCAGCAGACTGACAGTTAATATTATAAGAAGATTTTGATGAGTTCCCCACAATCTACATTAGGGGCACGAGTCAAAACACCTGTGGATGTTGGTGAGCGTGAGGAGCTTTTGATCTTTTCCTACTTCTCATTAAGAACCAGGCATCTGCTCAATACGCCTACGGGCACCTTAATCTCACTTTTCTCTGCAAACTCTAACTTGGACTGTATTGTGTATTCAATTTGTGGTTGCTAGCACAACAACATCATGGCATTGACAATGGAGGCAAGAGAAGGGAAGCAAGGACAGAAGAACTCACCAAGGGATACTTTTCAAAACAATGTGAGAGCAAAGGGAAAGGGCAGAGAGAGAGGGGGAGCAGGGAGTAGATTTCTCCCCATTGGAAGGGTTGATTTATATGAAGGTCGTCTTAAGCAATAGGAAGGAAAAAAAGCCTCTTTTTTGGCCTTATGCAATTTTATTAGAGTCCAGTGCTTTAGTGTCCGACAAAAATGTGTATTTGGTGAAGATCATGAAGAGCCTATTAAGGAAATACAGAGACAGTTGATTTCATTTTTTCTGATCTAGTCTGTAGACAAAATCTCCTTGAAAGTAACCTAAAACCAGAAGACCCCTGAAATATTTCCATATATTATTTAAAAGCCTACTTTGCATAGCAGTTATTTTAGTTGGTAAGACTTACCATTAATTATAGAAAGTAATTACAGAACAAATATCAATGTCTCTGAAATCCTCTGAGATATTGCAAAATGCACAGGCCTATTGACATAAATGATTCCTTTAGGTCCCATTGTTTTAGTCTTTCAAAGCTAACACAGAATTGATTGCTTTGTGTAAGAATGCAGAAAACCTGGCTCCTAGCTCAGCCACTTCTGGGATAGTTATTTAAATGTCTTAAGATTTCATTTTCTCGTCTATAAAGTAAGGATTTTAATAGCAGCCTCCTCTATGAAGACATTCTGGATCTTCCTTTTGTGGAATTGATCACACTTTTCTTTAAAGCCTTACTGTAACCAAAATGTGCTTTTCATCTGCAGCACCTATACTTTTTGCTTCTGCCCACACTACATACTGTACCACTGTGCAACCAGGCAAAGAGTGGACACTCAGTACGTACTTGTGTATGAATGAATGAATGAACGAATGGGAAAAATCTTGTGCAAAACACTTATGAAGCACATTCCTATTACCACCATTTTATAGAAAATGAAGCTAAAGCTCCAAATGTTAAATCACCTGCCTAGAATACAGAATGAAAAGATGGTAAAGTCAGGATTTAAAGCTCAATCTTGTATCTTCCCACTCTACCTTACAGACTTCAGCATGATACAGTTTCCCTACAGAAAGTTCACAGAACATTTTATGCTTTCCTTGTGGTCACTATCATATTCTTCCTTGCACTGTGAGGTGACAGTTCTTGCCTCATACATTAACTAAATTCAAGATTCCTTAAGAACAAAACCACACATTACTGATCTTTGTGTTTGAATTCATAATGCCTACTTTAACAAATATTTGTGGAATGGAGGAATTTAGCGTTCTAAAGAGAGTCTAGCAATCCCACCGGGTTGTTTTACTGTGGCTCTCTCTGTGGCAAAAAAAAAAAAAGGATTAAATGATTTTCAGCAGTAAGATTATTATGCCTCTTTTATAGCAAACTCAAGGTCCCTTCAATTCTCTTACATCCATCATAGAATTTTATGTGGTTTATGCACAAATGTGACTTTTTTCTCCTCTGTAGTCCATGTATTCTATTTTGCAGAATTATTAGAAACTGTGAAATAATTTCTCATAAGTTTATCCCCTGCTGAAAGTCTTTTCTACATACCTTATAATTTGTAAGCAATCTTGAAATATGATCTTAAAACATTTAGAACAAACCAAGCAAGAAAACATTATTGGGATTATTTATTTTTCATAAGACATGGGGAAAATCTATTCTCTCCAACTTTATGATTATTTTTTGATATTTCAGATGAATTTCAAATAAACTTTATTTATTTTTGTATGGCTAAAAGTTTAAACTGTACTATTATGACCTCTGCATGTAGTATTTTAAATTTGATTTTATAGAGCCCTAAATGCTTTCCAAAGTTATTTTTAATTCATGCGAATTACCTAAATTGGAGGTCCATTAACTTTCATTAGGCGGTCTCAGGAGCTGAATGCTGGCAAGGTGCCGAGCTCCCAGAGCTTGAGGAGTAGAGATAGTTGAAGGACTGCCAGAATGGAGAGACCGGAAATAAAGGTAAACCTCCACTAAAAGCCCAGCCCACTTACTCATCTGCATTCCAATTAACAAGACTGCAACTCAGCTAATACTTTTGGCATTAAATAATCAGGTCCAAGAAAGCTTAGTGGAACGCCAAGAGGTGGGTTTCCCAGGATGCCTCTATGTTCGGGCTATACTTTTTGTAGGGTGTGGTATTATTCCAATGCTTCCTGATTTTGTTCATCCAAATGTAGCAAAGAAACAAAAAGATGATTACACTGGGAGCACTTATGACATTTTACGATGCCAGGATGATGGAATATCTGCTTAGTAAAGAAGTTTTACCTGCTCAGTGCTGCCACTAAGAACCCATCACTAATGAGTTCAGGCCCATATATCATAGCTAGAAAGCATGTGACAGTCTGAGTACAATCCAAGTCCTGGCATTTCAGGATTGTATACTAATTTCCATCAGAATTTCTCAGGATGTGCATGATCTTTATAGAGAAGGGGCAGCTGGCAAGTGAAGACATAAGAACAATAGATTGTAATTAAAATGCAAAACAAAACAACAAAAGCACTCAAGCTTAGATCCAGAGCTATTAGAATTTTAATCTCAGGTCAGGCATTTCCATACAGGTATTGTGTGAGTAAATTTAATATCTCTGAGCCTCAATCTTACCATCTAAAAATGGATAAAATAATACCCACCTTTAGGGTTTTTGTGGGTTTTTTTAAGAAAAACTAAATTAGAAAATGACTATAGTGACAAGCATACAATAGGCCTTCAGAACATGGTATTATGCTGCTGCCTCTGTAATTGCAACTATATCTAAACAAAAAGTTACCCTTTATTCTGCCATTAGGATCCCTGTGCCAGAAGAAAACATCAGGAATGACTATGAAATTCTCAAACTCAATGGATTTTCTCCTGCCTTCTATGTTAAAGAGTGGAAAAGTGCTTATTCTAGTCTAACAATGCAAATGTTCCATATGAGCTAATATTTCATGTGGTCTCTAAAAATAGCCTCAAAATTAGTTGTAGCAGCTTCCTTTAGTGTTTTCATTCACTTGCTCATCATTCATTCATTCCAAAATATTTACAAAATATTTATTAAGTACCTTCTGTGAGTCAGGTGCTGTGAAACACAAGAGTGAATAAGGTAGAAACAGAGCCTACCTTCTCACTCTTTTCTTATGTTGGGCTCCTATTAATTTCTCAATGATATCTCTAATTACTGCAGATATTTATATTCTCATACAAAATTCAAAAGATATGGAGAAGAATGAAAACTCCATTATCTCTCATTCTCTATAAAACTGACACTGTCAACAGTCTGGCTTGTATTTTTTTACTTTTTCTAATCTCTACATATATTTATATACCATTACTTTTTCAAAAACAGCATTATATTATACAATCTTTAATATTTAGCATAATGACTAAGTCATAGTAGTTACTCAGTATATTTCTTTTTAATAAAGTTTGCAGGCTATGAATTAATTTGAATTTAAAACAAAGGGGGTTGGGAATAAATCTTTAGGTTTTTAAAAAAAAAAACAAATAGTCCTTGTAGAATCATGAAAGGAAATTTTCTATAAAGCTGCCAGTGTTAACCTGATTATCCTCTTACCAGATGGTCATCATTCCCAAAATCTTAAAAGATGGACTGAATTTATCAGACAGGACTTCTTAAAGAAAATTTCCAATGATGTGATAAATCTTCCTCGATTTTGCCAAGAAATGTTTGAATGGATTATTTTTCAAAAAAGGATTTTTTAAAAAACCTGTTCTGGATTAATAAAAAGCTGCTTCCTTTCTGTTTCATTTGAATAACAAGTCAAAATCATTTTAGAAAAAAAAATGCCATTTTATATCAGACCATTTCAGGCAGTTTTAAACTCTTTTCTCACAATTCCTCTCTAGGCCTTTAAAGCACAGGGTTATAGAGGGCTGTCATTTTCAGCACTTCAATCTATTTTTTAAAAAGCAAAAGTGGTTATATGTAAAAAAAAAAATGAAAGCCATCCTTCCTTTGAAATAAGCTAAATAATTTTTAAAAGAATTCAAGCTAAGTGTGACTCTCAAAAGCTTTTCAATTTCAAGAAATGCCCTGGCCTTCACTTATCAATAGGCAATGCTAGAACTAAAAGACTTCTCTTTAAAAATGCAATAAAAACAGTAAATTTTTTTTAAATCCAAAGTTGGAAAACTTTATTCAGTTCCTATTTTTTATATTCTACTATATTTGAGAGACAATTGTCTACCATAGGTGAAATGTAAACAGCTAAATTTTAATGCCCATCTTTATAGATTTATAGACTCATAAAGACAGCACAGATGGTTGCAACTAACTCTCCTATTTGAGAAAGTAAAGAAACTCAGGGAGGTGACCAGAGAAAAAACCAATACCTCCAATATGCCAGTTACTCTAAGTATTATATTACTCTATCTATTTTACTTCATTTAAATCTGATCACCAACTTGAAATGAGTCATTAGGCCCAATTCAAGCCATGATGACTTGTCCAAAGTCATGAGGTGATTTAAATGCAGAACGGAGAGTTTTCCTGAAGACCTCTATTTTTTTTTTTTTTAAATAGTGGGGAGGTGCCCAGAGGGAGAAGGAGAGAGAGAATCTTAAGCAGACGCTGCACCCAGCACAGAGCCCGACATGGGCCTCGATCTCACAACCCTGAGATCATGATCTGAGCCAAAATCAGGAGTCTTACGCCTAACTGACTGAGCCACCCAGGCACCCCATTGGAGACTTCTTTCTTAGTACAGAGTTCTTTTTTTTTTTTTAAGATTTTTATTTATTTATTTCACAGAGGGAGAGAGATCACAAGGAGGCAGAAAGGCAGGCAGAGAGAGAGAGGGGGGGAAGCAGGCTCCCCGCTGAGCAGAGAGCCCGATGCGGGCCTCGATCCCAGGACCCTGAGATCATGACCTGAGCCGAAAGCAGAGGCTTTAACCCACTGAGCCACCCAGGCGCCCAGTACAGAGTTCTTTATGTTATACTTAGGCTGCCTTGTACCATTGATTGATCAGAGGCTTTGATCAGAAATTTAAGACTAAATACTATAAACATGATTTTGTCTATGATATACTAATATCTACCTTATTAGATATAGATTAGATATCATTCCTATTTTAGTACCATCTCTATTGCCAAAGAGAGGTTTATGACCAAATAGTTCAATGTGCTTGAATATATGGCTTAATTGGCTTAAGCCTATAGCTAGAAAATTCTAATATTTTTATGGTCTAGTTCAATTAAACTAACCTAAGGCTTTAAATATTGAGCTATTTATTATGAGAAAGAGTACAGCATATTCACTGCTCTATACTTCAAAATAATCACTCAGGTTCAGATCTAGACTTTGCCACTTCTTCGACTATCTTGCCTTACTTCTCTTCATCCTTGACACCTGGGTCAGAGTTATTCTCTTAAAGAATGTGATTAAATATATTCATCAATTATTTACTAAGACTCTACCATGGGCTAAGCCAAGTGCTGGGTACTGAGAGTGTAACAGGCATTAAGATTTGTCAGAGTCCTCCAGGAGCTTACAGTTTAATACAGACATATTCAAACAATTACAAATCTCAGTAAGAAGAGAAGGGAAAGAGAGACAGTTGGATCAAGGGGATTGTTACAACAGTGAAAATACTCCATATAATACTATAATAGTGGGTGCATGTTATTATACCCTTGTCCAAACCCATAAAATATATGCTAATGTAAACTATGGACTTTGGATGGTAATGTCTCAATACAGGCTCAACAATTATACCAAATATACTTCACTGGTGGAGGATGTTGATAATGGGGGAGACTGTCTATGTGTGGGGAGAGGGGTATATGGGAAGTCCTTGTACCTTACTCTCCATTTACCTGTGAATCTGAAACTGCTCTAAAATAATAAAGTCTTAAAAAAAATTTTAAAAAAAGAAACTAAAAGGCTGAAAAAAACCCTTCTGTGGCAGTTACTACTGTGGTAGGACTAAGTACAACATACTATGGAATATGGAAAAACATGAGAAGTTACCTAATATAGAGGTGGAGTGTATAGTAGGGTTTCTTACAGAAAGTGATTTTAGTTTTAAACACTCCTACTTAATATAGGTTAACACCCACCTGTTTCCTACAAGATAAATAAAAATATTAAAGAAAAAAATAAAAACAAATATTTAGGCCCTTCCCTACTTTCCATCTATGTAACATTATCTTCCACCATCTCTTCTCCTGCACCCTGTCACCATATACCACCATTCATTCTTCCTCCAAAGCAGACCATGTTCTTCAAAAACCCATAACCTGGTCTTATTTCTTATTACCTCCTCCTCATTCAACAGAAATGCCTCCATTCATCCGCTAAAGTGAAAGCTGAATATTTCACACTTAATTTCACATCTCTTCACTTCTTTCGGTCCTAAGATGTTTGTCCATTCTGCTGTGATCCCCCCAAATGCTGTACACATCTATACTACAGTGCATTTCACACTGCAGTACACAAATTTACTTCAAGCTTCTTGAGTATCTTACACATCTATGAATTATCGGCTCCCGAATTATTTGACCTATATCAGGAACTAAATAAATACTCACTGAATTGGAATAATTAATTCCTATTCTTAAAGGGGATTGATCTGATCGGAAATATAACATTTATAGAAATGTAGTGCTAGATTAAATAAATACAAGGGTTTAAAAAAACTTCTATAAAAATTAAATTTAAGAGCCCAAGAAGTAGCCTTTTGAGTGTGACTTGGAAGGTGCAAGCAGAACCGCTTCACTTGATTGTGAATTGTGTTACACAGAATTGTCAATATGTCAAATAAGGGTTAACGAGAAAAGCAAAGATACTTTGCAAAGATATACTGTATCATACAAATGGAATCTGATCCGATGCAGTTAATGTTCCAGATCTCAAACTGTAGTAATGACGTATTGAATATGCCTAACACAGCTTAGATTCCTATTAAGCTCCATGTCACTCTTACTTCATTTCTTTGTTACTACAAATTGGATGTAGAAACCAAAGTAATATACACTTGATTTCTAATTTGTAGAAACAAAAGCTATTAGAGTTGTGAATTCCTCTTTGGTTTTGATAGTAGGCTTTTGCTTCCCTTTGTGTCTACTGAAAAGTCAACCAAGGTAATTTATAGCCACTACTGTGCAAAGACTT
>LNAC01000760.1:184906-335836 GCA_002007465.1 Ailurus styani
AAAGAAACATGCCTAAGAAATAAAGGGCATTGGCAGCCGCACAAGACTAACTGACATCCAGAAAAATATGTGGACAGACGCCTCTGGGTTTCACGGTTAAGCCATGGGGCCCTGTAGGCAGACTGCCCAGATAATATTCAGGTATTAGAGCTTCACTAGTTTGCACTTACAGAGCTGCAGTTTAATCATCTGTACATTGGGAGAAATGACAGCAAATAGTTCGTAGGGTTTCTGTGAGGACTAACTGAGTTATTGAATGCCAGCTGCTTAGAAGAGTGCCTCCCAAGTCATAAACCCTATACATGTTAGCTATTTGTTTTATTTCNTTTAACAAAGCTGGTTGACTTTCTAAGTTAAGTAAGTGCAATAAAAACATTCTCACCAAAGGTTGTATTTTGCCTCTGGTTTTGTTTCTTAGGTAATGAAAATAATTTTCAGTTCCAAACACTGGTTTACTGCACTTGAGACTATGCTCAGGCCTCATAAGTGGTGTTGACATTAAAGACATCAAGTGGAAAATTTTGATTCCCAATATTAAACTCAACTATTCTTGTTCAAATTTTCTATTACTACAGTTTTATCTTTAATGGAAAGTAAAAAGCAAACTTGTAGATTTTTAAAATATGTACAAAAATGTTTAGAAGTAAAATATCATAGAGTACAACCACCAAATAACACAGTCCCAATATCACATTGAAAGGGAACCACTGTAATCATAGCTGATTAAGTGCTGTATTTATGTACATAAACTGAAATAGAAAATCTAATTCAGAAAACTGAATTAGAAAAAGAAATTATCAAGAGAATTATGAGAAGAGAAGATCCAGATAAGTAAAGAAATTTTAGAGTCTAGGTCTTTCTGATTATTGACTCAATTTCTCTTTTTACTCTTGTGCATAACTAAAAATAAATACATTTCATTTGTTAGACTTAAAGAGAATTTTTCCCCCAAGCTTTGCTAATTACATAAGCTTTAAACAGACTTTACCCATGTTTTAATTACTCCACTCTTAGATGAAGCTAAGAATATATTTCAGACATCCCTATTTCCAGGTTGTTCAGAATTCAGGAACGCTGAAGTGTTTTGAAATTCCTCTATAGAATTTAGTGCAAAAATAAAGTTAAAAATAAGTAATTTGATTGAGATTATATATACACAGACTTAAAAGGACACGGCCACAGGAGAATTTTAAAATATTTATAAATTCTGCCAAATCTCCTTATACTATATTCAGGAGCAAATATTCAAGAGCAAAGGAAAAGTCACACAGGAAGGCCCATATCCTTCTGTAAATTTTAAAATTAGCATTCACTGGGGCAATCAGGTTAAAGTCAGTCATTCTAGAGAAACATGCCTAAGAAATAAAGGGCATTGGCAGCCGCACAAGACTAACTGACATCCAGAAAAATATGTGGACAGACGCCTCTGGGTTTCACGGTTAAGCCATGGGGCCCTGTAGGCAGACTGCCCAGATAATATTCAGGTATTAGAGCTTCACTAGTTTGCACTTACAGAGCTGCAGTTTAATCATCTGTACATTGGGAGAAATGACAGCAAATAGTTCGTAGGGTTTCTGTGAGGACTAACTGAGTTATTGAATGCCAGCTGCTTAGAAGAGTGCCTCCCAAGTCATAAACCCTATACATGTTAGCTATTTGTTTTATTTCACCTCACAAATTCCTCTTCACGTTTTCACAGGTCCTGATTCAAAAGAATGGCTTACAAATCCATAGACACATTTGCTATCTTTAAGAGAAAAATGTCCCAGGAAACAACCCATTTTTAGAGACAGATGGGCTTTCCCTGTAAGAATTTTAATACTTCTTACTCTACAGAAGACAAATACAAGAGATGCCTGACAGATACTCACAGGGAAAATTGGTTATAAATGGCTCCAGGACTACCCATAGAAAGAGGATGAAGAAATGGGGAAATAAAGTCAAGCAGAAGAATATCCTTATAAAAGAAAAGCCTCACCAGTCAGCTTGGACCTCAACCAGACCTACTTAGCCAGAATCAGGGAGCTGCTGTTCTTGAAAGTCAACTCATCCCATTCCTCTTCAATTCTTAAAATAAGAAGGTAATCTGGGAACCCTACATACGTTCTTCCAAGTAAGGGTTACAGTGATATAAGCCTCAGTTTGAGTCCTAAGTCTGGTATATAAGGAAGAGTCAATATTTATTAAGCATCTATTAAGACTGAAATACTTTACATATATTAACTCATTTAATCCTACTAAGAACTATATAAAACAAATGTAATTATTAGCACTAAAATAATGAGGCAGGGAAGCATTAAGCAACTTTCCCCAGGAACACTTGCTGGGAAATAGAGCCTGAATTCACACCCAGGGAGTCTGACTGTGGAGATCACACCCTCTTGTGCAGTACAATTTTAGGAAAGTTACTTAAACTCTCAGAATGTCAGTTTCCTCATCAGTTCATACACACTTGTTGCAAAGATAAAATTAGATAATGTCTTTATTACATTTGTCATGCTCAGCAAAATGTATTATTATTCCTTATGAAGGATTTACCCTACTGTCTTTGAATTGTAGAACTCTAAGGCTTGTGGAGTCATCTGTCCCAAATGGAAATGAGCCCAACTACCCTCTGCTCCAAGACTCTCTGAGGTTCTAATATCACTACCCCACAGGGGCCAAGTGTGAGCCTCTTTGCAATGACACCAGTTATAACCACACTTCCCTACTGTGGTTNGATGTAATTATTAGCACTAAAATAATGAGGCAGGGAAGCATTAAGCAACTTTCCCCAGGAACACTTGCTGGGAAATAGAGCCTGAATTCACACCCAGGGAGTCTGACTGTGGAGATCACACCCTCTTGTGCAGTACAATTTTAGGAAAGTTACTTAAACTCTCAGAATGTCAGTTTCCTCATCAGTTCATACACACTTGTTGCAAAGATAAAATTAGATAATGTCTTTACTGCATTTGTCATGCTCAGCAAAATGTATTATTATTCCTTATGAAGGATTTACCCTACTGTCTTTGAATTGTAGAACTCTAAGGCTTGTGGAGTCATCTGTCCCAAATGGAAATGAGCCCAACTACCCTCTGCTCCAAGACTCTCTGAGGTTCTAATATCACTACCCCACAGGGGCCAAGTGTGAGCCTCTTTGCAATGACACCAGTTATAACCACACTTCCCTACTGTGGTTCCTCTCTCTCCAGCCCAGTGAAGCTCTACATGGGAAGGAGACAAAGACCCTTGCAGCAGCCTCTGTTCTTCCAAATGTTTCCTTTCAAACTGGGATTTAGAGTCTGTATCTCAGAGTCAAGCATCTGACCCCTGTAGCTTCATTGTCCTAGAGGAAAATTGCTCTGAATCAAGAGATCATCAGGCCCACCACCCTTAACAGAAGCTTATTAGCTTCAAGATTTTAACCAACTAAAAATATATTACCAATGACTTGATATTTTAATTATCAAATCTCTAATTTAAGAGTTTATCAAACATTTTATTATTATGCTTTATTACCAACTTTTATGTTGTATTTTTCACTCAACACTGAACATCTCTGAATACTAAGTGTCATGCTGAGAACAGTAAAAACTTTCCTACCTGGGTATGTGAAGAATTCTCAGTGAGGGCAAAGGAAAGTGAAAAGCATGAACAAACTGATTAATAGAATATTGTACAGATAATAGAAGCAATGAAAACACAAAGAAGGAATAAATTTTTCAGGAAAACAAAGAAATTGTCATGGTTTAGGATGTTTAAATATACAAATAGAACATACAAAAAATAGGATCCATCTGGTTGTGGTCAGCAACAGCCAGACTAACCCTGAGGAAGAAACTGGTCATGGGTCTCTCTTACTTATAGTACAACGCCACAGGCAACTCTAAGGTTGGCTGATGCAAGCAGCCTGACAGAAGCACAAATGAACTTACCCCTATACCTACATCACCTGGTAAGTGGACCCTGACTGGAAAAATACAAGCAAGTCACTAACTAACTACCTACCAATGCCCAGACTGTAAATTCCTTTGGAATTAGATCTTAAACACAGCAGGGAGGGAAAATCTGTATGCTTGTTTTCATTAGATTTTCTAAGTGGAAGAGTGAGGTGTAAACATATTTTACTTCATATTAAGCTTTGGACTACATATATTAATCCACTTAACAAACATTCACTGAATGCCTTCACGTTGCCAGTCTATTCTTGAATCTGGAAACATAAAACAGATAGGGGCAGCTGGACGGCTTAGTTGGTTGGGCTTCCAACTCTTGGTTTCAGCTCAGGTCAGGATCTCATGGGTTGTGGGATTGAGCCCCACGATGGGGAGACTGCTTGAGGATTATTTCCCTCTGCCCCTCCCCCCACTCACAGACACTCTCTCTAAAATAAATAAAGAAACCCCATGGAATTCATTTTCTATAGAAAGGAGAGAGACAACAGAAAAAATAAATAAGTGCAAAAGATGTATACTATACTGTGTTAATTACTACAAGGAAAATTGAAGCACAGAAGACCAGGAAATACTGCATAGGGAAACATTACCATTTAAATAGGATAGCCTGTACAGAGCTTTTATTATTAAGGGTGACATTAAGTAAGGACCTTAAAAATGTTAAGAAATAAGCCATGAAGATATGTAGACAAAGAACATTCCAGAAAAGAAAGCAGCATGCAAAAAATCTGTGAGTTAACCTCTCAGTAAGGCCAGTAAGACTCAAATAGAGTAAGCAAGAGTCATAGGAGTTGAGCTCAAGTAGGTAAGAGAGTCAGAGCAACGCAGGGGCTTGCTTATAGGCTACTGTAATGACTTTGGATTTTACTCAGAATGAGTTGGAAAAATTATGTAAGGTTGTGCGCAGGTTAATTCTTTCACTTAAATTTTTAAAGGATCATTCTGTTGGTTGAAAATACACTGTGGGAAGCAAGTGTACTAATAGGGAGACCGGTTAGGAAATCATGGAAATAATCTCAAGTGAGAGATAAAGGGGATATGGATGTGGTGAGTCGTGTTCATATTCTGGAGCCACGGTTAATGTAAAGTGAGCAGGATTGGCCAGTGAGTTACATGTAGGGTGTGACTCAAGGCTGACTGCAGTGTCAGTCAAATACATGAGTCTATCAAGTATTTATAAGAATGGAGTTTCAAGGGCACCTGGCTGGCTCAGTAGGTAGAGCATGGGACTCTTGATTGCAGGGTTTTAAGTAGAACCCCACACTGGGTGTAAAGATTACTTAAAAATAAAATCTTAAAGAAAAAAAAAAGAATAGAGCTGCCATTTACTGAGATGGGTAAGACTTCTTGAGCAGTTTTTTTTTTTTTTAAGATTTTATTCATTTATTTGACACAGAGAGAGAGATTACAAGTAGGCAGAGAGGTAGGCAGAGAGACAGGGAGAGGAGGAAGCAGGCTCCCTGCTGAGCAGAGATCCCGATGCGGGCCTCGATCCCAGGACGCTGGGATCATGACCTGAGCCGAAAGCAGAGGCTTTAACCCACTGAGCTACCCAGGCGCCCTCTTGAGCAGTTTTGTTTTCTTTTTGTGACAGGAGGGAACAGAAATAAGAAATGCAATTTAGAATATGTTGATTATATGATGTCTGTGGAGATCCAATAAAACATATTAAATAGGGAGCTTAGGCAAATGAATTGAGCTCAGGAGAGAGATCCAGACTGGAAGTAAAATTTCAAGAGTAGGATTCAAGCAGTATTTAACAGTATCTTCCTCCTAGATAACACCACTTAGGAATGAGTGGCGGAACTACAAGGAGAGTAAAAATCCAAAGACTGATTCTTTCAACAGTTGACCATCCAAGTTCAGGGGGCTGAAGAGGGGAAACAAAGGAGGCTGAGAAGGACAAGATGGTGAGAGGACAGGAGAAGGAAGGAAGAATTCTAGTTGTCAAATGAAGAAACTATTTCAAGGTAAAAAGGATGAACATCTGTGTCAAACGTCCTTGAGAGAGCAAGTAAAATGAGACCTGAGATTACCCCTGCTTGAACAGTGTAGCACTCACTGGTGCCAGACCAGGAAAGTTTCTGTGGAGTAGAGGGGAGAGAACACGACTGGAACAGGTTTAAAGTAGAATGGGAAGAAAAGACTAGGAGATAGTTCAGAAAACTCAAGGCATTTTACCTCTAAGAGGAACAGAGAAACGGTCTGGTAGAGTTATGCGTGGAGCCAAAAGAGGTTTATAAAGTTATTTAAAGATTTATGATTAGATAATTTCACATATTAAAATTTCTTTCAAATCTAGTATTTCTTTGCTTTACAATTCATCACAAGGAATCAAATAAAGACCAGATTAAGTCCCATTACCTGATTGTGTTTGTCCTCTGATAGTAAGACTTTGTAAATAAAATTAAGGTCAGTTAGATAGTTGGCATGTGACAGCGAATTGAAAATACGAATGTAAGTCCATTAACTAAATCTATACATTATCAACAAATTTCCTTCCTCCCTTTGCCTATTTAATTGAATATGTTAAACTTTGGGTCTTATAATATTTTCTATAAATATTTAAATATTTTCTATATGAATAGATTAAGACAACCTAAACACTGAATTTGTGTGTGTGTCCATGTCTACATCTAAAATATAAGATGTAGGTATTAATCTATTTAGCATTTCACCATTTCTAGTAGGCAGATGTGATTAGATTCTAATCCCCACAACCTGTGAATATGTTACCTCACATGGAAAAAGGGCCTTTGCAGATATGAGGACGTTAAAATTTTTGAGATGGAAAGATTATCCTGAATTATCCAGGTGGGCTGAATTTAATCACAAAGATCTCTATAAATGAAAGGAATAAATAAGAAGTCAGGAAACTCAGAGAAAATACAATGATGGAAGTAGAGACTGGAATCATGTGATTTGAAGATGGAAGGGAGCCGCCATGAGTGTGGGAATGCAGGGAGACTTCAGAAGGTAGAAAAGGCAGGGAACCAATTTCTTTTCTTGAGCCTTGAGAAGGAACACAGCCCTGTTAACACCTTAATTTTAGCTCTGGGAAACCCATTTCAGACCATTAACCTAGATAACTGTAGGATAATAAATTTCTGTTGTCATAAGTCACTAAGCTCGTAGTAATTTATTACAGTAGCAACAGATAACTAAAGCACCATTAGGGATCTATATTTGTCTATATCCTCAGGAAATTGTGAACTCGGTGAAGTCATGTTCTGGTCTTGATTATCTCTTTATTTTTTATAGATCTCTATAATATCTTGCCTACAGTAGGTGCTCAATAAATGTTGAAATTTCTTTGGAAAATTCATTAATATTTAAGTATTATATCAAAACTAGATCAGTAATTATAAAAATATTTGTGAAGGAGTTCACAAAGGAGAAAATGATAAAATGTGGTATTTATCTTTAATGTTCTTTCAAAAAAATGAATTTATCAACATAAATAAAAGACACCTTGAATGATTACAGATTATGTGATCTTTTCCTACTCAGGAGGATGCTACTATTAATTCCTAAACATTAGAAGAAATACATGGTTTGATTACCACATATTTTTAATATAATTGCATGCCAGGATTTGTATGTTTTTGTATATTTTTTAATCATAGAAGTTATAACATAATTCAATATTTCTTTAAAATGTCATATTACTATTGTGATGTGTAAACTATGTTAATTGCCTTTATCTTTATTTTTGGCATGATCTCCAAAAACTACATGCAATAATAATTTATCTTTTAAAAAGAAGTATTTTCTGAAAACAACTTTCCTATTATACGAAATAGCCTGTGACTATCTTTATAAACAATACTGTATTCCATTTCAACCCTTCATTGCAATACTGTCACTACAACAGATGATAGTGCAATTTAGGATTAGTATAAATATAACTGAGTGCCTGGGTTAAGCAGCTGCCTTCAGCTCAGGTCGTGATCCCAGGGTCCTGGGACTGAGTCTCACATCTGACTCCCTGCTCAGCGGGAAGCCTGCTTCTCCCTCTCCCTCTGCCTGCCACTCTGCCTACTTGTGCTCTCTCTCTCTCTCTCTGTCAAATAAATAAATAAATAAGATCTTTAAAAAAAAAATCACTGAGATCTTAACTCTTGATTTAACTCTGAAACATACTAACCTCTGAACACATAGAAATAAATAAATAAATAAAAATAAAATTGAAAATAAAATAAATAAAATAAAAATAAAATTATCTGAAAATAAAATTATCTGGATGGTTATATTATATTTAACAGGTAATGTAAGTCTATTTAACTGCTTTCCTGTTCGTGATTCCATTAGACATATTACTCAATATTATATTGTTCTTAGCTCAGTGAAGCATTTTCCTCGTACTAAACTTAAAATGTATTAAAGATTCCATTTGGTCTTTTTCAGAACTCAGTAATGCCCCTACCATTGTAAAATCAAGTTTATGTGTTTAATTTGTTCCTGTGTCTCCTCTGTGACAAGTGTACTCAGTACACACTCAGTATACAGGTATACTTAGCACATGCTCAATAAATAGGGATAGGTATACTCAGTATATAGCTTAATATCTGGTGCACAGTAGGTGCTTAATAATAAACAAATTACCCAGATCTCTCAGTGATAAAAACCCCTCAACATTAGTGATTTATTTTTTTTCTCTTTTTTAATGATTTATTTTTAAAAACAGTCATATATGTCAGGTACAGATTAGAACCAAATTGTTATCTTCGATAACTATACAAAAATAATGTAAAATATAAATAAAAATAATTGTCCATAGAAATTGAACGGTAACTCATCAACAAAAATTCCTATTACTCTTGTTGGGACAGGGTGAGAATTAAATGAAGTAATATCTCAGGAAGAAGAGCTTGAAGTTGGAAGTCAAACAGACCTAAATTTAAAATCTATTATGTCACCTTTCTCTGCATTCTTACTTGGAAAAAGGGGACATCAATATCTTTGAAAGTTAGTTTGCACTCTTAAAGATAAGGTCTGTCAAAGTATTGGACACAAAGGAAACATAAAAATACACAGTAACTATTTTAGGAGATCAGAGTGACTGCCCAGAATAAATGTTCAATAAATATTTCTACTACTTTTAAAATTGGAAATCTTCTTAATCAATGAATCACAGTTCCACTTGTGTGACTGTCTACGTCAATTCAATCTTTATGACTCAGTTTCCCACATATACAATGAGGATAATAATAACCAGTACTTTGTACCTCTCAGAGTTGCCGAAAGAATCAAATGAGGCAATACAAATGAAAAGCTCTTTGAAAACCACAAAGTGGTGTTATTAATAGCTGTGCTAATACTCATAATAATTTTAATAGCACAGATAAATCTGGCATTAATTCACAACAATGGGCTGTCTTACTGAGAACATTACAATGATCTATTTTCAGGATAGAAAGTTCCCAATGAATTGGCAAGTGTATTGAAATATACTTTTGAAAAGATGCCAAAGCTGGAATATCCTCAACTCTGTGCAGTTTCCAGCAATAGGAAATGAAACCATTCTACCTTGCAAAGATGATTATTACTTTATTTTAACATTCATCAATTTTTCCATGTTTTGGATATTTGCCAACTTATTTTTCTAGGAGGGGTTTTGAGCTATTTCTAAGAGATGAGAGTTATTATATTTTTAGCTCTATCCAATGATTATGATATTTATCTTTAAGTTCTTCAAGAGTAGAGGAATAAGCAGGAATTTTAAGATAAAGTGCTTTACTGTTTCAATGGCATACTTTCATTATTTACCCAAGATAACAGAACCCTCCTTATCAGTGCCTTTTACTTGTTTTAAAGATACTTTCTTTCTTTTCTTTTTTTTTTTTGAGCTGTTCAAATCCTAAGAGAATCATAATACAAAATTTACTCAAACCAAATTCTCAAAAAGCAAACTAGACATCATTTAAAAGATAATAATTCTAGTGGGTTAAATAAGGACACCAAATAAAGTTTTTAAGTATTTTCTGTACCTTGATAACATATTGGCCCAACTGTACATAAAATATTGACATTTACTTACATTTCTTGCCACTTAAAAATCAAATTGATTTTCTTTCATACAACTTTGTACTTGGTATTCTAATACATTCTATTAATTCATCAACAACATGTATCATACACACAAAATGCCCACAATATACCATGTATCATGAACCTGGTTTATGTAATGTTGGTATGTGTATTATTTCTGGAGCTCTTAAAATTATTAATGTTTGCTGATTTTACTTGAAATATATATATATGTGTGTGTGTGTGTATATATATGTATATGTATATATATACTTTAGAAGACCAAGTGCATAATAAAACCACGATAAAAAAGTCCTCATTGAGTAGTGATGAATAATGCAAACATTATCCAAACTATCAAACATTTAAATTAGTATTCCACAAAGAAATTTCCCAACCTCTTCTTTCTGTCAAGTATGTTTTCACATCTAAATTCCACGAGTATATGTGTATATAACTTCAATGCTTCTGTTCAGACCATTTGGAAACACTCTTTTATTGTTTTGACCCCTACTGTATATTAAAGCCTGGAAGGAGCCCCATGCAGGCTTTCGCCTCTCCAGCCGCATCTACACAGCCTTAAATCCTGTTGTTTGATCGCTGCTTTAGCATATTCTCACCCATGAGTGATTTCTGGCATCACAACATTATTAAAAGGGATATCTTTGGCAGTACAGGTCACTGGAGCATTACTCCAAAGTAATGAGCTAACCCAATTCCACTGAAACAGTATTCAAAACACTAGGATGTCAGGGATGAAGAATTGGATGGGTCAAATCCCAAATTTGTGACTCAGTCCAATTTAACAATTATTATTGGATACCAGACATTGTCATCCACCAAGTAGTACTGAGATATCAGTGTCTTACCCAAGTTGTATAGAACATGATCACTAACCTCAATTATGCATCTAGTATACTGGAGGCGACTGACATTTAAATTAAAAAATAATGTGGTATATGCAGCATGCTATGGAAGCAAGAGATGCAAAACCCAATTCAGACAAAAGCATCAGGAATGGCTTCATGATGATGCATCAGTGAGGCAGACTTGCAGGACGAGAAAGAGCTATTAGATGTCAATTCACCACAATGTTCAATAAACAATTGATTTAATTATTTATGTATGTCTCAGTTTTTTATGAAAGGGAGATGATATAGGTAATGTACAGCCTACTTGGAAAATACTGACAAAAAATTAATTGAAATTCCTTATGAGGGTCTCAATGTAAATATTTGGCTCTTTAATTTTCAGTTTTGTGCCTCAAGTATAGTATTAATTAATTCACTCTATAGGGAGTATATTTGGAGTTTCACAACGAGTCCTATGAGCAATGTCTAGATTTAGTAATGCTTTGATCTTTCCTAGTCCCTTTTATATTTATTCATTCAATCCATTTCTTTTCCTGAAGCATTTTAATCATTTTATTGTGATGCTAAACTTTCAGGTGATCTCCACTCCTAATGGTGATGGAAGTTATTGCTTTCTATTGCTACTTCATGATCTTGGGTATCAGTATTTTTGACAGTTTACTAGTGGGTATTGATATTTTTTTTCCTGTAGGATTTTTAAGATTAAGCATTGGACTCTGGATGCCAATAGCTACTACATGATCATTCCGACATCATCTTCTTCACCTGAGTGCCCTAAATGTCAATGTCAGTGAAAGACAATGTCAGCTGTAAAGTGGCAGTAGGGTCCTTGGCAGTCCATATCACAATCAGTAAAAAACCAAACAATGCCAGAACATTCCATTCAAAAGCGAAGATTACATAGAGTTCATGTCTTTTATTTCATTCCAGGCTTTAAATATCTTTAATTGATTGGTAATAGTAATACTCCTTTCCCAAGAAGTGAAATTGTTCTTATAAATTTCTTGGCCTCTGGTCTGTTGAGGGAGTTTAAGTCCCAAATTATTTAATGCAGAATTAGTAACCTCAAACTTTGCTGATCCAGCTTCCTCTTAACCTTTCAATTAAAGTGTCTGATGTGGAAAATCAATAGCTGCAGTTACATAATCTGCAGTCTTTCATGAGAGGGAAGATGGTGCAATTATGACTAAGCCAGATATATAATTATTTCTTTATATCCTAACTAAAGTTAGAAAGCTAAACTTGGAGCACTGCTTTAGAAATTGCTTTGCTCCTTAAACACTTTCAGGACTATTCAAATCAGAAGGCTTTCCCACTAATTAATCTTCAGGTTGGCATTATAGTGTGTTAGGTGGGAGAAAGCAGCACTTTTAAAGTAACCTCTGCTTTGAAATCCTTACAGTTACTGGTAGGACCAACCTTAAAGGAAATAAAAGAAAGTGAAATCTGACCTTGTGGCACTTCTACCTCTTTTAGTGTCAGTAACCTCCCTGTGTTTTTGGTATGCTGGTAATGAACTCCATCCTGTCAAAGCTATTACTCTCAGCTGACTGACAACTAGCCTCTCGGAGTTGATTTATAACTCTGATTTATAACTTTCCAAAAAGTACTTGCATCCTAACAGATCTTGAAGTTCTGAAAAATACTTAATGGAGGAAATCTGTATTATTAAGGAAGGTAGCAGAAGCAAGATGACGGGTACAATCGGGCATGCAGGTTTTATTCAAATTATACCGTACTGGAAGATACAAGATTTGGGGAGCCTGGGTGCCTCAGTCAGTTAAGCATCCAACCCTTGGTTTCAGCTCACGTCATGATCTCAGGGTCATAAGACTGAGCTCCAGGTGGGGCTCAGCACTCTGGGTGGCGTCTGCTCGAGATTCTCTCCCCCTCACTCCCCCTTTGTCCCTCCTCTTGTACTTGCACTCTCTCCCCTTCTCCATCTCCCCCCCAAAATAAATAAATAAATAAAATCTTAAAAAACAGATGTACCTTATTTGTATGGTTTTCTCTCTCTCACTGTAAACATCCCCAGGCTTTCTCAACCTCTGCCCTAAATCCCTATAGCCAACAGATGCAGGCCTACTGCATTGCTTCAGAGAATGAGCGAAGTCTGTGAAACCACATAGACACAGGTTCAAAACCCCAGGACCTCCATTGGGCATTTCGGTTTACATCTCTGAACTTTGGTTTCCTCATCTTTAAAGTAGGGATAATAGTAAAACTTATTTCAGAAGGTTGTTGTAAAGATTAAATGGATGGCAGCCGGGGCTCCAACTTGCTGAAGACCCTCTGAGAAAACATGATGAATGCACCTCAAACTGCTTACCCAAAGGATGGAGAGAAGAGTATTTATCCTTTGGCTGAGGTCTCCAATTGGTGAAGATATGCAGTGTTAAACTCCTTGCACTTCAGAATTTGCACATATCTGAGTTCAAATGTCTGAGTGGGTTCCCCAGGCATTCCAAAAGATAGCAGTAGAGAAGCCCAAAAGCAGAGAAATCTGAAGAAAGTCATTTGATGTAGCCAAGAAATAGATGCTTTCAGTTCCCTGCCAGACTAATAACTAGAATAAATATGTGGATCAAGAGAATGTTAGGCCGAACAAAGAGGTGTTTGATAAACCCTCTTTCCCTCCTGGCTGAGCATCTGTCATGACTCACTGCCAAAATTCCACTACTTGTGATATTTTCTAAATTAATAACTTATGCACTCAATGTGAAATTAACAATACAACTTGAACTTTTAAATAAAATCTTTTGAAAATATCTAGTTAAGGTTAGAGATTCACAATACAGGAGAGAGTTCAAAGAAGTCATTTGAAATCTTACAATTTTGAGTGTAAGACTCAAATAAATCTCTAGACTCAAGGTAAAATCCTCCTGCAGTAACTCACAGACAGGTGGTTTTGTGCTGGCTCTTTAATCTGACTTAGACAGGATTTCCTCTTCCCTGAGAATTGGGCAGTTACTTTTTTTTTTTTTTTGCATTAATTCCTTAAAACATTAGGTGTCTCTGTATAGCTCATTACTGTCCCTTTACGGTAAGTCATCAATTAGTATTTGGTGCCTAGCTGACAACCCTGAAGGGCTGCTGTAAGCCTCAAACTGGGCAACAAGCACAAAAATAAAAACCCACAGCCTGTTATTTTTGCTTCTTTTCTTTCCACTGTATTATAGTTAAGTAGGTAGACATGTCATCAGAGTCCTTCAAGTAAATCTTCTTTTCTTTCTGTCAAGAGCAAGGAAGACATTCACATAATTCCAGACATTTATCTGTTTTATCACAGAAGCCTCTGAATTTGCCATGAGGCCTCAACTCACAGTTGTGGATTTGAGTATTGGTCTTCTAGTACTGACTACCCTGTTTTCAATATTAATTTTCTTCGGTTAAATTAAAAAGTCCTATTCTAATACACTACCACCCTTTTCCCCTTATCTTCTTTGCCACTCACCAAATATCACCTTATTTAAGTTGCAGATTATGCTTCTGCCCTTGGAAGATATTTGCTTGCATTTTGTTCAAAGGATACTCAGTGAGTTCCCTAGTAAATCACTAACCATATTTATAATTCCTC
This sequence comes from Ailurus styani, assembly GCA_002007465.1. Taxonomy (NCBI): domain Eukaryota; kingdom Metazoa; phylum Chordata; class Mammalia; order Carnivora; family Ailuridae; genus Ailurus; species Ailurus styani. Next base: position 199,324 of record LNAC01000760.1, read on the forward strand.
TATTCACAAGGCAGCTATGCATGAAATAATGAGATTCATGAAGTATTACCATTATGACTTGCTATGCCATTGTACTGTTTTCCTTTCAAATATTTTAACATGACAATGACAATAACTCTATAGAGTGAATATCTTTTCTGGATTGTGACTGAAAAAAAACTGCTCACTAGAACTCCAAGTTCCCCAAAGGCATCACTGAATCTTAGTTTTTACTAATTACTCCATTTCAGAAGCTTTAAATATAACAGTTACATAATTTGGAAATAGTGGTGATTTCTATCAGGGATTTAGGCATAATTTCATTCCTTCATCAAAAAGAATTTTAAAGTACTAATTTTGCATTGTGCTATTTCAAGGTTCCTACAAAGAGAATTATTTAAATATGGTCCCAAACCCCCAGGACTTCACAATCTAAGAGAATACTGGCAATAAATAAATAAATAAATAAATAAATAAATAAATAAATAAATAAAAGGACACATAACACTAACCAGAGAACAAAGTTAGGAAAATGACACAGTTAACCATGATTTTAAGTCTAGTTCATGTGTATATGTTTTGCAGTTCATGCTGTTGACAATTTTTTCAGGACACAAGTCTGAATTTATATTTTTTAGAGTCCATTCAGAATGTATTTTTACATGGTAGGCACACTTAGTAAACATCTAGTGATGATGAAGAGGATTATTTAACTGTAGAGTTGAAGCTTCTTTAGAACACCAGATAAGAAAAAAAAAAATCCTTGGGCGCCTGGGTGGCTCAGTGGGTTAAAGCCTCTGCTTTCGGCTCAGGTCATGATCTCAGCGTCCTGGGATCGAGGCCCGCATCGGGCTCTCTGCTCAGCAGGGAGCCTGCTTCCTCCTCTCCTTGTCTCTCTCTCTCTGCCTGCCTCTCTGCCTACTTGTAATCTCTCTCTCTCTGTGTCAAATAAATAAATAAAATCTTTAAAAAAAAAAAAAAAAAGAAAAAAAAATCCTTAATGTTATGCATGAAAATCATAAGACATGGTCTGGTCTTCCTCAAAAAGTATTATGCTTCTATGCTGCACAGAACATTACTGGATGACTCTATGTTTTACTTGGAATCAAATCTGCCTTTAAAGACATTTATCTAGCTCAGAGGATATTAACATCTTCCCAACCAATAGAAATCCTTGTATCAGAAACATTTTTAATGCCCCAAAACAATTCTTTGAAGAAAAAAAACTATCAACCTACACACAAAATAACACAACCTACTGGCTCTCAATTTTAAAAACTTAATATAATGACCTAATTATAATGCAACGGAGATATGTGACAAGTAATAGTAATGGGACACTATGCCTTTGAATTTTCAAAGACATAATTAGGTATCCAAATGCATACACCTGTATGTATAAAAGTGTGAGGGTTACAAACGAAGATTAATCAAATGTGTGGTATGGATAACTCACATACTGTTGCCAGTGAAACACATCTGTTAGTGGGAAGTTTAAAAAATGGTAAAATGGTCTTGGTAAAATTCCAGACTAAACAAAATACATTCTTCCTTCAATTTACATGGCGACTATATTCCTGGAAAACTCAGTTTACATTAAAAGCACGTCAAAATATCTTCCATTTACACAAAAAAAATTGTATTATCTCCAAGATAAAATAATTACAAACAGGATTTTTGCCTATGTTAGTGTGTATTCAAATATTTGAATGCCTTGAGGGATCCAGGAATTTTTTTTCTTTTTTTTGGGGGGGGGACCATCCTTCAATCTGCAAGACATATGGCCTATCTGCTGATTAGCCACTTAAAGCTGTCAGAGTTATGAGGGGGTTCTCACAGATGTCCCACAAATGACAGTAGAGAAGCCTTAGGACAAAGAGTGAGAGAAAGATTGTGTAGCTGAATGGAAGCAGCAAATCTATAGGAAGAGCTGGAAAAAGAAGGTACAAGCAAAGTGGAAATGGGACACAAAAAAATGTCCGACATACTTCTATATTAGTTTCTGGGGGCTCTTGTGACAAATTACCACAAGCTTCATGACTTAAAATAACAGAAATGCATTCTCTAATAGTTCTAGAAGCCAAAAGTCTGAAATGAAGGCATCAGTGGGGCCACAGGACCTTTGAAGCCTCTCAGAGAACCTCCATTCCTGGGGCTCTTCCAGCTTCTGGTACCATCACTCCAATATCTGCTTCTGTGGTCACATTACCTCTTCTTCTCTGTGTGTCTGTGTCCCTCCATGTGTCTCTCTTTTTTTAAAGGTTTTATTTATTTACTTCACAGAGGGAGAGAGATCACAAGGAGGCAGAGAGTCAGGCAGAGAGAGAGACGGGGAAGCAGGCTCCCTGCTGAGCAGGGAGCCCAATGCGGGCCTCGATCCCAGGACCCTGAGATCATGACCTGAGCCGAAAACAGAGGCTTTAACCCACTGAGCCACCCAGCCGCCCTCCATGTGTCTCTTATAAGGACACTTGATATTGAACTTAGGGTTCACCTGGATAATCTGCAATGACCTCATCCAAGATCCTTACCTCAATTAACACCTGCAAAGATCCTTTTTCCAAATAAGGTAGCATTGATATATTCCAGGGTTTAGAGCATGGACACACCTTTCTCTGACTACATATCACTTACCCTCTCCCACTATTTACTGATTTAGTCTGGACTGTAATTCACAATATTTGCCTCCACTGACTTAGTTCCAGATGTTTTCCTGGTGCCAACACATAGTACAGTCAAGAACACAGCAAGGCCACTGAGAAAAGCTTTAGTTCTGCCTAATGAGGTGTTTTATCACTTTTCTCGATCAAATCACTTAAACTAAGACTCATTTTTTTGCACTTGTAATTTGAGGTTAAAATATTTTCCTTCAGGGACGCCTGGGTGGCTCAGTGGGTTAAAGCCTCTGCCTTTGCCTCAGGTCATGATCTCAGGGTCCTGGGATAGAGGCTGGCATCTGGCAGCCTGCTCAGCAGGGAGCCTGCTTCCTCCTCTCTCTCTGCCTGCCTCTCTGCCTACTTTTAATCTCTCTTCTGTCAAATAAATAAATAAGATCTTTAAAAAAATATTTTCCTTCAAAGGCATGTGTGATGATTAAATAAAGTTATACAGATAAATCAAATTTTAATACCTAGAACACAATGGAAAAATAAATGGTATTTGTTAAATTTTTAATATCTCCATATTTAATGAGGAAAATAAATTCTAAGTAGATTAATTTTGCAAATAAATATCTCCATCTAACATTTCTTCACAGTTAATATATTTGGGTGCTGCATATAGGTAAAGTAACAATATATGAGTGGAGGTTGATGGGCATGTAGAATATTTTATTTGACATTGATCAAAACTTTAAGTAACTTAGGATTACTTCCAAGTGTCTCTCTGAAGAGAAATGTAACTTTCTAAAGATCACAAGGACCTTCTTCCTTTTGCAAAAAAGAATCTTGTGAGCTCAAAATAGAGAACCAGAGATGTCCCAGATTGATCAGAGACTTTTGCCCATCTTCATTAGTTAGCCTTAGAGCAGAGAAGCTTTGACACTGCATTAATGCCAATGACACAGGTAAAAAAATAAAATAAAATAAAATAAACATTTATAAACGTGTTATTTGGAACCCACCTGGAAACCTCCCTTTGCTAGGCTTGCTGCTGGGTGGGCTGGCTCCCTTCTGCAATTCTGCTAATTAAAACCACAGAAACAACTATCAAAGTCAGGGTAACCTGGATTATTTTCCTTTTTAGTCCGCACAGATAAGATCAAGTAAGGTCAAGCAATCAGCAGGAGTAAGGCAAATTTCGAAACCAGCATTCCATGGTCTGCATTTAATAGCACCTGGGCAGAGAACGGTATTATCACCTATGATGATTCTACTTTTAAGATATATAGGAATAGCCCTAATAATTGAATCTAATAATTGACATGTGATGGGTGTGTGTGTACATAGGCAGGTGGACTTTAACTATATTCTTTGCAAAGATGAAAATATTCCATTGACATTTCCCCTTTTACCATGTTTAAGTGATTAAATATCTCAATCACCTTATTATTTTATCTGGATCCCACGGCAAAATTTTTAAAAAGTTCAAAAAACTTCAATTGCTATTATAGTAGGAACCAGTTCAAGCTTATGTCAAATAGTCACATTTATCTTTTAGCTCAATTGTAATCCTTTTTTTTGGTCACAGAGGATGGTTGGAAAACTGAACATTTTATTTCTAAAATGAAGAGCTTAAAGCATGAAAAAAATTAAATGTGAATAAGAAAAATAATCAATTAGCACCCTAAAGACCTCTATTGGTTTAGTTTAAAACCATACAGACGTATATGTATACGTGGACATTTGCATATGTGTGTCTGTATATATGCATTCATACAAATACTCTAAATGCATGGGTATATTTGGTCATACATATACATACATGAATATATATTCATATATCATATTCAAGTCTGGTCACTGATAGTAGTGAAGATGACTGAAAGTCAGGTGAGTGAATCTAGTTGTCAGATTTCCAAATGATTGAAGTCGATTTCCATTTCTTCTATCAAAAGCTTAGCTTTTGTCAAGAACACTGTGTAATCTGCATCTACAAGCTGCCATTGCTTAGGATAAGAGATTCATTCTTGTTCTAGTGGGACCTGGAAAGTATGAGGTTTTCCATGGTTTTATCATTTTGTTTTAAAATATGGCAGTCACATAATTATGGAAAGGTTAGGCTAGAGTCAAAGGATGCTACATCCTGAACCCAGCTTCCTACTTATCTCATTACAGAAAACTATTTAACTTCACTGCACCCCAGTTTTCTTACATGTATAAAGAGAGCATTAAAATAAATTATCTCTATGATGATCTACTTGGTAATATAAAACACAGGAGATTAAATATGAGAACACTTCTAGGCAATGCACCGTTGGAAATCTTAAAACCTACAATTTGTATTCAGATATTTAAATTATTTCACTATTGCTAGGCTTTGGATTAAATTTAGGCTCATGTCATTTATAAATATATGTATGTTTTAATTCAATAATTTAGCAATGGTATAAGAAATCAGGTACATTTTATAAATGTATTTAACACCAAATCATTAAGAGGAACTACTGCTATAAGTCATTTCTCCAAGACAGTCTAGACCCTAGTGTCTATGGAATTGATTTACCAGTCAAGGTAAATGTCTCTAGTTTTACTGGGGAGAGGAGGAAGTTGTAGCTATTCTTCCCCTGGCTCCTCAAGGAGAAGGCATTCTGAATTCAGCTCTATTCCCATTCGTTTTAGAAGATGGAAGACATGTGGAGGGATGAGTTTTCCCCTGATCCTCACTGGTTACTAGTGATTTAACCAGATAGGAAAGGAGGGGGAAAAGTCCTTATAAAGCTAATATGATGAGGACACATCATTCCCTGGTTGCACTGCTGAGAACTGTGGTTCTCTGCTCCAAGTCAGAGGCAGATTATTTCTGGTTCTGAATTATTCATTAACCCTTAAAGGCAGTTTTTAGCCCGTTGTTGAGTGTTCTCATAGATCTAGTGGCTGCCAGTAACTCTGTCTTGAAAACACTGACTACAAACTGTGATTTCAAGTATTAAAGGCCAATCCCAATTCTGAAAGCTAGTGATTGCAATTTTTAGAGCTCTGCCTCCTTGTGATGGAGTCAATCGGAAGTTTCAGCGGCTTTATTTACTCCCTGAAAACCAACTGTTAGCTTGATGATCACGCCCCACTGAGAAATTTACTTTACAACTTTCTTAAATCAGCAGGGGAACCCTTCCAGAGCAAACTGTAGGCTTCCCCCAAGAAGTAAACAGATCAAAAGTAAAATAACTCTTTAAGCCGTCTAACACCTGTGCGAGTTAACAGTTTCCCATATCCAGCCTGGATACTGAGTATTAAATTACATTTGGCCCGAGTCCATCACTGAGTGCATCTTAAGTGATATTCTTATTCAATAACTGGTTTTAATGAGATTTTGATATTTCAGGAAGTTCAGTTGGAGTCAATTGCAATCTAGTGAATATTTGGTCGTCTTGAGATGACTTTGCTGTTTTAAAAAATTGGGGGAGGCATTTTCCTCCGTGGTTGCACTGAAATATTGAAATAAGTAAGAAGAGGTGGCATGGAGAGTGGAAGAATGTATGCAAGGATTAAGAGTGGCTGATTGAAGGCTTACTAGTGAAAAACAAAAACCCTGAAATTTGCAAAACATCTGTGACATGCGCACATCCAATAAGCCCCTCTTGCCATAACATCCCTACCAAAACTTTGTCTTGGAAATCTTTGGAAAGGTTCCTTTTATCTGACCGTAATAAAAGAATTTTTAACAAAGACTTCCTCAGGCCTCCTCACTTTCTTTAACATTATTCTGTGTCCAAAGACAAAAAGTTTTGTCTGTGTTCGTCACGTGCTGACAGTAAGTTATTTAATGTATTAATTGAGTGCTGGTGGTGGTATAGTCATTGGGGAGTGTGTGGGGAGTAGAGATAAATAGATGGGAAGAGAATTGATGTCAGCAGTTTCATTTTTTCTGGATGGCTGATTTCCATAATTGTACGTTATTTTCAATGAGAGAAAGTTATTTGCCTTGATTTGTTTACTATCCATTTTCACCTTCCAAGAAGAAAATCTCTTTGGAAAAGAGTCATTTGTCATTAGTGAATTGTATTGCTGGCCCCCAGCTTTTGCCAATTCTCTCGCACACAGTTTTCATACATGTGTCAGCCATTTATTGAAGTGTTAAAACAGATTTAGCTTTCATCCAGATATTAAAGAATAAACAATATATCCCAAGTTACTTAAAAATTAGAAATTGACAAATTCATTCTCGTTCACTCTTTTTATAGTACTGGAGACCATGTTTCAGTCTAGGACTTGCAGCCAGCAGCTGCATCTTCAGAAATGAAGAATGGAACATCCCTTTCTTCCTCCATCCTGCTAAATGTTACAAATAACTCCTGACTGGCTCCTAAAATAAAGTCGAAGATTTTTTTTCCTCCTACTTGACATGATTAGTTTTGAAGCTCTGTTCCAACTACCCGACCATATCCTTTGCCATCTTCAATCACTCAAGAATATTACTTCTTAAACTTCTTCCACTTATTTTTTGATGATACTAAATAGTTTCTTCAAGTAAACTATGATTGCGGACAATACAATGTAAAGAACTATAACCTGACAAACTATAATGAGAACTGAATCAACAGAAAAAATATTCCACAATTGTCCATATTCTCTAGTAAATAATAGTTGCTATAGTTGTTATACACACACACACACACACATATGCATATACACCCGTATATAATGTATAGTTTTTATAGTAAATAACAGGTTTACAAAAACTTGGTTTTATGGAAATTGAAACAATACCTTGTTTTTGTATACAAGGATGTCTGAATAACAACATAGGACTTTAGAAGAGTAGAATGAGGTGTAGATATTTACAGCAGCATATTAATAAATAAAACACCATCGTGTTACTTTGCTGTAATCAGAAAATCATTTCAAAATAAACTAGAAATAATTTGTGACACATAATGATTATTATTGAAAGAAAAACTTTGTATCTTTTTAAAAATATATTTTGTTTCAAAGAGATTTTCAGATTCCAAATTCCCTTAAGAAGGGCGTATATCCAAATACATAAAACAATAAGTTCATAATGTCATTTCAAGAATTGTTTTTCTTTGATAGGACTCGAGAGAATGCATAGATTTTAACAGCTCTTAAGCATCATTAATCATAAAGTATAAAATAGCAAAATTAAGAAACTATATTGTGTATAACCTATCTAAAGCCAATATTACCAATCTCACCAACTCAGTAATTAACATCATTCATTGACTACAATCCTTGCCTATCCTTGGTTTCACGTTCCTTAACTCTGTAACTGTAGCAACCCCATTTCCACTCTACTTCAGACACATTAAACTTTTTTTACTCTCAGACAAAACTATGTCTAATTAACTTTCATATACACAGGGCTTATCACAATGGCACCTATTTAGCACAAAATGTTTTTGAAAGAATGACACTTCTCTCTTAATGCAAGTTTTCATTTTCTCATACCTATTCACTGTCCTTGTCCTTGTGGTTGAAGTCCAGACCCTGGATTATTCCCTGTGCTTCCAACTATCTACCCTTTTGCCCTTTCTTCTTTTCCTCCCCAGATTGGATTCTAATGCCAGTCATTTCAAATAAGTGTCAACTCTCATGTCAGACTTTTCGTCTCCTTTGTCCTTTTGCAATATTTATCCTGCAAATTCCTGAAATTCTCTACTATCTTCTCTGTCCTAAGGCAGCCAAATTCTTCTGGAAGAAATCACAAAATCAGACTAAATACAATACATTTCTAGCCCTGCTGTCTGAGTTAATCACCACAGCTGCTGAAAAATCCCTTGTATCTTCAAGTTCTCAATCCACCCACTGAGCATGGTGATCAAGGGTAAAGGCTTTGTAGCCAGAGAGTCTTGAGTTCGATTCACAGTCCTATCTCTCAGTAGAGCTTTAAACAAATTACATTCACTAAACATTCAGTTCCCTACATTTAAATGAGAGTATTTACAGCATATTCTGCACAGAGCTTTTGGACAGGTCAAATGAGTGAGTGCATCTAAACTACTGAGTAAACATACTGAGTATGGTTCCTGGCAAACAGTAATCCCTAAACAAATAGTAGATATGATTTTTTTTTTTACCGATTACTAGAATTAGGACCAAGCAACTGAGGTTTCCTTAACATAACACTTATTTCCGGCATTTCCACTTCACTTTTTGAATAATCTGATGACCGTGATTTTCCTTCTTGCAACGATTTCTCTTTTAATCTGGGCTCCTGACCTCTGTCTTTTGTAAACTTCCTAGGTTCCTTTAATTTCATTTCCATCTTCAAACTTTTCCTCTATACTTCATAGTTCTTCCCTCTTTGCGTGACAAACATGATCAATTTTTTCATTTCCTCTTTGTGATGCAACTATTTCAAGTTTCCACACCATCTGTCCCCTTATTTTGCTGCCAAAACTATAGAAATAGAGCACATCTTGATGCCTCCACTTATTCAAAATTCATTTACTCCTCAAATTTATCCCTTGTAATCTGGAGTCAATGTGAACCAGTTCTATTGAATGGGTATATTGAATATTATATTGAAATTATTCTCTCCAAACCACTACTAACCTTCTAATCACTAATCATACCCTCCTTGAAATCTCTCATTTCTCTTCCAAGTTATATAGTACCATCATCATTCACCAATTCTTTCCAAACATTACTTGTTGTCTCTGGTACTGGTTCCTGTTCCTCTTTCAATCTCCAACAGTAATCTCTCTTATCAAAGATGTGTTCTCCTAATCTCACAAAACAAACTGAGGGTTACTGGGGGGTGGGAGGGTAGGGATAGGGTGGACGGGTTATGGACATTGGGGAGGGTTTGTGCTTTGGTGAATGCTGTGAAAGATGTAAGCCTGATGATTCACAGACCTGTACCCCTTGGGCAAAGAATAAAAAAAAAAAATGTGTTCTGTTTTTAGCCCTTTCTGCTCTCTACCAATTGACTTCATTCATTCTGAAGTTTTTTTTGACTCTCCTCTCTGTTGAGATAGTTCATGAATCTGAAACTCTAAGTATGGCCTTACTCCTAAATTCCCAAATGTGCACCGTACTTTCTCGCTTTGATTTACCTGTAACATTTTAAATTCAATCAGGCAAAATCAAACTCATTCTGCCTATTACTTTTCCATTGATTTCCCTATTTCTGTTAAAGTACCACCATTATCTCCGTTCAAATCAAGGCATTACCTTTAATGTCCTGCTCTCCAATTGGCCTCACAACTCAATATTTATCAGGTCTGCAGATCACCAAATATTTCTCACTTATGTAACTTCCCCCACTCATAATTTCATGATGCCAGTTGAGGATTTTACCTTTTCTTTGTGGTTACAAAAATCCTTTTGTTGGTTTTCCTGCTTCTAATCTGCTTCCTTACCCATTTTACATTTTTCTGATCATACTCCTAGCCATCTTGAGAGCCTTCAGAGACTCCATTAAGTCTAAACTCATTCCTGTACCCTCAAGCTCTAGCTTACCTTTCCGGTTCTATGTCTGCATACTCCGTTTACCAAGCATCCCATTTCCATACGGACTGCTCATATTTTTTTCCACATACCTGCCACTCCTGATTATCTTCACTGCTTTCTCTCAAGTATTTATCTCCTTCTGAAATTCCACTTCATCTTACGTGATTGATGAAATTCTATGCATTCTTCAAAATGCTGCTCAGATATAATTTTCCTAAAGTCTTCTTTGATTCTTCCAAATGGTATGACATGTTTATTTTGCATGTCCAAAATAATGTAAACCTTTTACAATATTGTTTCTCTGTCTTAACTAGTGTTTTAGTCTTAATCAGTCTATTAAAAGTAGAGATTTTGGGACGCCTGGGTGGATCAAGTCCCACATCAGGCTCCTTGCTCGGCAGGGAGCCTACTTCTCCCTCTACCTCTGCCTGCCACTCTGCCTGCTTGTGCTCTCTCTCTCTCTCTCTCTCTCTCTCTCTCTCTCTCTCTCTGACAAGTAAATAAGTAAAAAATATATTTAAAAAAAGGAAAAGAAATTGCAACCTTTAAAAAAAAAAGTAGAGATTCCATTGCATTTACCTTTGTATCTCTCACACCGTATAAAAGACACTAAAGAATAGTAATAAATTAACTTGTTGATATGGACTTATGTATAGCAAAATGGTTAAAGATAAATAGAAGTAAAAGGACATAGAGAATCCAAAAATGTCATGAATATCCATTATATTTCACCTTATTTTTGAAATACGTTTAGCACGTCCACTTCAGAAAGAAATTTCTTAATTTTCATTAAATCTATAAAGTTAATATTTTAGAAAGAACTCAAAATAGATTCCATTAACTTTCAAATCCAGCCTACTGTAGCTACCCACATCCGTGATCCATTCTGCCTTTTTCACCACAAATATGCTTCATGTTTCAATCAGAATCTCCAAAATGCAACTCTATTACCTGTTTCTGACCTCACTGAACTTCTCAATCCACTGACTATACAATTTCCTTCTACATTATGAGCCCCTTCTTGGATTAACTTCCTTCACTAGCTAGCTTTACCACATGATTCCCCACTCCAAATACTTTGTTGCCTTAATATCCAATTTGCTTGCTTCCCCATCTTTATTTCCCACACCCAAGCTGCAACCCCCTGAAAGCAAGCCTTCTTCATGTCACCCAGATCATGAACTTCTAGGCAAGATCAAATAAATGTACAGACTGGCATGACTACGGATTTAGGACCTTCCCTTCCTTTAACTCCAATTTGTTTTAGCTCAACTATCATTTCCTAGGGGAAAGTTTCCTTATCAAACATGCCATGGGCTTGCAGGCTGATTAGGTATTTTATCTCATGTTCCAATCTGTGCATGCATTTCATTTGTTTTTTGAGTAAATATTTCTTAAGTCTATGTCCATGGACTTATCTAGATGTTAGGTACACAGGAATAAACAAAGCAGACAAATTTCCTGCCATCCTGAAACTTACATCCTAGTGAGGGAAATATTAAACACATAAGTAAGTTCATGGGTAATATAATATCAGACTATGATAAGCAATAGTAAAAAAAAAATAAAGCATAGTAAAGTAATGTCCTATTTCAAATAAGGATTTTAAAATGTCTTGTGACAATTCAACTTCTATGATCCAACCTAAGATTCAAGGGCCATAATATGGTAGAGAAGTTCTCTCTCAGGAGCTAACATGAGAACAAAAACAGGAATGGAGTCTAATAAATAAAACTGTATATATTAAATGTTGAGTAAAATATATAAAAATATCCACATTTAAATTATTTATTTACATATTGAACACATATAAATGTATTGTTCAACCCATTTCGTATTTGTATATCAATCTATTTTTATTGAAAATTCCTTTTTTTTGCAATTAAAAATTATTCTTGCATGAGACTCATTTCCTTTGGGGAGACTCCTATAGATTAAACTCATGAGATAAAACATATGCTAATTTGTAAGACTCTTAATTCATACGCCAAATGTTAACCAGCAACTAAAAAATATTGCTTGCTTTGGTAGGAAGTTTCTACATTTTCCCCAAAAATCCCTGCTTGTTATTCATTCCCTTATGTAACCCTATGGGCCCCATTTAGTGACTCTCTTCTAATGAACAGAATATGCAAATATGATAGAATTAAAATTTCATTAAGAGGTCACAAAGAAACTTTGCTTGCAGTCTTGCTGCCCCAGCCTCTCTTCACCTGTTCTTATTCTATCAGTTTGTGAGCTGCAATGGAGCTAGGTCTACATAGCAAGAAACTAAGGGCAGCCTCAGGCTAATAGCCAGTGAGGAAATGCACCATCATTTCAACAACCTGTGAGACAGTCCTGCCAACAAGTGAACTTAGAAGCAGATCTTCCCCCATTTGAACCTGCAGATATGATCACAACTCCAGCCTTCATTAAGGCCTTGTGAGAGACCTTGACACAGAGCATCCAGCTGAACTACACCCAGATTCTTGACATAGAGAAACTGTGAGATAATAAATGTTTGCTGTTTAAAGCAACTGAGTTGTGGGGTGCTTCGTTACACGCCGATAGATACCTAATATAACTGCCTTTTTCCTTTGTACACTCTAAGGTTTCCATATAATGTTTGTGGAATGAATTAAATAAATGTTCAGGATTTTCTGCTCTTATCATCCAATTCTGTTTTATTTTATTAGAAATCCACACTTGCTGATATAAAATAGCTTCCCAAATCACTCAGTATTAAATATAATCACTTAAACATCAAGAAGTCAGATCGAAACATCATTTAGAATTACATTTAACCTCCCACTGCAATTTCAAAACTTCTAATCACTTCACAAGTAGAAGTGCTGTTATTGTAAGTGTTTGAAATCAGCCAAAAATCCAACCCTATGTCTGCTACACTAGTTATATGACCTATGGTAAGTAGTTTAACCTTATTAAACTCCTTCAGTTTCCTAATCTGTCAAAAAAGATTATATTATCCACCTTAGAAAGATTTTATAAAGGTTAAATTCAGTAATGTGTTTGACCAATAGTAAGCAAAAATGTAGCTATCATAATTAGGACCCAAGCAAAACATAGTGGAAAAAAAATCCTTTTTGCAAAACTCTAAAACCTAGACTGAATGTTCCAAGTTATACTGCCCTCTGAAGTGTATGTGAGCCAAGTCGTATGAATCTGTTAATCCATTATGTGACCTAAGAATCTCTAACTTAGGTTAGAATTTAGAGCTTGAATTAATCATAAAATATTTTAAAGTCATTTGTTTGTTTATGGTCTTTGAAGATTTGTGAAATGGAAAAAAACAGTTGTTTATGTCTAGCATGCATAAATACCAAAAGACAGAGAATTGCCATTAATTTTCCCAACTGGAACGTCCTTATCCATCAAGTTCTTTTAAGTTCTTTCCTAAAGATCATTTTGAAACTGTGATGCAATTTGAAAATGCCAAGCAACTATACTTTAACTTTTCTGTTATTTTTCTCTATGTCCTGGCATTGTCTAAAAATATATTACATAGTTAATAAATATTTTGCCCTCGGAATAGGGTTATTAATTTTGAAATGATACACCTAAGGGAAAAATCTTACTGGTGAAATAAATATACTCTTTTCTAAGTACCATAAAGGAAGCAATGCAATGCAATATTAAAATCTCTGACAATAAGGAAATGAGATATTCTACCCAATGTTATCTCCTACATAATACTTGCTCAAAATATTAATATTTTAAAATCATCCTTTAAAAAACAATATATGGAATGACCTCTCCAAAATATTTTTTAGTAAGCTATGGATATTTCCAATATGGATAAACATTAGGGGAGGATGAATCGTTTCCTTCGAAAATTCCTTCTATCCCAAAGCTAACAAATAAATAAGTGCCTAAAAGATAAATAAAAGAAAGCCATATATAAATATAATATACATATTGTTTTCAAACACAGTTTTTCGGGCACCTGGGTGACTCAGTGGGTTAAAGCCTCTGCCTTCGGCTCAGGTCATGATCTCAGGGTCCTGGGATCGAGGCCCATATCGGGCTCCCTGCTCAGCAAGGAGCCTGCTTCCCCCTCTCTCTCTCTGCCTGCCTCTGCCTACTTGTGATCTCTCTCTCCCTCTCTCTGTCAAAAAAAAAAAAAAAAAACCCACACAGTTTTTCAAGCTGAGTAGATCCTTAATAAAAATGTACAGTTAATATGATTTATTTCAAAAGATATTTCAGAAAGTTGCCTTAGAAAGAGGTTTTAGGTTTTCTTTCCTTTTATGATCTTACAAACTATATTCCTAATTGTAATCTTAGAAGTTGTACTTACTTTAAAAATAATGATTTTCCTGCTTGCATCAGATGGATTACTGAAATCAGGTTAATTTATCATTGGCTGTACTAATTACAGAACTGATTAGTTACATAAAGGTCAATTTTATGTCTTAATGTAGAATAATCTACTTCCCTAAAGGTTGGTAAATTTATAACTATTTCTAATTTTATATTAAACTCTTAGTGCAGGATTTCCTAGTGTATAATTCACTACCCACATGGACTCCTATGAATACAAATGGATTTTTTAGAACACAAACTTTTGTTTCATACCTTTTCCATTGGTTTTCATTTTCATAGTCACTTGAGGACTACACTAGTTACTTGCTAAAAGAATCAATACAATTTAGGATTCACAAATTAAAACTGGGGAATTTACTTAGTATTGTAATTTAGTGTTCTGCCATATAATACTTAAACATTTTATAAAGTGTAACATGTACATATGCAAATACAAATTATTGGAATTCCACTAAGTCATAGAAAGAACATTTTCCTATCAGAGGTCGTAGCTGCTATCTCGTGTTGGTAATGGTATCTGTTCTTTTAAATATTTTTGTAGTGAATAATGTATTTTTAGGATAACTATTAGTACTAGCTATGAGCTTATAAATTCATACATTATTACAATTTTGTTACTTTCAATATTTTTGCTATCAGATTATTTTTCTACAGGAATTTGAGACATATCATACACACACACACACACACACACACACACACACACACCTGCAATCAAAAAAGTTGGAGGAATTCTCTAGGGCAAGTTTTCCACATTGAGGTCTATGAACTTCTTGAGTCCATGAATATATTCTGAAAGATACTAATGATAGGCTTCAAATTTTGGGTTCTTTCTTTCAAATATAAGCTAAAAGGGAGTCAAATCCAATCGTGATCTGGATTATTTATGGGCATCTTTTATCCTAGTCTTGCAGTAGGATTTTATTGCTTACATTTACCTTTGTTTTTTCTTTTTACTGCATTTGCTCTTAAGGAGAGTCAAATGAGGTCAAGGGATAAAACAATAATTTTTCATTTCAAATAAAAAAAGTGACCAGAAAATGGAGATACATGTGTACAGAGGAGATAAGCATGCTAAATCCAAAAAAAGAAAGACCCGTAGAACCGCAATTAGTACCATGTACAAACTGTGAGTGTACAAACTGCTGCCACTATTTCTAGAACATACCAACTTATAGCAGTTTGTTAGTAGTGAGAGTCCCAATAAGTGGGCATAATAACTACAATGACCAGGACACTGATTACAGGATGATACAACACTTAAAATTAAAAGATAAAATCCATACCAAATGAAAATTTTTAAATGCTAATATATCTTTATATTATTTTTTTTATTATTAAACCCAGCCTGGTCAGATTAAATTCAAGAAAGCAGTTGTATATGCCACATTAATCTTATTAATTTAAACTTTATTATTGTAGTTTTAAAGTCTTACTTGCAATTGGTTAGCTTTTTAGTTGTATAAGAATAAAATGAATAACAATTTATTCCTAACCTTTATACACACAGATTGTCTATGTGTAAATAAATATAATCTTACAAAAGCCAATCTAAGCAAACAATGTTACCCACAATTTTACTGTTATTATGATTATTACCATCATCATCATCATCATCATCTACCTTTTAGATGGATCCATTTGAGGATTCTAGCCTGAGAAACCTTGCTCTGTGCTTTAAAGCTTCACAAACACAAAACAGAATAAATAATATACATTTACCACAAGCAAGCCACACAACATATTGAAAATTTCTCAGTTCATACATCTATTCCACAAATGTAAAAATTATGAAATTAGTCTGAAATTCTTTTCCATTTCCATTTCAAAAGGTATTCATGGCCGAGTAAATTAACTTAATGACATAATAGTGAAACCACACAATTTGTAAAGCACTGTTCCAGGGACCTTGCCAAACAGTTCAACATTCTCTCAGGAGGTTATCAGTGTGGATCGAAGATCCAGAATTAGGCCCAAAAGGAGGGGACAGAGTTTTCAATGGAAGAAAAAAAAAAATCATCATTAAAAGTTCTTGTTATTATATAACATTAGTATAAGACTCCTGGAAAATGATGAACAAAGCATGGAATTTAGACCTATTTTAATTTAAGCACACACACAAGAAAATCTCCTTGAGGCTTACAAAGACAGAGTAACATATGAGTCTAAGGTCAAAATCATGGCTTAATAAAAAGCAAATTGGTCACCATGGACTGATATGCATAATTTATCTCTAGTGACTGAATTGGAGGCTTGGGGTTGTAGCAGAATCCACTGGAAACAAGACAACAGATTGCAAACGAATAAGCCAATAGAGGAATTTAGTCCAGGGCCATGGTAAAATTGATGAAGAAATCAATCCCATTAATTGAGGTTGGAAAAAAGGTTAGCAGCATGTGCAAGGACATAAAGACTCCTAGGAAAGGGTTTACAGATAAACATGTTAAAACCCTAAACCCATTCATCTTATTTAGTCACTCCACCCCTAGCTGACCTGAAAGTAAGCAGAGTATTTACATCTATTGGTATTCGTATTTATTCTCTCTGTGAAAGGTAAACAGCTCAATACTGGGGTCATGACTTCTATATCCTGAGAGTTCTGAATAAAATAAATCTCTCAGGTGCTTATCGTAAATGTATTTCCAACTCCACTTGGTGAAAACATTTCCAAGTAGGTTAATGGCAAGCTCAAAGAAGGCAACTCTCCTTTTAATGCATATGATTTGTGTTAAAGATGCTTAAAGAACAAATAGTTTAAGCTGTTGAAATACAGTTACAATTTGTATTATTGTTACATTCACTGGACTGAGAAACATATTTAAAATGAATTTTAAAAGGAGAATTTAAATGTGACACAAAGGCAAATATTAAAATACTCTTTCTTATGCTATAAACTCTATTTCTTTTTAAAATAGAAAATATTAAGTGACACATTCTCAGAAAGTGCAATTCTGAGTTTACACAGCATAAAATGAATAAAAGTCAATCTACCTGAAAAATTATTCTAAGGGTTTAAATTATCTAGACTAAATCTCAACACTGATTTAATAAACCAGATAATTTATATACAATCCATTTTGTAGGTCTCAGTATATATATTGCTAATATCTCAAAAGAGATTGTTTTACAAAATATCAAATTATAATAATCATGTCCCTTTTGACATCTCACTAGTCTGCCATTTAGTTTATATTTTTGGGTCTCTGGAATATCTTCTATTAACTGACTCTGAAAACCAAATTTAAACCAACTGATGTACAAGTGAAGTTAGCTTTGTTGGCTGCGCTCATCCTTATCAGTTTGACAGCTTTCTTACTCACCACAAATTGGGTCCTACAGATCTCTAAAGATCTTTTCACCTACAGGAGAGATCAAGCATGTAGGGATTAAAGCTCATTAGCAGAATGAATGAAAGAAAGAATGAACAAATAAGCCTCCTCTTTTCTGGCTAGAACTATGGAGGGTGCAGAAGAGAAGAAAAAGAAGGTTCCTGCTGTGCCAAAAACCCTTAAAAAGAAGCAAAGGAATTTCGCAGAGTTGAAGATCAAGCATCGGAGGAAGAAGTTTGCTCAAAAGATGCTTCAAAGGGCAAGGAGGAAGCTTATCTATGAGAAAAAGCCAAGTGTTACCATAAGGAATATAGGCAGATGTACAGAACAGAGATTCGAATGGTGAGGATGGCAAGAAAAGTTGGCAACTTCTATGTACCTGCAGAACCCAAGTTGGCATTTGTCATCAGGATCAGAGGTATCAATGGTGTGAGCCCAAAAGTTTAAAAGGTGTTGCAGCTTCTTTGCCTTCATCAGATCTTCAATGGCACCTTTACTTAGCTCAAGGCTTCAGTTAACATGCTAAGGATTGTGGAACCATATATAGCATGGGGGTACCCAAATCTGAAGTCAGTGAATGAACTGATCTACAAGCGTGGTTATAACAAAATCAACAAGAAGCAAATCACCCTGACAGATAACACACTGATTGCCCGATCTCTTGGGAAATATGGCATCATCTGCATGGAGGGTCTGATTCACAAGATCCATACTATTGGAAAATGTTTCGGTGAAGCAAGCAACTTTTTATAGCCCTTCAAATTATCTTCTCCATGATGGGGGATGAAGAAAAATACCACCCATTTTGTAGAAGGTGGAGATGCTGGCAACTGAGAAGACAAGATCAATAGGGTTATTAGAAGAATGAACTAAGGTATCTACCATGCTTATTTTTATAATCTGGTCAGTTAATAAATGACTACTCTCAAATGGAAAAAAAAAAAGAATAAACGAATGAACGATCTACCATATAATCTCCTTGGAAAAACTCAAGTCCTGTTTCTCTATTATTCTCCATCAAATATATTAAGGATAAAAAAAAATAGCAAATTATGAACATAATTGCCTTTCATTTGTTAATTAATTAGACAGTGAATAAAAAGGGCAAATATTTGCTATAAACAGACTCTCTTCTGAAGGGTTCTATCAGACTCTGTGGTTTCTTTACTGAGGCCAGGATAATGAAAAAGAGCAATGTATGGGTGTTAGGCAAGTAGATTTGGACATCGATAAAATAGTTACAACACTTTGTATGTAATGTAAATTTTCACCATTTTATTTTATTTGTTTAAAGATTTTATTTATTTGAAATAGAGTGAGAGAGAGAGAGAGCATGAGCAGGGGGAGGGAAAGGGCCCCCCACTGAGCAGGGAGCCCAACACAGGGCTCGATCCCACAACCCTGGGTATAACCGACTGAGCCACCCAGGTGCCCCAATTTCTCACCATTTAAAAAAAAAAGTAGGCAAGATTATTTGGTTCACTTCAATAGTCTTGGACATTAAAATGAGAGACAGACAGAAACAAAGACACAGAGAGAGACAGAAGAGGGTAGGAAATAGGAAGGGAAGAGGAAAGATATGTGAACATACCATAAACTAAATAATTCCAAGTAAAAATTTTCAATTTTCTAGATTAAAAAGGGACCACTTTTTTTCTACAAAGCTCATATTTTGAAAAGAAAATTCTGGAAAGGGTAATTGTTTGATAACTATGCAAATTTTAATTTTATTATTCAATAAATTATTGAATCTATTGCTCAACTGCCGCTGTTCACAAGCTGCTGTGGATGAAATCTTTGAATAGAACAGTAAATTTGACCAATAATCTGCTGCAGATCTCTTACATTAACCAGCATGTTATTAGAAGAGTTGGGGAGGCAGGGAATATAAAATCTTTTATCATGTCACCAGGCTTCTCCAGGCATTCTGGTACAGAACTGAGGCCAGACTTAATGCCTCTCTTGCTTGGCACTTTTAAGGCAGGAAAAATAATTTGCAGAGTCATTTATTATCAAAAATAGAGTTTCATTCAAGATAGATTCTTATTCTTATCAAGGAGAGACATAGAAAAAATAAAGCTTGAGCTAATAAGGCCTGTGAGTTTGTATATAATTAAATTAGTCACCCATTAGAAAAAATAAAAAGTGCTGTCCTAAAAGTGTGCCTCATTTTACTATCCAGAGTGTATAAAAGGCAAATTTGAGAATTTGTGAGAAATAAAGATTATGTTAAACCATATAAAGTTGACCGCATTCAACATTTTTATCTTTAAAAGATATTAATTTCAATGATTCTATTACATAGTGAAATATCACTACATCTCATGATTGTCACAGTAAATAATATCCATGACAAATATCCAATATTAAATACTAGTAATGAATATTAAGAATAGATAGCTTTGCATATACTCATCTGAAATTTTGCCACTAACATCTATTTTCTTTAATAGCTAAGCACCATACTTAGCTTTACAAAAAGAAGCTGGCATTAATGTAGAGGATCTAATGCATATAAATACTGATCACTATTATCACATCATGAAAGTATTAAAAGCACTTCTAGAATGTAAGTGAAAAAAAAAGACAAATCCGTTTAAAATGGGAATATTATGTGAGAAACTGATCCAAATATAAAAAATGAGTAATAGCAGTCAGTGGATCATCAATATTTTCGTTTCTTCTACAGCTTATATTTTATTTTCATTGCTTTTATTTTAATACATTCATCTAGCAAAAATTAGCATGTTATTCATACTGTGTCTATCTTCCTTGTATGGAATACTTGACAAAGTATGTTATTACTTCGTTCAGAATTAATGACCATTTTAAAGTTTCCTCTTTGAATCTCTGCAAAAGATTTAGATTGCCCTGCCTAAAGCAAACAAGAAGGAACTACACATTTTACATACTAAGTTACTGATTCATGGGGTGGATTATGTGCAAATTTAAAATCTCTAGCTAAATCCTACTTAACTCTAAGAGCTGAGTAGAAGTAATATGCTCTCCCACCAAAAACCTATCTGCAGGGTTCTGACATTAGTTCAACCACAATCATTAGGAAGATAAATTTGCTGCACCACTGTGAAAACTAATGTTTTACTAATACTTATTGGACGAGAGTCTGTTTTATTAAATCAAATTCTCAGATTATCCAAATATTTGGTTAGATTACAATTATGCTGTATTAAATAAGGTCTGAATGATTCACACTACCAGCTATAAAGTGGAAATATTTGTTGCTTGGAGATTAATTTATTTCAATGGTAATAACCTATTCTTTTGTCTCAGATTTACTGAGACACGACCTCTTTTCCAAACTTCTATCTTTCCAAATTATTTCATGCATTATATTTTTTTAATGCTTTAAGCATTAATCAAGTGGTTCTTTCTTCACTGAGTTTTAGAATTCAGAATTTTTCCCTATACTCAGCACACTGAAAACAAACCTTATTGGGTTCTGTTTGTGTGCTCAATTTTGTTTTCTCCATAATGACCATAGTGTATAAGCATGTGAAATAATAATTCTTTTATACAAATATCAGCAACTTTACATTGATTGGAAGACTAATCAACTCCCATTTAAACAATTCACAAAATTTCTGATCATTCTGGTGTTTTCATGTTGGCTATATCTTCTTTTGAGAAATTAAAAAATTACTAAATGCTTTTACAAGAATTTCAGAAGTTACAGAAAAGTTTAAAAAGTGAACTGAAGGGATGCCTGGGTGGCTCAGCTGGCTAAGCAGCTGCCTTCTGCTCAAGTCATGATCCCAGAGTCCTGGGATCGAGTCCCACATTGGGCTCCTTTTCCCTCCTCCCATCGAGCCTGCTTTTCCCTCTGCCTCTGCCTGCTTGTGCTCTGTCTCTCTCTCTGACAAATAAATAAATAAATAAATAAATAAATAAATAAATAAATAATAAATAAATAAGTAAATAAGTAAATAAAATCTATAAAAAAAGTGAACTGAAAATAATATCACTCCAATTCCTAGCAAAATATTTCATCATGCTAGTTACTTCCAGACTGTCTTCTGTTTTGTGTGTGCATGCACATGTACAATTGTGTATGAGCATGAGCACAGGATGTGTGTCTCTTAACCATTAAGATTATTACCTGTGTGCAGGGGCTGTCTTTGTTTTTCTACTTAATATATTGTAACCACGGCACCTGGGTGGCTCAGTTGATTGAGTGCCTGACTCTTGGTTTCGGCTTCTGGTCATGATCTCAGGGTCCTGAGAGCCCAGCTTTGGGCTTCACATTCAGAGGGGAGTCTGCTTCAGAGTCTCTCCCTCCCTGTTCCTCTGCCTTTCCCTCTGCTCATGAGAACACACTCTCTCACTTTCTCTCTCTCAAATAAATAAATCTTTAAAATATATCTATCATAACCATTTTCCAAGATCATTAAAAGCTTTTTGAAAGGCACAATTTTAATGCCCAGGATTATATACTTAGGACTGCAATGTGATTTAATCAGTCCTCTCTGGATTTGGGGGAAGTTCCCAATATAGTAGTTATTTGTAATATAGATGAAGATATTTGCTCTATATTTTTTCCCTGGATTTTCAATTATTTCCTTAGGAGAAGTGGAATTATTGGTTCAAATGATATTAAAAAATATTTAAAGTCATGAAAATAATACATTTAAATAGTATAAATATACAGAGAAAAAAGTAAGCATCTTTCCATTCCCTCAAATGTTACCCTTAATTAATCAATACTAACAACTTTATATATATTTTTACATAAGTTTCCTGTGCTAGATCAGTATACCCAAGTATTCATACAGATTTATTACATATATATTTCTTCTTTATTTCTCTTTTTAACCAATAAAAACAAATGATGCCATAATTACCCAATTTGACTTTTTCCATTAAAAAATAAAATATAAGAAACTTTTCAAGTCAATAACTGTATATGAAACACATTCATGTTAATAGCTGCATACTACCATACAACACAAATATATGATAATTTATATAATTACTACATTATTAATTGGTATTCATATTCCTTGACAATAGTAAGCATGGTATGTATATCTTTATGTACTGATGATTTTTCCTCTGTAATACTTTGAACTGTGAGATTAATAGAATTTTAACAGACACTGCTGAATTTACAGGAGATTTTGGCAATTTACATGTCTTCCTGTCTCTATCCTTGCAGACCAAGCTGGGTAAGAAACTGAAAGTTTCCCAGATTAAAATAACTTAAGTGATGTTTTAGATCTTATCATTTTAATAAGTTTAGAAGAATTTTTTCAAATTTTCTTTTTTCCTATTAGTGAGCTGAAACACATTATATATATATTAAATGAATTAAATACATTGTCATATATTCGTTCTCTATTTTTATTTCTTATTCCATGAATTACATTTCCATATCTGATGAACACTGAGTAATATATGGAATTATTAAATGATCATATTATACACCTGAAACTAATATAACCCTGTATGTTAACTGCACTGGTATTAAAATAAAATAAATTTTAAAATACTATAGAAAGAAATAAGAATGGGAGTGTCTACTCTCCCACTGGCAGCTCCAACCTCAGATTCTGACAGACGTGGTCAATGGGTCATGCAAAGGGAGATGCATGATAGCGAAGGGGCAGTCCATAGGAAGAAATTTCTTTGTGCTAGTCATTTTTCTGGTCCCTTAACTTCTTGACTTTGTCCTGATTAGCTATAGTCTCTGTGGCTGTACATAAAGACTCTTGGTTCCCAGAAAATGCATGGGTTTGGTATATTTCAAGCTCTTGCCCAATTCACAGACAACTAGAATACCAATGGGTCTCCTACATCCCCATTGTATTTCCTACAAAGAGACACTACAGATATTTAACAATTTCCTGAAGACTTTTGTCATAGTCTACAATCAGTACCAATTTCACCTTCTGATTTGAAAACTATGTATTCATTCTAAAATGGTAAGGCCAGGCATTAGTATTATTTAGACTCTCACTGAAGGACAACTGGTCTTGTGTGATCTCTATAGGAATCATTCCCCCTGGTGTTGCTGTTGAAGGAGTGATTGAACTCCTTTACAGAAAGGTGGACTTAATAAAATCTCCAGATATTTTCCTGAACTTTACCATCCCTAGCAACTATCCCTTCTTTTTTGAGACTAATTAGACTCTCATAAATTGCTCACTACTAGCAACCATAATTGAGCAGTGACATCCAGCACTATCTAGAGGGTCTAGATTATTGGGGTTTTTTTGTACAAAGATGCAGATGTCAAACTCACCCCCAGAACCTCATCCTTTATCTCCTCATGCCCTGCTGGGCTTCCATCAGTGTTGTCCCTGCAGCTAAAGTAGTTCTCCAGATTCTTAAAGCTCTGATGACATGAGATCAGTCCTGTCTTGCAGGCAGTCACAAGTGCAGGACTGGGAGGCTGTGCTGACTAGGGTTGGCACAGACATAAAAGGGGGTTTGGTTTAAAGCTTGCTTGATATTTTTCAGGGTTACTCTAATCCAATATATATATGGATACTGAATATACGATTACATAACAATATCAGAACTGAAGGGAATACATATATGCACTAATATTGAGTAGAAATAATATGGTGCTATTTTTATTGAGTCTATTTTTCTTGATATAACATTTCTGAAAATTTGATTATTTCACAATCAATATTTATTTAATATAGCTTTCTTCAAAAACACTATTAATCTTTATGTTGCATCTTACACTCAATGGAATCTTAAAATCAATTATATATATATATATACTTTGTAGAACTAATTTTCCATGGACTGTATATAAGATAAAACTAATGAAACTATTAATTAGTAAAGAAATAATTAATGATCTCAACATGTTTTCATAGGAAGGCTATAGCAATATTGAAATATTTAGGCAAGAGTACAGAAAAACATGGGATTTCAGACAGAAAAGGGCTGAATGTTTGTTATATCAACCGCTCTTTTTATAATCCCAGATTTTAGGGGAGGAAGGACATTCCCTAAAATGGAGTTTTTTCATCTACTACAAACAATATTTCCTTACAATAAGAATGTAACTTAGGGAAAACATAATATTGAAGTTTTACCTCTTACAAATTCATCCTAGTGCTGACTCTGAATATTTAAGAAATTCAGAAAATGCATTTACCAAGTGGTCTTTATATCAGTGTTCTATAAATTAAAAAAATTCTGAATACAGAAGATACCTGGCTATTTGGTATTCAAAATTGTATTTATCAAAAGAGCATTCAATCAACTTATAGTTAAATCTAGGCTTCTGTATAAACTCACTTTTATTATGTGAATTAGTAACATGCAGGCCACGATAAAATATAGGAGAAAAGGATTTTGGAACCAGACCCACTGTATGGCATCAAAAAGCAAAACAGCTCATTAAATCCAAGACAGACATATAAAATATCTAACAAATACCAAACAAAATTTTTACAAAGAGAAAATGAAATGATATAGAGCATAGCATCAAATAATTTAAGATACAGCAAAACAGTTAAAATACTGGGTTGAAAAAAATGGTTTAATTTGAAGGACTAGTTTCTCATTTGTGTAAGATAGAGTTACCATCAAGAACAGGAAGAAATATGAGTAAAATCAGAAGGTTACCATTCAACTGTGTTATAGAGCCAGCAGCACACATAAATAATACCATGAAAAAACTGATATTGAAAGGAAAATATAATGATTAATAGACAGACCCTAAACCAAACTTTCTGTTTCAGACAAAAATGGATTCTCATTAGTCCTTGACAAAAGAATGCTACCACAATGGGCGCCTGGGTGGCTCAGTGGGTTAAAGCCGCTGCCTTCGGCTCAGGTCATGATCCCAGGGTCCTGGGATCGAGGCCCACATCGGGCTCTCTGCTCGGCAGGGAGCCTGCTTCCTCCTCTCTCCTCTCTCTCTGCCTGCCTCTCTGCCTACTTGTAATCTCTCTCTCTGTGTCAAATGAATAAATAAAATCTTTAAAAAAAAAAATAAATAAAAAATAAAAAAATAAAAAGATTTATTATTTTATTAATTTAATTTATCACATCCTCTGAATACGTTTTTTTTTTCTCAAAGATTTTATTTATTTATTTTGACAGAGAGAGAGAGTGCACACAAGTGGGGGAGGGGGGACAGAGGCAGAGGGAGAAGCAGGTTTCCCACTGAGCATGGACCTCCCCCCCCATGTGGGGCCAGATCCTAGGACCCTGGGATCATGACCTGAGCTGAAGGCAGACTCAATGACTGAGGAGCCTCTCAGGTGCCCCCCTCTGAATAAGTTTATGGCTCTCCTTTCACTTTGTTAGAACTTCATGGCTGAGGGGATAATTCAGCATTCCAAATTACCCCCTTACATTTCCCCCCCTTAATGACATTCCTCAGAACTTTCACAGTCATTTCTGGTCAGTATGCCAGCAAATATGATTAAACCATATATATATTTGCAGCTGATATTATTTCTTTGAAGAAAAATGATTATTGATTAAAAGTCCAGGATAAGGTCTATTTAAATGCTATTTGCGGGCACCTGGGTGGTTCAGTGGGTTAAAGCCTCTGCCTTGGGCTCAGGTCATGATCTCAGGGTCCTGGGTTGGGGCCCACATCGGGCTTTCTGCTGGGCAGGGAGCCTGCTTCCTCGTCTCTCTCTGCCTGCCTCTCTGCTACTTGTGATCTCTCTCTGTCAAATAAATAAATCTTTAAAAAAAATGCTATTTGCATAACTGCTTTCTGCTAATTGAACTTAAAAGCACAAACAAATACATAATGAAGCTAATTCAGAATCAGTTTTGGGGGGATTCTGGTTGCCTTTGTTTTTGAAAGTTCTGTGTAAGTTTTCTGCTACCATCATGAGCTTGTGTCCTAGAACTCTGCTGCCATTCCTCAGAAGATTGACCCAGAAGATGTGTTGCTACTGAGGACACTGATAGCTCACAGGTAATGGCTTCTGTCATAAGTCCAGTTTGATATTGAAATCTTGCCTCTATTATTTCCACCCCTGCTGTTACTGACAATCACTAATCCCAAGCCAGATAAGGACCTCAGTGCTGCAGATGGCACCATTATTCATCATTACAGATGATTCTGGATACAAACTTATCAACTTTTAGCAGTCTATGTCCCTCTGGTATGATCATTTAAGGTTCTGACCAACATATATGAATGCCTGTGTGAGTTGTGGGTTCTACATGGTAACCGTATACCCGCTTCCTGTGGCAATGATTAGATCCATAGCAGAGGAATCCTCTGGGCAGAGGTTGGCTCAGGAAAGCTGCACTATCATTCCATACCAGCCAATAGCCCCAAATGAAGCATATAAACATTGACCCAATGACTTGGAATTAACAATCCTCTATATCATCCCCTTAATTAAACACATTACATAGGCTTCTCCTACATAATCAATAATATTATATTATCTCTCTTTTAAAGTATAAAATCTTTGAGTCTCTCCAAAGACTTGACAAAAAACTAGTTTTTAAAGCCTTGGTGTTCAGTTGGCTTCTGAGGGACATTGAGAAAGGCACTTCAGTTCCCATTGTACTTCCCAGCAAGCTCATGAGGTCTTCTCAATTCCTTGGCTGCATCTAAAGTGATGTCACCTGCCATACACATCGTAACCAGTTTCATAATTATCAAATAAAGAAAACTCCAAAGAAATCTGAACAGTCCTTAGACTTTGTAACAATATTAAAAACACAACTAAGCTTTAATGAAAAATGTGTCATGTAAATAAAATCTGAAAGAAATGTGTTTCATTAAAGACTAAACATTTAAGTACCATGTAACCAACTAACTTACCTTAAAATACTTAAATTAAGATCATGTTTTAGTAAGATTGTTCCTATAACAGTTTATCTTTGGTGTAATTTAAAAAAAATAGACTGATACTGAAAGCAGTACTGAAAACTTCAAGTCTGGAATAGGTTCTACCTATTTGTCATTCTCTCCTTCTCGTATCCCCTCAAAATATTATAGAATACTTTCTCACAAACATTAAAATATAAAAAGGTAACTTCAGATGATATTTTTTATTTTATTTATTAATGCTATTTTGGAAATACAGCTCTTGGAAAACAAGCTTTTAAGATACAATAATGGTATCAATAAATACGAACATCTTTAACCAGAACAAAACACATGGTTTTGTATCTCGATCTACTACTCTCCAGCCTGTGAGACAGAGGTCAAGGCACCATATTCAATGTCAGGAAGTCTGCAAGGATTGAGGAGGAAAGTGGGTGAAAACAGAGGGATCTAGTTTTTCCCTAAAGAATACTGATTATGTCACTCTTGTGGGTTTCTCTTAAATGAACAGAAGGGTTAATATTTTCAAGGTTTTGGCTTGACTCTAGGTTGCTTCAAATTAGCAATGAATTAAAAATAACCACGGCTCACACTGTTTGTTTTTTTTTTTAATGTTTGATTTACTTATTTGACACAGAGAGAGAGATCACAAGTAGGCAGAGAGGCAGGCAGAGGGAGAGGGGGAAGCAGGCTCCCTGCTGAGCAGAGAGCCAGATGGAGGGCTCGATCCCAGGACCCTGAGATCATGACCTGAGCCGAAGGCAGAGGCTTAGCCCACTGAGCCACCAAGGCACCCCCATACTGTTCTTAACTAAATATTGTGTTAGCTGCATATTTAATAACTAATCTTTGCATACTACGTTATTCTTCACGAAGAACTTTCACATGTAACCTCATTTATTCTTTAAAATGGCTCAATGATGGGATGCCTGGGTGGCTAAGTCAGTTAAGTGTCTGCCTTTGGCTCAGGTCATGATCCCAGGGTCCTGGGAATGAGTCCCACATCGGGCTCCTTGTTCAGCAGGAAGCCTGCTTCTCCCTCTGCCTGCTGCTCTCTGCTCCCCCTACTTGTGCACACATGTTCTCTCTCTCTCT
Source organism: Ailurus styani (assembly GCA_002007465.1). Classification (NCBI taxonomy): domain Eukaryota; kingdom Metazoa; phylum Chordata; class Mammalia; order Carnivora; family Ailuridae; genus Ailurus; species Ailurus styani. The sequence continues at coordinate 227,916 of LNAC01000760.1, forward strand.
CTCTCTGACAAATGATAAAATCTTAAAAAATAAATAAATACAATGGCTCAATAAAGTATCCAACACCAACAAATATGTATCTTATATCCTGTAATTAGGTTTGTTAACAAACTAAAAAAAATTTTTTTTTATTTGACAGAGAGAGAGAGAGAGAGATCACAAGTAAGCAGAGAGGCAGGTAGAGAGAGAGGAGGAAGCAGGCTCCTTGCCAAGCAGGGAGCCCGATGTGGGCCTCGATCCCAGGACCCTGAGATCATGGGCAGAGGCTTTAACCTACTGAGCCACCCAGGCGCCCAACAAACTAAAATTTTAACCCAGATCACACACCTGAGAGACTGAAGGGTCTAGTGAGACATGGGATGCTAATATGGTGATTCTCTCCTGTGTCCATCCCGCTATAGGACACTATGACCCACAAGACAATATAAAAACAATTATGTAATGCAATGATTTCTTATAGCCTATTCTGAACTCTTAGACAAACCATGCAGTCTCCTAAAAGATTTTGACATATACAATTAAGATAGAATTGTTATTATGAGAAAAAAAGAGAAAATCAATATATAAAAAGCTTAACGAACTAGATAAGTGGCAATATTTGATTTGGAATTTTAACATTAAATTACCTTTCCTTTGGCTGGACCTAAACTTATTTTTATCCTAAAACAAATACAAACAAAATAATAGAGGTAGAGCTATATAATTGACCGCCCTGTTCTGAAGGTCACATTTATCTTTTAGCCCCTCTTCATCCCAGAGGATACAGAGATGCTTTAGTAAATGGAAGTTTGCAAAAGCATTGTAGAAGGTATAACATTATGTAGTGGCCCAACAGCCACCATGTCTCTGTTCACTGCCCAGGTGCCTTGGGAGTTGCTATATGGAGGAAGGAGAAGCCATCTAACACTTGGCACCACTGCCTTCTGGCATCTGCAATTCCCTCTAATACACTTTGCACATGAAGGCTGCTCAGAGAAGGTGGCTTCCGCTGTAGGAAGAGAGTTGCGGGAAGATATTCATGAAATGAATATTTATGAACAATCCCAATCTTCATTTTAAGTATATGGGAAAATAAATTTTAAACAGAGAGAAACTTAGGAATTGATGATTTAAGGCATCATCTTTTAAATATTTACAACCTCCTTGTGTTGCTTCTGAAATCCTTTAATCTGAAGAACAGTAAATAAATTAGGGGAGTAACATTGAATCTGCCAGAAGATTCTGATAGATTTTCTTTAGCATGAGAAAGCCAGTCATTTATGTAAATAGTTTACTCATTTTTGCACCAATTATTTTTCAAAGTTAAATCGTTTTGCTAGTCATCTAAAATCTAGTTTGCGACACTCACTTAAATGATGGTGTTAAAGTCTTTGCTTGTACTTATTCCAAAATAGGCAAAGCCATTTTTGCTAGATTAATAGAAGTGACATATAAGAATCGATGATATTTTTCCAACTCCCTTCCATGTGAACATTTTGGGGGCTCATCATAGCTTCAAATTGGGGAACAAGTGCTCTAAGGATAGTAAAAAAAAAACCAGCATGTTTGAAATAATATTGTTTTATAAAATTTATTTATAGGGATTATAAACTGCTACATCTTGTATGCACTTTACATTTCTTCCTTTAATTTTTCTTGTGTCCGAGAACATGTATTTAAATCTTTTTAATTAATAGATTTATTTTTTAGAGAAGTTTTAGGTTTGCAGAAAAATTGAACAGATAATACTGAGTGTTCCCATATACATCTCTTTGCCACACACACATGCACAGATGCCCTTGACATCTTGCATTAATATATGCTATGGACTGAATTGCATCCCCTTCAAATTTCATGTGTTGAAGCCCTAAGCCTCGATGTGATGATATTTGAAGATGGGGCCTCTGGGAGATAATTAGGTTTAGATAGATGAGATGAAGGGGGATGGCGCTGCAATGATGGGATTAGTGCCCTTATAAGAAAAGGAAGAGATACTAAAATTCTTTCTCTGTCAGAAAGGATACAGGGAGAAGGCAGCCATCTGCAAACTGGAACAAGGGCTCCCAGCAGAACCTGACTATGCTGGCACCCTGATTTCTAACTTCAAGTTTCTAGAACTGTGAAAAAATAAATCTCTATTATTTAAGACACCCAGTCTCTGGTATTTACTTACAACAGCCCAAGCTAATACAATGTAGTATGTATCTTACAATTGATGAACCGATATTGATACGTTATTATTAACTAAAGTCAGTAGTTTACCATTACACTTCACTATCTCTGTTGTACATTCTGTGGGTTTTGACAAAAGTATAACAACATGTATTCACCATTAAGGTATTGTTCAGAACAATTTCACTTCCCTAATATAGTATGTTTTCTAATTGCATTTTCAGGTTGCTCACCAACTTACATCCCAGTAATTTTCCTCCCAGTATAGGGAACATTTTTTTTTTTTAAATAGGCTTCCCACTTAGAGTAGAGCCCAACACAAGGCTCGAACTCATGGCGCTGAAATCAAGACCTGAAGTGAGATCAAGAGGTGGACGCTTAATCAACTGAGCCACCAGGTGCCCCCTAGGGAAGATTATTTAAAAATTCTGGTGTAGGATGAGCACTGGGTATTACAAACAACTAACGAATTGTTAACACTACAACAAAAATATGATGTACTCTATGCTGGCTAACTGAACATAATAAAAAAAGATTAAAAAAAAACTTCTGGCATATATAGAATCCTTCCATTTTTCTTCATTAATACTGAATGTATTACTTTGTTTCATAAACTAATTTCTTTAAATAGTTTTCACCCAGTACTATGAGTTAAGAAATAATTCCAGTTAATGAAATTGTTAGTCATGAGGGAATATGCAGTCATTGTGACTCAGAAAGTCTAATCCACAAATAAGAAAAGTTGGGATTTAGACCTCTGCAATAGCTTTAGGTAAAATGTCTATTAGTTAAATCAGGTTGAAAAAAATTTACAGGATGACTAGACCATCAGAAACGATGTAGGCAGTTAGGTAGGTAAGACCAGATCCCTATCCCTATTTCTTAAAGTCAGACTTAGAATGGAAAATCTGCTTTCTCCTTCCAATCTGACCTCATACAGTATCACAAGGCAGTTAAAACAGCAGTTCTAACACTAGAGATGGAATAGTACTGGTTCTACAATGTGACTCTGGGTGAGGGACTTGATACTGAAGAGCCTCAAATGTCTTGTTTGTTAAATAACACAACAACACTTCACTTAATTTCTACAATGATCAAATTACTTAATACATTCAAAATTCCTAATATAGTACCTGATATTTAACAAACACTCAATATTTGTCACTGTTATCACCATTATTATGTTATTTGAATTTTTACTATACAGTGGAGATCCAAGAAAGTATAGCAATAGCTGCCTACAGTACAGGCAAAAATGATCAAAAGATGTATTAGAACTTCCATCCCAGATACGAATAGTGTTAGCTACACCGCCAACATAATACAGTATATGAGTGGTGGGGATAGCATTAAATTCAAGAAATATTTATTAGAATTTCTCCTGGCTTCCTTCTGGGTTAATTGGACATGTGTCTATTTAATATCTAGTAGTTATTCTACAATTAGTTACAATTAGTTTTTTAAAATCACATGGTAAACAGGCAGAAAGGAAGACATTTTCAAAGACAACCACTGACAGTAAAACTATGTTTTTAAAGTTCCAAGTCTTTAAGAATTAGAGAATTACAAAGGTGTGGTGATTATTCTTCTTTTTAGGACACCTACACATACTAATTAAGGTAGGTGAGAGGAAGAAATGAAAAACTAGAGTGGAGAAGACATATTACATTTCAAAAGTCAGGATATTTTCTTTTTCAGATCACGAATTTGGAGACAACTTATTTTAATAAGTAAAATTTAAATTACTTGGGAATAAGAATAGTTACTATTTACATGTTCATTGGTCTGGCCAAATTAAAATGCTGAACGAGTGTTATATCATTTTTTTTTGAGTGTTATATCATTTAACCCAAACACTAACTTTCTGAGAACCATTATTTTCTCCATTCTACATTAGAGAAAACAGAAAAAGATCTACTAGTAACCTACTATGTTAGTTGAAGGTGAAAACAGAATTGGAACCCAGGATATCTGGTTACAAAGATACTGCACTCACTTATCCTTCATTCCAACGTAGGAAAATACATTAGGAATCAGAAGAAATAAATGTAATATTAAGAGCTAGCACATAATATTCATTACCATGGAAAAATGGCAACCCTCCCAAACCACTATTTTTTTTTTAAGTGGGGTCCTATAAATCTCACAGAATTGCTCTGGGGGTCAAACGAGAGGACTTTGAAAGCTGCAAGAGGAAATATAAGTTATTAGCATTATTCTTTAATAGATATCAGGAACCACGTGTTGTAGAACTTTTCTTCATTTCCTTCTAGGCTAGTCTGACATGTGTCTAGAAAAAGCTAGGAAAGTTTCTAATTTGACATTTATTATTAGAATATCTTGCTGTGTAAAAACTTCCACAAGTGAGTTCTATGATATTTATATTTTTATTTTATCTTGAATATAAAAGTTTGTGATTAGCTTATCATTTTACAAGCCTGAACTAGAAATATAAAAGACAATTTTCCCCATACAAAATAAATCATGATGTAAAAAACAACAGGAACACAATGTTAAGTTACTTCAGGGATTTTCTTGAGGCTAATGTTTCCCCCTCCAATTCCCGGAAGGAATACATGTTCTCAGAAGGAAAAGCATCTGGAGGTGAGTTGGCAGGAGATGTGAGGAGACACTGGGCACTCTTCTTCTGCTAACATTTCTATTATCACGTTTGTATTATTTGGTCCTACTTCCAAGTTTACTCATACTAAAAGAAATCTTTTTTATAGAGATATTTTGACAGACAATCTTATTTTAGGAATTCTCTTTCTGAAAAATCTAAAGAATTATCAGTATCCACTGAGGCATGACTTCTTAGCTGTCAGCTTTTGAGTGTCCTACGACCATGTAACCCATGTACTCATTCAGTTGTTGAACCTATGGCTCAGTGGTCATTAAAATTAGCCTTACTGGAAAGTAAAAGATTCTGAGAATCACTAGGTTTTCCAAATTTTCTGTAACTTATTTCTTGCAATGTTCTCATTAGGATACAGAGTGAGAGACAATCTTCAACAGAATTGATACAAAAGCAAAAATGAGGGCGCCTGGGTGGCTCAGTGGGTTAAAGCCGCTGCCTTCGGCTCAGGTCATGATCCCAGGGTCCTGGGATCGAGGCCCACGTCGGGCTCTCTGCTCAGCGGGGAGCCTGCTTCCTCCTCTCTCCTCTCTCTCTGCCTGCCTCTCTGCCTACTTGTAATCTCTCTCTGTGTCAAATGAATAAATAAAATCTTAAAAAAAAAAAAGCAAAAATGATAGAACAAGGCTTTTGAATTCTAAAAAGTAGCAAAGTGCTAACCTTAATGACTAAAATACAGTAATCAGATACAACAATTTATTCACATCCTACGTTGCCTAACTTATTGGTACTACAGTGATGTTTCATTAAGAATCATTATCATTCATCATCATTTAACTTGGAAAATCTAACTTCTGAGGAAAATGAGATTAAACTAGAACAAGTGAGATCTTTCCAGGGAAGAGAGAGAAAGAGCTTTTGCAGACACCTACTATTTTTAAAAGGTGAAAAATGAGGTGAAATTTTCATTTGAAAATCAAATCCTCCCTAAGAAAAAGTATGGCACTAACTTTAAGCAGATATATATTTATTACAGCTGAATGAACTGCAAGCAGGATAAGAAACTGTTGAAAAACCTCAAATTTCAGAATCACTCGAAATTCTGTATGTAACAAAAAGATACTCCAACATATAATTGAACTTCATCTGACTTTCCCTTTGAGACCCTTCATACTCAAACTTCTGCAAAAAGGACTTGATAGGGGCGCTGAGTGGTTCAGTCAGTTAAGTACCTGCCTTCAGCTCAGGTCATGATCCCGGGGTCCTGGGATCAAGCTGAGTTGGGCTCTCTGGTCAGCGGGGAGTCTGCTTCTCCCTCTCCCTCTGCCCTTCCCTTGCCTTCCTACCCCACTGCCACTCTCTCTCTCTCTCTCTCTCAAATAAATAAATAACATGTTTTAAAAAATAAAAAATTAATAATTTTTTTAAATGCCTTGATATTGTTGTTTGTATCTAAGGCTCCCACCTGCTCCTCAGCCTGCAGCACTTAGAACGCTGGCTCCACTAATCTGCTGCTGAAGGCTATCCATCTAATGAGTGGCTTCTGCACTGATGGAATAACCATTCTCTACGCCATTTTTTTTTGCAATATGTAACATGGTTGATGCTGTGACACTCTCCACTTAGTACACAGGAAAAAACTCTCTCCTATTCCTCTTCCGACATTTTGCAACATTGCTTCTTTTGGCATTGGCTCATCCTATTTTCTCTGCTTATCAACCTAAAGTGATTCCATCTCTAAGTTTTGTCTGTAATCATCCTTTTTGTTTTCATTCTGTATGTTCTTTCTCAATGGTACTCATCCACTTCTGTGAAAGTGATGAAATCCATATCCCCTGCTCCAACAAATTCCCAAATCTCCAATTCATATTTATGTTTATGAAACATTTTCACTTGGATATCCCATTGGCATTTCATCCATGTTTAGCACTGTCAAAGCTGCCTACATTTCTCTCTCCCAAAACCTCATCTTTTATATCTCATCTTGATTTCCCTATCTCCATTAGGGGTCATCTGCAGTAGTTCCAACCATCTCTTAGTTTTTTCCACTCCATTCAATTCTAAGTAATTTTTTAGTGTATCAATTCTCTTTTAGGCCTTTTCATACCTTAAAAACAAACAAACTAGGGCGCCTCGGTGGCTCAGTGGGTTAAAGCCTCTGCTTTCAGCTCAGGTCACGATCTCAGGGTCCTGGGATCGAGGCCCGCGTTGGGCTCCTTGCTCAGCGAGGAGCCTGCTTCCCCCTCTCTCTCTCTGCCTGCCTCTCTGCCTCCTTGTGATCTCTCTCCCTCTGTGAAATAAATACATAAAATCTTTAAAAAAAACAAAAACAAAAACAAAAAAAACAAACTAAATAAACAACAACAGCAACAACAAAAAACAAAAAATTCTTCCTGAACTCTTTCCATGACCACCTAGCTAGCCACCCTGCCAAAACCACTCTCCATTCATTCATTGGAGTTCCCTGAATAAAACAAACTGTCAAAATCCAGAAATGATAAAAAATAAAACCAGAACAACAAAATCATAATTATTAAGTGTTTACTTTTCATAGAATAAAAGCTCATGAATGGGAGTCTTTAAACCAATGGTAGAATGAAGCTCAGAGGCATGTTGACAGGTTATATAATGAAAAAACAGAGCTGTTTATTCCATTTTATAATGAATGGTTGTCGCATTGGAGTTTCTACAAATGACAGGGGATTACTTAAAAGTCGTTATCTTACACTGTTTTTAGAAAACAACTTAGAGTTTGTTTAAGATTATCAGAGGCTTAAGAAATAACCGAAGTTTTGACTGTGTTACGAGAGCTAAATTAGGTTTTGCTTATGTGGCTTAACTGGTTTCAGTCTGTTCAGGAAATTTTCAAATCCAGTCTCCATTTTGTATTTAATTTTAATAAAACACACAAAGAAATATATCTAATCACATCTTCACCTTGCTAAAAAAAAAAAAAACAAAACAAAAAACAAAACAAAAAAAAACCCAAACCTTGCTACCTCCCCATTACCATTAGTGCTAATTCAGACCTCCTCAGAATGGTCTATGGTCTATGAGTTTTTCTATCTCTTTTCAATTTCTCCCAGCTCATCTCTAATCCTCATCTAAGATTCAACTATACTGAACTTCTCCACACACTCTAGGCTCTCCTTTTGATCTTCTGATTTTACTCCTGCGAAATACTATCCAGAAAGCCACCCATTCTTTTTTTTTCAACTTTTTATGTAAATTCTAGTTAGTTAACAGATACTGTAACATTGGTTTCAAGAGTAAAATTTGGTGATTTATCACTTACATATAACACCCAGTGATCAGCGCAAGTGTCCCCCTTGGTACCCATCATCCATTTAGTTCATCCCCCACCCACCTCCCCTCCACCAACCCTTAGTTTGTTCTCTATAATTAAGAGTCTCTGGTGCTTTGCCTCCCTCTATTTTTCCCCCCCTTCCCCTATGTTCATCTGTTTTGTTTCTTAAATTCCACATATGAGTGAATATTATATATTTGTCTGACTAAATTATTTTGCTTAGCATAATACACTCTAGTTCCAACCATGTTGTTGAAAATGGCAAGTTTTCATTATTTTGATGACTAATATTGCTTTGCATATATATATATATATATATATATACCACTTCTTTATCCATTCATCAGTTGATGAATATTTGAGTTTTTTCCATAATTTGGCTAATATTGATAATGCTGCTATAAACCTTGGGGTGCATGTGTCCATATAAATCAGTAATTTTGTATCTTTTGGATAAATTACCTAGTAGTACAACTGCTGAGTCCTAGGGTAGTTCTATTTTTACCTTTTGAGGAAGCTCCATACTGTTTTCCACAGCAGCTGCACAACTTTGCATTTCAACCGTCTAAGAGGGTTCCTTCTCTCGGCATCCTTGCCAACGTCTGTTTTTCCTGTGCTGCTAATTTTAGCCATTCTTACAGGTGGGAGGTGATGTCTCATTGTAGTTTTGATTACTATTTCCCTGATGACGAGTCATGTTGAGTATCTTTTCATGTGTCTGTTAGCCATCTGGATGTCTTCTTTGGAAAAATGTCTAATCATCTCTTCTGCGTATTTCTTAACTGGATTATTTGTTTTTTAGATGTTGAGTTTGATAGGTTCTCTATAGATTTCAGAAACTAACCCTTTATCAGATATGTCGTTTACAAATATCTTCTCCCATTCCAAAAGTTACCTTTTAGTTTTATTATTTCCTTCACTGTACAGAAGCTTTTTATCTTGATCAAGTTCCAATAGTTCTAGTTTGCTTTTCTTTCCCGTGCCTCTGGAGATGTATCTAGTAAGAAATTGCTATGGCTGATATCAAAGAGGTTGCTGCCTGTGTTCTCCTCTAGGATTTTGATGACTTCATGTCTTACATGTAGGTCTTTCATCCATTTTGAATTTACTTTTGTGTATGGTGTAAGAAAGTGGTCCGGTTTCATTCTTCTGCATGTGGCTGTTCAGTTTTCCAAACACCATTTGTTAAAGACACTGTCTTTTTCCCATTGGATACTCTTTTCTGCTTTGTCGAAGATTATTTGACCATTTAGTTGTAGGTCCATTTCTGGATTCTCTATTCTGTACCAAGGTCTACATGTCTGTTTTTGTGCCAGTACCACGCTGTCTTGATTACTACAGCTTTGTAATATAGCTTGATGTCTGGAATTGTGATCCTTCAGCTTTTTTATTTTTTTTTTGAACATATCTTTGGCTATTCAGAATCTTTTGTGGTTCCATACAAATTTAGGGATTGTTTGTTCTAGTTATGTGAAAAATGCTGGTGGTATTTTGATAGGGACTGCTTTAAATGTGTAAATTGCTTTCAGTAGTATAGACATTTTAATAATATTTGTTATTCTGATTCATGAGCATGGAAGGTTTTTCCATTTCTTTGTATCAACTTCTATTTTCTTTCATCAGTGTTCTATAGTTTTCATAGTACAGATCTTTTACTTCTTTGGTTAGGTTGATTCTTAGGTAAACTATGGTTTGGGGAGCAATTATAAATGAGACTGATTCCTTGATTTCTCTTTCTGCCACTTCATTATTGGTGTATAGAAATGCAACAGATTTCTATACATTGATTTTTGTATCCTGTTACTTTACTAAATTTTATGTATCAGTTCTAGCAATTTTTAGGTGGAGTCGTTCATGTCATCTGCAGATAGTGAAAGTTTGACTTCTTCCTTGCTGATTTGGGAGTCTTTCATTTCTTTTTATTGTCTGATTCCTGAGGCTCTGACTTCCAGTACTATGTTAAACACTAATGAATGCCACCCATTCTTAAAGATGCGGTTTAATTATCATCTCTCTAATGCATCTGATAACTCTTCAACTCCAAGTGAGTAGCTTTTCTTGTGATCCTACAGTAACAAATCATTCTTCTATGGCAACATTCACTACATTATGTGATGCATACATATCCACCTCACTTCTCTGTGTGCTATTCAGGTTCTAATGCAGAGAGCTAAGATATGTACTTTTTTGTCATTTCATGTAAATTCTATTTTCAATGTATTACATTGTACGATGTACAATGTATTCAATGTGTATCAATGAATATCGATGTCTGTTTTATTTTCAATGTATTATAAACTATTTCACATTTTAATACAAGTGAGAGTCATTATATATATGCATTTGTTTTATTTTTGTTATTCCTGAATGACATATCTATGGAGATATTTGTTGTTGAAATAGAACACAAACTTTTCAGTTATCTCAATGTGTCTATGTTAGGGTTTGTCTCTTGATAGCCTGTTACACTATCAATTCAAGCTTTAATCTAATTATGTATTATACAGCAACTAATTGAACATAATAAAAAATGTTATTTTATATCTAATCAATTCACTTAAAAATTGTTTTACTTAAAACTAAAGTTGGAATACATCTACATTTGTTAAGACTGTCATAATACAAAAAATGAATAAAAATTGTTAGCTCTTATTTCATATTGAAAAAAATAGTGCATTCTGCAAAAAAATTTCAACCAAATCCATTCAAAATTTGTACTCAATTTACTGTGAGCTAGAACACTAGCAAACCAATTTTATTATAATTCTTTATACAATAAAGTCAGTGATGGCACGGGGGCTTTTTATGGAACAAAATGTTTGCATTTTAATGCTTAGACTGTTTTTTTTCTGTTTGGATTTAAAAACTATATATGCATTTCTTTATTCTATTTGAGGTGTTGACTTAAGTGACAATGAAATACATAATATGGTCCTAAAATATATTCATTCATATATCAGAATAAAAATCTACTGATTCATTTCCATCAAGTGCTTATCACTATACTTTCTTGGAATAAAAGAGGTGAAAAGCCCTAAAGTTTGGTGAGGTGATAAATAATGTGACTATACTCTAGCCAGGTATATAAGAGGCACAAACTCAAGAATCAGTGTTTATCTGTGGGGCAATGAGATGAAATAGTGGATGCTTTATTAGAAGTACCTGAGAAAATTTTTATATTACATATTCTTGTACTCATAATTGTGGCATTTAGGGGAAGAGAAACCCCAGTCTATACATTCAAACAAACAAACAAAACAAAACCTACCTAGTCCCTAGGTAATTCTGACTTTTTCTACACTGGGAACCACTGTGAGAAAGAAAAGATTTTTAAGGCTAAGAAGTCCACTAATAATTTTATTAAAAACTGGAAATCCCACACTGGTAAATGCCAAGGTAACTCATGTTATTTGTAGCCAATTCAAGCATAGATAATTTCAATTACACCATTCTCAGTGATATCAGTGGGGTAAAACAAATGAGGTCACTGTTGTGCACTATAGCTGAAACCAGGTGTCACTGAAAACTGTGAAAGGCAAAGGTGAGCACAATGTTGTTGATAAAATATAGAAGGTTTTTAAGGCATTGAGCAACATCCCTGGAGCAACTGACATGTCAGAGAATGTTTAAAAGTCCAGGTTGAAAAATACAGTATCTACACTATGTGAGGAAGATGAAGCAATTGTTTTGTAATTGACCAAGTAAAATTTCACAAGTATTCACTGACTAGATGCTATTATTTGTCCAAAAATTGTAACAGGAATATTAATACTAGTAGCAGCTAATATTTTGTTTTTATTTTAATTCGTTAGTTAATATACAGTGTTATATTAGTTTCATGTACACAATATAGTGACTCGACATTTCCACATTATCCTGTGCTCATCAGGATAAATGTATCCTTAACCCCACCACCTCTTTACCCCATCCCTCCAAAAACCTCCCCTCGGGTAACTATTAGTTTGTTCTTTATAATTAAGTCTATTTCTTGATTTGCATCTCTTTCTCTTACTTTTTCCCATTGCTTATTTTGTTTCTTAAATTCCATATATAAGTGAAATCATATGGTATTTGTCTGTTCCTGATTGACTTATTTCGCTTACCATAATACTCTCTAGCTCCATCCATGTTGTTACAAATGACAAGATTTCATTCTTTTTGATGGCTGACTAGTATTCCATTGTGTATATATACATATATATTTATGTATATGTATGTGTGTGTGTATATATGTGTGTGTGTGTGTATCATTTCTTCTTTATCTGTTCATCCATCGATAGATACTTGGGCTGCTTCCAGATTTTGGCTATTGTAAATAATGCTGCTATAAACAGGGGATTTATATCTTTGAATTTACATTCTTGTATCCTTTGGGTAAATACCCAGTAGTAAAAATTGCTGGACTATAAAATAGTTCTATTTTTAACTTTTTGAGGAACCTCCATCCTGTTTTCCAGAGTGGCTATATCAGTTTGCATCCCAACCAACAGTGCACAAGGGTTCTTTTTTCTCCACATCCTCACTAACACCTGTTGTTTCTTGTGCTGTTGATTTTAATAATTCTGACAGGTATAAGGTAACATCTTATTGTGGTTTTTAATTTATTTTTATTTATTTGTTTGTCTGTTTATTTATTTTTATTATTATTTTCCCCAGGGGTACAGATCTGTGAATCATCAGGCTTACACCTTTCACAGCACTCACCATACCACAAACCCTCCCCAATGTCCATAACCCAACCACCCTATCCCTACCCCCCCCACCCTCCAGTAACCCTCAGTTTGTTTCGTGAGATTAAGAGTCTCTTATAGTTTGTCTTCTTATTGTGGTTTTGATTTACATTTCTCTGATGGTAAGTGATGTTGAGCAAATTTTCATGTCTCTTGGACATCTGCATGTCATCTTTGGAGAAATATCTATTCATGTCTTCTTCTCATTGTTAAATTGTACAATTTGTTTTTTGAGCACTGAGTTTTATAAATTCTTTATATATTTCTGATACTAGCCCTTTATCAGATATGTCATTTGCAGATACCTTCTCCCAATTCAAAGGCTGCCTTTTACTTCTGTTACTTGTTTCCTTCTCTGTGCAAATGCTTTTTATTTTGATGTAGTCTCAATAGTTTATTCTTGCTTTTTTTCCCCTTGCCTCAGGAGACATATCAAGAAAAATGTTACAGTCAGTATCAAAGAGGTTGCTGCCTGTGTTTTCTCCAAGGATTTTTATGTGGTTTCAGGTCTCACATTTAGGTCTTTAATCCATTTTGAATTTATTTTTTTGTGTATAGTACATAAGACAGTGGTCCAGTTATCCCAAACACCTTTTGTTTTAGAGACTGTCCTTTCCCAATTGGATATTCTTTCCTGCTTTGTCAAAGATGAATTGATCATATAGTTGTGCGTTCATTTCTGGGTTTTCTAGTCTGTTCCATTGATGTATGTGTCTATTTTTGTGCCAGTACCATGCTGTTTACATGTAGTTTACAGCTTTGTAATATAACTTGAGGTCTGGAATTGCGATGCCTCCAGCTTTACTTTTTTTTTTTTTTTTTTTTTTTTTTTTTTTTTTTTTGTAAGATTCCTTTGGCTATTTGGGGTCTTTTCCCATACAAAGTTCCCATATGTTTAGTTCCATACAAATTTTAGGATTGTTTGTTCTAGTTCTGTGAAAAATACTGGCGGTATCTTAATAAGGACTGCATTAAATGTGTAGATTTCTTTAACATTTTAACATCATTCATTCTTCAATCCATGGAATATTTTCCCATTTCTTTGTGTCATCTTCAACTTCTTTAATCAATCTTCTATTGATCTGTTCAAATTTTCTATTTCTTCCTGTTTCAGTTTTGGTGGTTCATATGCTTCTAGGAACTTATTCATTTCTTCTAGGTTGTGCATTTATTGGCTTATATTTTTCATAATATTCTCTTATAATGATTTATATTTCTATGGTGTTAGTTGTTATTTCTCCTCTCTCATTTGTGATTTTATTCATTTGAGTCCTTTCTCTATTTTTCTTGATAAGTCTGTCTAGAGGTTTATCAATTTTTTAAAAATATTTTATTTACTTATTTGACAGAGAGAGAGAGAAAGAGAGAGAGAGAGAGCATGAGCAGGGAGGAGGGACAGAGGGAGAAGCAGACTCCCCGTTGAGCAGAGACCCAATGCAGGGCTTGATTCCAGGACCCTGGGATCATGACCTGAGCCAAAGGCAGATGTGTAACTGACTGAGCCACCCAAGCATCCCTAGAGGTTTCTCAATTTAATTGATTTTTTTTTCAAAGAACCAGCTCCTGGTTTCATTAATCTATTCTTTTTGTTTGTTTGTTTGTTTGTTTGTTTGTTTTGTTTCTGTATCATTTATTTCTGTTTTAATCTTTATTACTTCCTTCATGTTGCTGGTATGACATTTTGTTTGTTGTTCTTTTTCTAGCTCATGTAGGTATAAGGTTAGGTTTTTTGAGATTTTTCTTGCTTCTTGAAATAGGCCTGTATTGCTATAAACTTTCCTCTTAAAATATCTTTTGCTGCATCCCAAAGGTTTTAGACCATTGTGTTTACATTTTCATTTTTTTCCATGTACTTTTCAAATTTCTTCTTTTAGTTCCTGGTTGACCCAGTCATTGTTAAGTAACATGTTACTTACCTCCACATATTACTGGTCTTTCCAGATTTTTTCTTATGTTTGACTTTAGTTTCATAGTGTTGTGTTCAGAAAAGTTGCATGGTATGACTTTGATCTTCTTCAATTTGTTGAGGCTGGGTTTGTCAGCTAATATGTGATCTATTCTGGATAATATTCCATGTACACTTGAAAAGCATGTGCATCCTGTTTCAGGATGGAATATTCTAAATATATCTGTTAAATCCATATGTTCCAGTGTATTATTCAAAGCCATTGTTTCCTTATTGACTTTCTGTTTAGATGATTTGTCCACTGATGTAAATGAGGTATAAATGCCCCTTACTATTACTGTATTATTATTGATTAGTTCCTTTATGTTTGTTATTAACTGCTTTATGTTTATTTGGGTGCATAAACATTTACAATTATTGTATCTTCTTGTTGAATTGTCCCCTTTATTATTATATAGTATCCTTCCTTGTTCCTTGTAACAGTCTTAAAGTCTATTTTGTCCAACAGGAGTATATCTACTCCAGCTTTCTTTTGAAATCCATTTACATGAGAGATATTTCTCCATCCTATCGCTTTCAATCTGCAGGCGTGTTCAGGTCTAAAATGAGTCTCTTCCAGGCAGCATATAGATGGTTCTGGTTTTTCTATCCATTTTGTCACCCTACGTCTTTTGATTAGAATACTTAGTTCATTTACATTCAGATTAACTATTGATAGCTTTGTATTTACTTCCATTTTATCACTTGTTTTGTGGTTGTTTCCCGAGATTTTCTCTGATCCTTTCTTGTCTTTCTCTCTTCCATTTTGGTAAGAGCTGATATTTTTAATAGTAATATTATTTCAGACACTACAGTAAGCATTTTAGCTGGTCAATTATTCTACAATAATTCTCACAGTAACTTTACCAGCTAAGCACCAGTATTTATTCCTCTTATACAGATAAGGTAACTGAGGTACTTGTACATTGAATAACTTCTTCAGAGTACACAGTTGTTAGGTAACAGTGACAGAATTCATACCCCAGGTCTGGCTGACACAAGACTATAAGCTCTTTATCTTTGAATTATAATGACATGATAGGATAAATAATTATGAACATAACTCTTCTTCAAAGAACAGAATACTGCCTAACATGAAAACAACTGGTTTCAAAATAATATTTTAGTGTAAATTCCCTTTATAAGCACTCTGGTTGCCAGAGTGCCATAATCCTTCAGTAGCACTCCACAGAAATTAAGAACATCACCATCTTGGTGAGATTGAAATGGCAGTCTGTCATTTTTTAGGTTAGTGATGATGCTCTGATAGCAGAAAAACACTTTAGTCCTAGAAGATCACAAAGAATAAAATTACCAATACCTGTAACCTCCAGATCAAAGAATCAGAGGTTTGATTTTTTTTCTGCTACTTTGCTCTGTGACAGTTTTTTTAACTTCGCTGGGCCTTCAACTGTTCATTATTAAAATGGGTTTAACAATATAAACCTACCACAGAGTGTGTTGTAACATATCAGCAATGCAACTGCTAGTAAGGTGCTTATAAATGGAAGTGCTACTTTCAATGTATTGTCATACTGCTGTCCCCATGACCACAGGAAAGGCAGACCTGTAAGTCACTATTGTCCACATCAGCAAAGAATCAAGTGCTTCAATTTGAAAGAATGGTATCATCCTCCTCCAACATCATCAAAATGTAATGTTCTTGCTTGCTTTCTCTCGAACACAACTCAGAGTAAAGCCAAATAAATATTTTAAATCACACAAGAATACAAAACTTAAAATTAGTGAGGCTGTATCCCAGTACTGAACCATGCTTACTATTTATAAAAAAAAATACACTTCAAATATTTGAATAAATTATAAGTGATCATTACATGTTGCATTTCAATGATTACCTAACTTGTAAAATTTTTATGCAGAATGCATATGGAAAAACATTAATATGAATAGATTAGTGTTTATTTGCATAATTTACTGAATTTACTACTACTAAAGTACTACTAAATGTTCTTTAATTCTCCACCTTCTTTTTCAGCTATTTTTTAAATTAACATTACCCAGATTTTGAAGCAGACTGCATGCCTAATACACCATGACATTTAACTACTACTTATGATTTTATGAAGCCAAGCATTTAAATTAATATACTAATCACTGTAAGCTAAAAAGATATGGCAATATATGTTTTAAAATTTTATTATCTATTGATTCAACAAGCAAATTACAGTATTTGAACAATGATACTGAAAGTATTTAATTTTGGTAAAATATAAATGGAATAGATATAAAGTTTTATTCAATTTAATACCAGCACAAAAATAATTTAATCCAAATAGATGATTTTATTGACTACAACAAAAAAGTACTGAGCTTCTACTTCCAAAAGAGCAATTATGCTTTCAAAGTAGAGATAATTGTATCATATTCATTTATATTTACCAAACATAAATAATGTTTCCTTAAATACATTTGGCTGATGAAACAATTTTCTGAGAATCAGCGACATTTTATTTCATCTGGCTATATTTTAAATATACAAATGAATGGTCATTAGTGTTCTACGTATTGACAGATTCCTTCAGTTGATGAAATATGATTGCTATTTTCTTTTTTGTGTGCATTTGGAAATGCAAACAGCTTTGTTACATATAATGGCAAATCACTAGACTTTCTCTTTGAGAAAGATTCTGACCAAACAAATGAACATTCAACCAACTACAAATGTTGCTGTGAATTCTTTAAGACTTTAATAAAAACTCTTTATTTTCTTTTTAAGAGTAAATCTAGTAGAGATAAGTGTTTCAGAGTTTCATGTTTTTACCTAGTAGTCCTTGAACTTGCCAACTCCTGAGTTAATGTGAACATTCCCATCCCTGGACTGATGGCACCATAGTCAATGTCTCCCAAGATCTGTCTTGGCTGTGACTTTATAGGGCTGTTACATATGCTAGGATAAATACTAATGATTTTAGATTAAGAAGTTGTTATATGGTACGTGGGCACAAAACACTCTTGAATGACCTGGCACTGATCTAAACGATTATGATCCTTTAATGATTCTTCTAGTCAAATATCCTCCCATATGTAGAATAATATCATGTACTCAGGTCTACCAGAATATAAAATAACTTCAAAAAAAAAAAACCATTATGAAAGAAAAAACAAAGGCTTAGGGTCCTGCAGTGTAGACTGAATTCCACTTTGGGTTTGCGCTAATAAATAGATTATTTTTGCAGATACAAAGACTGAAAAGGCATAGCCTTGTTAGAAAGTAATAGTGATTGTGAAAGTAAGCCTGCAGGATCACAAATGTCATTATGTGCTTCTGAGACAGAATCTTTCTAAATCAACTTGGTCTTAAGGCTTTGTCAGGGCTATTCCAACCAGAGACACTGGCGAAAACTCAGCCTGGCTGAGCAGACTCCAAAGTGCTTAGAACTGGAGTAAGGCAGATAAAATAAACAAGAAACCATGCAGAAAGTCCATGGTGTAAACACCTGAAGAAAGGCAAAATGAAATCCATATATGGAGGGGACAGAGATATTGATCAACTAAGGGGGTCTGCGATAAGAGATTAAAGGCAAGCAGTAAAGATAAAGCACAATCATATTGGATAAGACTGAGCAGAATGGGCTAGAGTTCTCTGAGACGGAAGAGAAATGTAAGAATCCTAAGAAATTGTTTCCATGGGCCAGCCTCTGTGTATAATGGTATGAGGCGGCTTACAATTCCTGAGAGAGAAAAGTGTCATCTTTTGAGCCATTAATTTTTCACATTTAGTAAGGCATATATATTAGTGCTGATATTGAGGGTGATCCCAAATGCTTGAGTTAGAGGAACGACAGGCATCAAGCTGTGTAAAGTTCCAAGGACCCCTGCCCCATAAAACCCTTCAAACCACACAGTTCCTCAACCAGTTCTTTTTGGGAGTTATCTGATCAATCTGTGAATAAAATGCAAAATACACATTCCTGAAGAAAACATCATGTTTTCGGAAGTCATGCATCAAAAACAAGAAAGGTTATGGGATAATAGGTTATATCGGACTACTCAAAGCTCACTTGTTTTAATATACTTTGCTTCTATTGTTTCTGGTGTAAACTCTTAACGAGTGGGAAAAAAATGTGTATTAACCAAGGTAAATGCACATTATCTTGACATCATTCCTGAATTAACCAATTGGGTATCAGCTAATCCAATATGAAGAGTTTGTTAGGAATGTAAGGGAATGGGGGAGAGTGTTGAATTTGAATCTAAAGTTCAAAGCCATGTAGAAGAGAAGAGCCCTGGTGGTCTTTGAGCTGGTGTGAGCCTCCGTCCTATTTTAAATCCACAAGATGCTTGGAGATCCAAAATCTAAGACTCTGAACTTCTCTGTAGGTATAAATAGCTACTTGGGAAACCTTGACCTACTGAGTGCTTACTAGGATTTTAAAATACAACGTATCTTATACCATCTTGTGGACTGATGAGAAAATTTTAACCTGATTCATCAGTAAGATATATATTGCCATAAGTGCAAAATTACTATGTTCTCTGAAACAGACAGCAGTTGTTGCATTAGAGTGAAAACTATTTTCTTTATAACTCTTAGAATGATAATCACAATTCCTTTAAGGAAAAGATAATATACTTAAATCTTGATATGCATCATTAATCCTACAAAGGAAAAATATATCTTCATTTTTATGAATAAGTCTTTTTACTTTTCTCCAATCTAGGTTGATCTGACCAACCTAGAGTATTTCAAAGAATTTCATTCTGTTCTTAGCCTAGTAATATTGACCAGCAAGAGTGTGGCCACATGAGAACAGCCAGAAACATAGAAGCCCTTAAAGTATGCCATAAGAGGAACAGTCAAAAAAGCGGAGTATATTCTTCTTGAAAAAAGACAAGTTGAGGAATCTTGTTATTTTAAAGGGCCATTAAAGGAGACCTTCCAGTTGGTACAGAGAAGGCAGAAGTAAGACAGTGAATGAAATGAGTGATAACAAAGACTTACTCTTGATTAGAAATGTCTGATACCAAAGCATCTAGTAGGACAGAATTGATTTTACCAACACTGAAGCTAACCAAATTGAAAAATCAGTGTATCAGGGATGCTGCAAAATGCATTTCAAGATTGAGTGAAATCTGAACTAGATGATCTTTAAATCACATTCTTTGATGTTCTAAACTTTTACTCCTAACCACTGGGGAGTGACATATATACTGTGATGATCCTTCCCCCTGCTCATTTGGTTATATGAATATTTCTGAAATTTGGCTGTACATCAAAATCAGAAGCTTTTGAAAAGTGCAAATACATGTTCCATTTCAAGCCCTTTGAAAAGCATCTCTGGTGAACTGGGGCCAGAAATCTGTATTTTCAAAAGCAACAGGCAATTGTGCTGCATCCCGATTGCTGTTCAAAGCCCAGTGCTCCTAAGGGCTAGACAATGCAGTCCGTCCTTTAATTGGCTGGGTAGCTTTTCAAAATTGTGCGTTTTAGTGACTAATGTGCCACTTTAACTCAACAGCCAGTTCTATTATGGGAAGGTATATTTGTGAAAGGACAGCCAAACAGTAGTACTACTACTACTAATAATAGTAATAATGGCTTGTAAAACAGGCACTGTGCTCAGCACTTCATATGCCTGGTCTAATTTTATTAGTATGAGCCTATAAGGTCAACTTCTAAATACTGTTTTATTACTTTGTTACTTTTGTTACTTTGCTGAAAGATGAAACTGAGACACTTTGTTCTCTAAAATCATAGGCTCAGAAACTTAGCTGTTTGAAATCAGATCAGTTAAAATGGAACAGTCCACTCTTGCCTGGAGGATTCGAGTCACATTGACACTGAGAAGCAGCCTCAATTTTCAACCCAGGTGCAAAACTTCAGATAAGAGTTTTTCGGACATAATGTTCAGCATTTATCTTAACTTTGTAGTTTCCAAGGAAACAAAATCCAGAGTCCCCTTCTCAGTGCAAGTCTGATATTAACTCTTTTACATTACAGCCTTGCTCTTTTTTGGCATCATCAAAATTCTGCTTTACTTAAATAGTGTCTAAACTCCCATCTCTGAAGACTTATTTTTAACCCTGTATTTCCCCTTCCTTGGTGATGTCCCTTGTCTCTGCTGATGTACAAGCTTTATTGTTGCAACAGTTTGATAAGCGTGACTTTACTGGTGTATAGGTATATCCTTAGAATCCTTTATCTGATGGGCTTTATCAGTAGCTATTATAGTCCTTAATTTAAAGATCAGTAGAATAATGTTCAGAAAAGAACTTACACAGGATCACATGGTAAGTGACAGAAATGGGATTCCAACCCAGGTCTATCTAGTTTCAAACTATTCATGCTCTTACACAATGCACATAAAATCAGAATATTGGAACTGAAGGAAACTAAGGCATGCCATCCTGCTAAATTTAAACAAAGAATTAGGACTGGAATCCAGGTATCCTGACCTCCCAACCCTCATCACATGGGTAGTTTTGTTTTTATTCATTTGTCAATCAGGAACTTTTCAGGCTTTCCTGTTTGTTTGCACCTAGTGTGGACCCAGTATTTCCATGGGGCTTTGAGACAGGCAGAGCCTTCACTAAGACTCTAACACTTGTAACTTCAGGCAGTACCCAGAACTCCAAATATTTCCCAGTTATGACAAATGAGAGTTGAACCAAAGCACACTAATGCCTTTCAAGTTTCCATAAGTGCTGAAATGCAATGCATCAACCTCCTAGATATAGCTAATGTACTAATTTCCTAAATAAGTGAATTATGTGAAATTTCCATCCATTTCTTCCTTTTCCACCAAAATCAAGAGTACAAGGCTGACTGCCTATTCTGCTTAAATCTCTAATCAACCCTAAGTCACAGTTATCCAAGGATAATTACCCAAATCTTGCCATTCTGAAGTTGTGTAAGGCATGATATTTATAGCATCATTGGGGCCCCTGGGTGGTTCAGTCGGTTAAGCTTCTAACTCAGGTCATGATCTCACGATTCTGGGATCAAGCGCTGTGTCAGACTCTATGCTCAGCAGAGAGTCCGCTTCTCCTTCACCCTCTGCACACACTCTTTCTCATTAAAAAGCAGAACTTCAGGCCCTGCTCCCCACTTCTGAAGCAAAATCCACATTTTAACCAGGCCCTTGATGATTCATATGCACCTTAATGTTTAAGTAGCATTGTCTTAGAAGATTCCCAAGCACATTTAATGCAATTTTGTGAAATCTAGACATCAGTCTTGTGTCAGCATCTAATAATTGTCAAAGTTCTATATCAAGGGCCCCCATTCTCTGTCTTTCTCTTAATTCTTACCAGGGCACTAATATCCTGCTTTCCCAGCTGTCGTTTTCCTTCTCACCCCTCTTCCCAATATTTACTGCATCTTTTCTGAGTGATCTTCCTCTAAATATCAAAGGAGCCTGGTATCATTCCCTTTCTGCAATTCTTGAAGGACTAGTAGTAATTAGATCTAATCTCCCTGGAGAACCACAAGCATCTGCTGGTTACCGCTCTAAAACTTTATCTCCACCCTCTTCCACCCCATCACTCACTCTATACTGCCCTCACCCCAAGCTACTTAGAGTTCCCTAAATAATGTGTGACCTTAATGGTGCATTTTCATACTCTCCCCTCCAGGGCAGAATGGCCTTTCCTTCCTGATCTACTTAAGAAATTCTACTGAATCCACCTAAACCCCCTACCCCTGAAGCCTTTTTCTATCCCACCCAAACAGAATTAATTGCTAACCTGTTTATGTTCCATTGCATTTTGTACACACTACATATCACATCATTTATAAATATTTTTTATATTTCAATGTATTTCTTCTTTGTTCATATCAGAACCCAACCAAAATATGAGGTCTTGAATGAGAGTGAATTTTATATATTTTTGATCTCTAGAATTTAGTGTCTAGAGGATCACCAATGAATGCCTGTTGAATGCATAAATGATTCACAATGAAACAAACCTTGTTCCTCAAATAATTTTAAATGTAATTTTGTAGAAAAATATTGAGAAACGTGTATTTTGATAGATATTAATAAATATATTACTGAAAGCAAAAATATGTGAGAAGAAACTTAATTTTTATCACTGACATATTTATTAATCACTCTTGGAAGAAAAAGTTATTAACGAAGTTCACATGAATGATGTGCCACCATTACTGGACAATAGTGATAAGCTGTCCCCAGTTACAAATTTGATAACTTCTTGAAAACCTTATGAACTGCAGTAAGAGGTAGATTATAGCCTAAGCATGCATGCTTGAATGTTAAGAGAACTTTTGTTTATTTTTTTGTCTGTTTCAAATACTGTTGAAGGAGTAGAGAGGTAAAACATAAAACTTCCAATTTGAAGTACAAAATGTTAGAATTATCCAAGCTTAGATTGCAGACATACAACCTAGGCAATTGTTAAAAAATAGGGAATATATCAACATCACCAGAGGAGCCCTTGGTCCAATGACAAACCATACTCAGATCCTGCTTCAGTGTAGGACACCTGAAAGTCTCAATCAAATTCAGTAAAAGTGAAAGAAAAATAGCAAAAGGAAAAAAAGGGAAAGGGGGGTGAGAAAGAAAAGATGCTGGAAGGGAGGAGGGTAGAAAAGATGAGGGAATGAGAAAG
Organism: Ailurus styani; assembly: GCA_002007465.1. Lineage (NCBI taxonomy): Eukaryota > Metazoa > Chordata > Mammalia > Carnivora > Ailuridae > Ailurus > Ailurus styani. The sequence goes on from LNAC01000760.1 coordinate 251,216, forward strand.
AAAGAGAGAGAATGCAATACAAGGACAATCCACTTCCAATAATGGCAAATATCTCGACAGTCTTCCCATAGGTTACGCCCCACATAGCTTTCTGCAGAGACCTAACAAGAACACTCTACACTAGAATTAAATTTTTGGCTGTATACTTTACCTCTCAGATTATGTGTAAATACTAGAATTCAAACTACTCCTCGCTGACATGTGCATAAAATTTTGTAAACCATTTTCTTAATAACGCAAGGTCCTTCAGGAGCTCCAGTATTTCTATTTGTCTCCCTTCTCAAGAAAAAATTGCTGTTTTCATAAAATGTCCATTTTCTTTTCATAGTCCCTTTACACTCAGTAGCCCGATATTACAGTTTGGGTAAATACCATGATTTTATTTTATTAATCAAAAGAGAGGTCAAGATGTAAAACACTATGACAAAAGATGCATACTAACAAAGGAAGGGCTGAAATAAATCTCTACTATTATAATCTATTATAATCTCTACTATAGATCTCTACTATTTGAAGTATAAATCTCTACTATTTGAAGCCCAGAACCAAATTTCTTATAACTTAAATTTTATCTTGCTAAAGGGCACATAAGAAATGACACTCCATTTCCCTAAGGGTGTTAAAAATTAAGAAATTAAGGACTATTTTAAAACTAGCTCAAGCACTATCTTTTTCCAGTGAAGTTTTTCCTGACCATTTCATCACATGGTACTGACCCTCTCTTCTTTTCACTCCACCATATCTCTACTTATAAGATTACTATTCACCTCAAATGTGCAGATTGATAACTTACTGAAAAGATGAGGCTATAGCATACTAATCTTGCATTTGTCAGTTTTGTCCAGTTCTTGGCCCAAAGAATGCACTTAACAAATATTTCATGCACCAATGCCTTTAAAAGTGGATGAGAGTAATAACATACTTCTGCTTATGTTTTCCTAATAGCAAAAAATAATATATAATTAACCTAGAAAATGTGTAGAGAAGAGTATTACAAAGCAGAAAAATAGCATCTTTTTAATTTTGGTAACAAGAGATAACCTTTGTCAACACTGTTTTCCTTTACTTATCTATTGTCAACTATTGTCTATTGTCTACTTCATGTATATCCGTTAGCCCCATTAGATGAGTGTCCACAATGGGAACTGTTTCGAAGTTATTACTTATGTCCTCCTAAAACTGTTTTTAAGGTTAATAGTTCTTAATTGTATTGCGACAAAAAAGGACAAGGAATGAGGTAATGAGTTTGTATAGTTTCATCTCTGTGGTGGTTGTTTTAATGACCCGGCCTTCTCTGTTTTTCTGAGCCCCTTTTATAAAACTGTGTAACTCACAACACTTTCAATGACAAAGTGTGCCTGATTTGTCTCAAGTCCAGATCTTTAGACCTTTATGTATATGTTTATCTGCCCAGAGCTTTCAAGTCAGAAAACAACCTTGACTACACATCCTGATGAGAGGGCAATGCTGACAAATAATTTAGCTAATGCTGCTACATAAAAATTAGCTCTGCAGAACTCCTGCTATGTGAATTTGTTAAAGAACAGGTGACAAACTCAATCTTCTTTCATACTCTGATGTTTGGGGTTATTTACTACCACCAGATTTTTGATTCCTGCTAAATAGACACTTCAAATTTCATGACAGATATAAGCTCTATGAGACAACTTATAACAACTTTTCAGAAAATTGCACATTTGAGGATCCAATTTCATTCTTTCGTGCTACCACTGAAATCAGCCTTCTTTCTGATCACCAGGCAATTTTTCAACCTCTTTGAGATTTCTCTTCCTAAACAATTTCTTCCAGAAAAGCTTTTGGCAATAATTTAACACTTTAGTCATCCCTGGTAATTTAGGTGAATTTTAAAAATCTGAAAATAGATTCCAGTGAAATGCAGCACGGGCTGAACTTACCTGAGAGTCAGTGTCTCCCTGGTGAGAGCCTTGCTCTATCACACTTAAACGGAAACTCAGTAAGTGAAGACATGTTATTTCCCTTTTTTTGTGCTTAGCTTTAAGAATTTATTTACCAAGGACATGTCAGTGACTAAACTTCAGTGCTTCCCCTAAATAATACCAATTGTTTTTTTAAAGGACAAAACTTGACATCAGCATTTGCTATAATATTGTGTGTTTGTGTGTGTGCGCGCGCATAATAGTCAAGAACATACTTAGAATGTGACCGTTGGGGTTCAAATGTTAGCCTTGCCATTTATTAGCTGTGTGACCTCAGCTAGCTTATTTAACATCTCAGTGACTCACTTCCTCATCTGTTAAATGAGTTTTACTAAAAATATCAACCTCATAGGATTTTTGTGAGAATTAAACAAGTTCATACACGTTCTTAGAACAGTGTCAGGAAGGCAGACTTACATAGGCATCTCTTCAAGGCTGCCTGTAGGATGGGCATGTTTTAGAGCCTTTCTAGAATACTGTTAGCAGTCAGTCCCTATGAACCAACCATAATAGAATCAAAAAATATTTTGCATTTTTAAAACTCTTAAACGTAAACCTCTACATTGGTAATTCACCACAAAGTTTGATGATCTCCACTACTTATCACTAATAATTTTTACATCTATTGTTACTTCCACAAAGATGGAGGAAAGATACATAAATATCTTTTGCACTAGAATAAAGCTCCTTGTTTACCTGGTCCTATAGTAAGTGCTTGATATGTAGAAGTTCATTTTATTCTCACAAATTCCTAAATAATCAGGTTCTCTTATTACTACCAATTTACAATCAGGGAAATCAAGGCTCTGGGAGACCACAGAGCTCACTCTAAGTGTCAGAGGAGAGAATGAGGAGCTATCTATGTGACTACAGGGATAGAAGCTGAGTTCTTAAGAATGGCACTTAATTATGGAAGGGGCTACATAGGAAATTCAGTTTAATATCTTCATTTCCCAGTTGAAGAACCTAGAGCAAGACAGTGACTAAGCTGATGCAAAATCTAAGTCTCTTGCCTTAGTCTGAGGGTCTCTCTGTCTCATCACACTGCATCCTCCTTTCCTTTAGTCTAATCCTGGATTTATATTTTCCCACTTCTTCAACGTTGAGCAGAAAGTCAGGGGAAAAAAACATGTTTGCCCTGAATATATTCCTCCCCCACACATCCATTTTTTTCTCCTTTGAAGTAGCAACAACAGCTGCCAACCAAGGATCCCCTGGGCTTAGAGAGCATCAGTCAGCTTTACAGATGAAGGCAAAGATGAAAAGACGGAAATCCCTTCTTTAAAGAACTTTGCTAATGTTTTTCACTCTAAACTCACTCTTTCATTAGTGAACACTTTTAATACAACCCTGAAGGCTCAAGGCAAGACTAGCAAAGCACTGAATTCTGGGAGCTACAAGTGGTCCCTGATTGATTGCCAAGGGCCAAATGAAGGGGAGTTGGGTGAATGGACACTCAAGTCTCTAGCTTCTCTAACTCATTTTGTTTAAACTCATCCTTTCCATAGCCTACAGTCTCTTTCACCTTCCCTACATTATCAGAGACAAACTTCATTAACCAAAGGCAATATTTATTTAGTGTTTCAGTGGCTTGAGCCCTTTATCAAGAGAAGATTTAACAAGAGTTAGAAATAGTATTGCCTGGCTTAGACTAAAAGTGTTCGCATTCTAAATCTGAAGTCTGGGCAGAAAAAGCCTTCGTAACTTTAAGCATAATGTTTCAATACTTTACACTATCATTTTACTCACATATACATCCATCACGCCTACATAAAAACACACATGCAAAATGCTATATATTACATTGATTTGTTTTGCAAAAAAATAAGCTCTATTGTAATTCCACACTGAAAATTATCTCCTTTTAAAACCAAGGGCAAGTCATGAAGAAAACAGTAACATATTCATTTAGTCATTCATTTAATAAATATTTATTAAGAACTTACTATGTTCTGGGCACTCACCTAAACATTGGCAATTCCTCAGTGAACAAAACAGGCAACATTCCTGCCTTCATGAAGCTTCATTTCTAGTGGGAAAGAAAAAAACAATAAAGAGGATGAATAAATAAAATATATTGGGGTGCTAACTTGTGATAAATTCTAAAGAGAAAAAGGTATCAAAAGACATTAGAAGTAACAAGACAAAAAGAGTAGAAATCTGAGATGGTATAGTCAGCAAAGCTCTGATGAGAAGGTAAGTTTTGAAATAAAACAAAAAGGATTTGAGAGATTAGAGTTCCACCGGAGAAGAAAAAGTCCAAAGGTCCTGAGTTGGAAGATTACCTTGTATCTCTGATAAAAATGCCCAGAAGAGTATAGTAGCTCCAGTGAAGTGAAAAAAAAAGGGAAAAGTTGTAAGAAATGAGATCAGAGGGATAAAAGGAAACAAGATTATGTAGAACCTTATAGCTCATACTAAACATTTTGACTTTTAGCATGAGCAAGATAGGAATCTATCAAAGAGTTTTAAGCAGAGAGATAACATAATCTGACATATTTTAATAGAATCACTCTGATTTGGGGAATTAAAAATGGACTGAAGTAGTTAGTACAAGGTCAACAACTGGTTTTTATAATAAACTAAATGAGAGATGATGGTGACTTGGAGCAGCATGGTGGCAGTGCAGTATGGTGTAAAATGCTGGATATATTTTTTAAAGTAGAGACTAGAAGACATGTTTATTGAATTGATATGGGACATGGAAAAAAAAAGTTAAGTTTGAAACCTAACTTTCTGGCCTGACCAACTGAACCATGGATTTGAAATGGGAAGACTATAGAAATGTCTGCATGTATGTGTTTCTTTTTTCTTTCTTTCTTTCTTTCTTTCTTTCTTTCTTTCTTTCTTTCTTTCTTTCATGTGTGTATGTGTGGTTTTGTTTTGTCTGTTGGAGATGGGGAAGGAGCTCATTTTTTAACATGTTTAATTTAAGATGTCTATTAAACATCCCAGTGGAGATGTCAAGTAGATAATTGGATATACAGGTCTGAATTGATAGGAGAGGTCTGCTAGGAAGAAATGAATCTGGGAGTCATTAGCATATAGATGAGGAAGATTCAACAAAGAGACTGAGAAAGATAGGTCAGAAGGTAGGAGGAAAACTAGGTGAGTGTGATATCCTTGAAGCTAAGTGAAGAAATTACTTCAAGGAGGAGAAAGAAAAGTCTAATGAATTCTCCTCATAGGTCAAGAAAGTTGAGGTCTGAGACTTGACTGCAAGTGATGTGGGTTCATTTAGCAATGTGGGATCATTGGTAGCCTTGACAAAAGTAGTATCAGTGGAGTAGAGAAGTGTGGACAAAAACCTGATTAGAAAGAAAGAAACTAAAGATGGTGAGTATAGACAACTCTTTCAAGAAGGTATGCTCTGAAGACATGAGAAATAGGGGAATAAATGGATCAAAAGCAGGATCGAGAAAATAGTTTATATGTAAAATAAGAGATATAAGGGAGTGATACATTAAAGAGGAAAGATTTCTTGATGTCAGAAAGAATTAAGAGAGCTCTCTTCGAGTAGGTCAGATGGATGTGATCTAGGGCAGGCTACTCAAAGGGTCCAAAAATGGCTGGGAGACTGTCAGAAGTGCAAACTATTTGACCCTTTGCTACACCCAATAAATAAGACTCTCGAGGGTGGGACCTAAGCTCTTAACAAGCTTTTTAGGTAATTCCCAAGCATGACCTTCTGAAAGGCATTACCTAGTGAACAGGGAGGGGAATCCATCTTATCTAGGAACACAGACAACTCATCCATAACAGGAGAAAAGTTGGTGTATGTGGGCTTAGGTGAGGTGGGTAAGTAGATATGGTAGTGGTACCTTACATAAATTTTCTAGTAATTACTTTGGCTTCTCAATGAAGGAGGAAGCAAGACTACTAGTCCCTTTTTCTGCTTTGAGTTGGACTATTAGTTCTAGAGACCCAGAGTGCCATTGTGTTGCATAGCAGAGTTGTATTAATGTCCTCATATACTCCAAGCCCAACTCAGTTACCCTTTGCAAAGACAAACTTCCCACCTTTTCAGTGCCTAATGTTCCTTAAACTGATCTACACTTTCTGCCTCAATCATGCCATTTCTTACCAAAAATAAGGCTACCATTTATGGAGCATCTGCCATGCTACAGGCAGTTCTAAATATATTCTCTCATTCAGTCCTTCCACATTGATTCATTTATCCATTATTTTACAAATAAGAAAATGGGAGACTCATAAATGGAACTCTTTATTTACCTAATCATTCACATACCACGCTCTCCAGGGAATAGAGCATCACCAAAGTGATTTCAACACAAGCACTCTGCTTTCCTCAATTTTATTCCACTCCTCCCACTTTTCCTACTTAAGGGGCTAACAGGAGTCCACTCTGTTTTTTCCAGAAGTTACTTTGGTTTAACTGTTCTTTTAGTCAATCAGTACAAGTCATCCTTCAGTATTCTACCCAATTACTTCTCTCTCCTCCTCCCTGGATTCTCCTCCCCCTCCCCCAGCCCCCTTCCCCTTTCTCTCTCCTCCTTCTTCATCAATAATTTCCTTACTCCCTACAGTTGTATCTTTACAACCACACTTAATATGCCATTTCCTCTCTTTTCTAAACCACCCACAAAGTTTAAATTCTTTAAATTACAAAAATATAGTGAGTCGCCTATTCCTTCTTAAATTTTCTATTATTGAACAAGTAATATCAGTCTCTTTCTCATTTTGCCTAAAGTCAAACTTTTTGGTTTTCTATCATATTTTATGTGGCTCTTTTCAGGTATTTACTTTTCATTTGGGTTCCACAAAACCCCACATTTACCTACCACACAAATAGCCCCCAAACTAGAAAGTGTTTTGACCATTAAAGCACTGTTAAACATTTGTGCTCCAAATCAAGGGGAAAAAATTCCAATAACAGAATATGCTGATACTATATAAGATCACCTGTAACTCTTTCTTGGTCAATATGTGCTTACTAATTATTTATCACATAGGTTTACCATGAAATATTTTCTAGGTAATAAAAAACAGGCTACCATAAAAAAATCTAATGAATATATGCATTAGTCAATATCTTTCAGTGGTTCATGAGCAATAATGTACTGTTGTAGGTTTTATAGTTAATGACCTACATTAAGATTCTAAAAAAAAAAAATAAGTGTGTAGTCAGGTCACATTTTCTGTTAGACTACTAACAGAAATCTGTGAGATTTAGTAATATTTTCACTATTTACTAGTGATAAAATTTTTTATTATTTTTCAAGAGAAGTGTATGGGTAATCATGTAGAGGTAATTAAATCTAGATATTATCTTAAAGTCTAAATAAAATCATTGGTAGTTTAAGACAGTGTGTGCCTAAATTAACCATTTTTGTCATCTATGTAGGACACATTATTTTTACTAGGCCCTTGTGGTCTAGTGAAATTAACTCTTTTCTGAACTCCATATGTATGGTACATTACCATTCAGGGATTTTCTCTACCACAAGTGAATCATATCTGATATGTGACAACGAAATCTATCTTCTTCCTACATCATATTTTCACTTATATTTCTAATCCTGATGAATATTCAACTCCCCAAATCCAAATCTGAAATTCCCCCAGGTAACTTCCTCTCCCTCACTTCTTACATCTATTCAATCATTACGTGCTATTCTACCTCAAATCTTCATGGAATCCATCCTTTTGAAGTTCACGGAGTTTCTTATTTCTGGACCTCATCCTCTCTTGTCTAAACTAGGAGAACATGCCCTTAAATGATCTTCCTGTCTTGGATTTGCTTTACTGTTCCTGCAATACCCATCTGTCTATCTTGTATCATAAAAATGCCAAAGTAATAATAATTTGAGATCTAAATCTCAATGACTAATGACCTCACTGCTTTGTGCTAAATTCCTGAATTACATACAAGTTAATTTACAAACATCTTTGGGTGGCCTTGAAGGTATGGGACCTGGTCACTGTTAGCATAATCAACTTCGCCTCTTGCTACTTACTCCATTTACCACCATCCACACTACTCTTTTGGGATTTCCCTAACCACGGGGTTTCTTGTCCTGAAAATGGGTCCTTACTTCTACATAAAATAATCACTTCTCCCATCTGCAAACTAGAACTCAACTTCTAAAATGGAAATTATAATGATAATCACTTCACTAGATTATGAAACACAGCAAATTTAGCTCTTTACAAATAGTAGCTGTTTTTATTTCCCTCAACTAATAATCATTATAATTTAAGCTTTTTTATTTCAACGTGTGCCATTTAAACCTGTTCTAAAAACAACACATTATAGATTTGATGTTGTTGATAAACTCCATTGAATTATAAACTTTCACTACTGTTCTCTTTCCATTCTTCAGTTACTTGCATCTCTAGAATTACTAAAGTTACTTCTAGAGTTACTAGAAGCATTCCATTTGTGTTGTTTTTCTTATTTCCTTTTTTTAAAGTATGCGTTTTTGTTTTTTTGTAAGATTTATTTCTTAATTCATTTGAAAGAGAAAGAGAGGGAGAGAGGAGGAGCAGAGGGAAAAGGATAAGCAGACTCTGCACCCAGCACTGTGCCTAATGAGGGGCTCGATTCCACAACCCTGAGATCATGACCTGAGCCAAAATCAAGAGTTAGACACTTAACCAACCAAGCCACCCAGAAGATCCCCTCTTCTTCTTTTTTTTTTAAGATTTTATTTATTTATTTGAGAGAGAGAGAGAGAGCGTGAGAGGAGAGAAGGTCAGAGGGAGAAGCAGACTCCCCATGGAGCTGGGAGCCCGATGTGGGTCTCAATCCCGGGACTCCGGGATCATGACCTGAGCCGAAGGCAGTTGCTCAATCAACTGAGCCACCCAGGAGCCCTCTTTTTTTTTTTTTTTTTTTTTTTTAGTTTTTAAATAAGAGTGCTGGTTCCCCTGACATTCAATCCTATATTCTTCTAAAGATGCTATTATTTTGTTGACTGATAGTTTATTAATAACTATAATTACCATCTGCCACGTTGCATCTTAAATTATCTAGCAATTGCATGTATATTAGTTTTCAATTCTGGAAATTAAGCTCCTGAAAAGCACTTCCCCTCCTTAATCAGGTGAAGTTCCAGATATTTTTCAAATAATTAGATTTGTAAAATCCACTTTGCTTTTTGTTATTGCCACCTTGTAATACTAATGTAAAATTGCACAGTCTTTTCTATGAATACTCTTATTCAAGGCTAACTTCACTACATAAACTACTGTGCTTTTATCCTTGTTGATCTCTCATACGATTTTTGAAAGACAAATACATAATATTTGGCTTTCTAGGACTGTGGTTAAAAAAAAAATTGAGTCAACTAAAATCATTTGGATGTAACTTGAAGGGGAAAAAAAAATGCCTAAATTCCTATGTAATAGAACCAAGTAAGATTTGAGGAGTCTCTCGGTATTCATCTTAAAGCTCTTTTTGAGAATAAAGGGCACACGCACCTCTATAAATATGTATCTCTTTCAATTTTATTAAAAACATTTTCTTTATTTCTCCTGCCAAAACTGTTTATGAAAAATATATATCTTTGGCTGAGAATTCGAGCTACAGTGAATTCCAGAATTCTCCTAAGGAATCAAAATAGTATGTTTCCTTCTTATAACAGATTCCTTTTCATTTAATTTTCATTCAGCCATATTTCCCATCATGTCTTCTCTCTACACTTTTTTTATTTTAGAACACATATATTGTATAAGACAACGGTCTCTGATTTATTCCATTCGGGACCTGAGATTTGGATATGGGTAATTCATAGTATTTGTAAAAAAGAATATAATAATACTATCCATAAGCCCTAAATTCAAAACACACATTTGCCAACACAACTCTAATAAACAGATCATTGAATTTTAAAGCTGAAAGGGGCCTTGGAGAGCATGGAGTCCAAACCTGAAAAATGAAGCCAAAGAATGTTAAGTCACTGGCCAGTCACTCAACTAACCAGAGGAGACTAGGACTGGACCCTTGGGCTCCCTGAATCCAAATTCTGGGCTCTTTTTTTAGTAAGTCACATGTTCTCTCATGACAGACTTCTGGTATCAGTCTGTCAATCTTCACAAGGTGAAAATACAGTTAACAGAGTTTATCTTTTTTGTCTGAGCAACTTAGGAAGCCCTCATTCTTAAAAGCAAAACTGGAAACATGAAATTTCCATAACAGAAGCTTTCCTCTAAGGCTGCCTTTTCTGCCTGTTCACAAGTAAATTGCCTAAGGTAATGTTTTCCACAGGCAGTAGCTTTTTCATCTTTGACTTTTTTTGTTTTTAGAGGCAACAATGCTAATTTTAGGTTCCTGTTTAAAAAAATAAAAATCTCTTAGCCTCAATACGTGCTCATCTTGGAAATTCTTTGCAGACTTTGTTTTCATGCTCTGCCTAAAAGTACTCTGTCTACACGGGGAGAAATCGGTAGATATTAAGTTTGATGTTTGAAATGTGCACTTTGGCAGACCTCCACCTAGAGGTGTGTTTTTTATGAAGGATAAAGAGCAGCTGATTAGACTCCCAAAAACCCCAGAGGAAATAAATTCTGTTGATGGTAACTGACTGCACAGGAGCAGGAAGAGCTCAAGTTTCCCTCTCCCTCCAACCTTTGCTTTCATAATTACCAACCAAGCCCTAACAAGAATATTTCCTTTGATGAACCAGCAAAGTGTCCGGAAAGGAAGGAAAAAGAAGAGCAAGGCACTTCCCATGAGGGTGGGGGAAAGAGGTTCTGTGAGCTTTCCCCAGCGATTAGAGCTGGGAAAGTGGATCTCTTTCCATGCTGTAAATGTGGAGAGCTGCAGTCACGCCTCCCGCTGCCAGCCCCGCTCCGGGATCTTAATCAGTCACTATGAAAACTCATCAGCTCCACGGCAATGAGTCCTCCCCTGCTGAAGCTTGGCGCTGTGCTGAGTACCATGGCAATGATCTCAAACTGGATGTCCCAAACTCTCCCATCCTTGGTAGGACTGAACACCACGAGGCTGTCGACGCCAGATACCTTAGTAAGTCACTCGGGTGGGTTTGGCCAGCTTGGGAAGTAAGTGCATTTAACAGTGGGCTTGATTTTATAAACTGCAAAGGCTGAGATTTTGCTTCAGGGCAGCTTCGGGGATATGATATTTATGCGCTAACTTTAGTCATGGATATTTCATTGTGAACACTTTAAAGCTACACCAAAAAATAAATGGATGGTCTGAGAAACTAGCGGTTAAAGGAAATACTTGACTCGTTCAATTCTTAAGACTGCTAAGCTTTAACTTAACTATATTAACCTGAGGTTTGGAAGGATTCTCTAAGAAATGTGTTTTGTTTTTCTTATCATTTTACTTCTTCTTTAAATGTCTGTAAAATTCCCAAAATTTTTCCTACAGAGTATGCTATAGAGTATATTCTATCTAATCTAGTTTTCCTAGAGCAGGCTTTTCCTTGAAATTCAATTCTTAGGACTGTTTCCAATGCCTTCAGTCCGAGAAACCAACCTCTTTTAAACATAAATTTAAAAAAAAAGAAAAAAACCTCATCAATTTAAGGCCTGCCAAAAAGACTTTAAGAGAGCTAAGAAATACAAGCAATATAAAACTTACTGGATAAAATCATCTCTCTTTGTTTAATTTTTTATAAAGTCTCTCCTATCACAAGCCTAGCTTCTATAGTCTTCACTCACCTAAAATTAATGTCTTTTTAACCCTTCCCACATTATAACAAAGTCTTTTCTGGTAGTTTGAATCATAGTTTAGTTAGCAATACTCTAAAACCTTTCAAATAAAAATGAAAACTACTGGTTTTTCAGACAGAAGTTGCAAATTCAAACAGAAGGAATATCCTCAAAAAATCATTTCCCTGCTGTCGAATAAAGGATACAGAAACAACTGGTATTTGGAGTTTTTTACCTTCTTATCTTTATCTATTTTTACCACTGGATTATTCCAGTGGATCTAAAAATCAGATACTAAAGAAAAGTAACCTTCCATATCCAAGACGTATTTGCAGGTACTACTAGTAATTAATCTATCAATGTGTAATTAACTGAGTGTAGAGCCAAATCAAATCAATTACATAATTTGCTATATTTAGCTGGTGTTTAGGGCACGGGCAGAGCACATGTGAGGCACACACTTTGACCCACTTTTATGTTTACCTCCCTTAGGTCACTTAAGTCACCTCACTGCCTGTACAGTTGAGATTCCCCTCCTTACCTGCATGATGTATGTATGGCAGGAAGGATGTAAAAAGAGATTTCTAGTTAAAAAGAAAGCATGATATGTCATCAACAAACAACTATGAAATCAAATCAATTTTCATTATTTACTATACACTGAGCCAAATTTTCTGGTTCTGATATGTATATTTTTTATGTGTGTAGACATTGGTTTTCTTATTTCCTATTGTTGATGGAGGAGAATCAAATTTCCAAAATTATACGTGATTCTTTTAGGACTTCTAGTTATCTTGTAAGGTTAAAGTAAATTCACTTTCTTTACTTCCTGATTAGTAATCTGTTGGTTGAAAAATATAAAGCATTGCTATGGTCTGTGAATGTTCTGATATGGCCAAATCCACCTTTGGGTGACCAAAAAGAAAAAAATCAGGGAAGTTTACTGTATGGTATTCTTCACTAGAAAGGAGAAGCCAGCTTGCAAAAGCTTTTTTGTGTTTTATTTTTGTTTTTTTTGTTGTTGTTGTTGTTGTTTTATGTTTTACAGAGGTGGCATACTTTACAGAAGAACGATGGCTGTGACATTTCCCTGCCTTAATTATTCAAGATAATTGCTTATACCTTATGATTCCCATGGTGAAAAATGAATGAATCTGTATTTCCTAGATTAAGATCATAAAATGTTAATGCTGGAAAGGATTTCTGAAACCATCCAAGCCAGTTATCTTCACACTATTTTTGGCAGTGGTGCCTTTTTTCCCTCCAAGTTAAATCTTGTGTAATACACACTGAAAAAATATTTGTTGAGTGAAACTTCAAGTGGAAATCCAATTCGTAAAACAGGTCATGGATCGAATAATAAACTAAGGTGGGGAGCATTTACTGAGCCTCCACCATCTGCCCCCTATCCACACAATCAACCCCTTGCCCTAGACAAGATTCCTCCAGAGAAACCATAAAGCACCCAAGGGCTCACTTGGAAATATGAATGATCTAATCCAACCTCCTCATGCTGCAAGTGGGAGGAATGACCCAAAATGTGTAAGTGACTAAACATATTTCCCCCAGCTGGTGAATGAGAGAGCCACGGGTGGAAGCAAGTCCCCTGACTGCAGTCCTTATCAGAGGAGTGGTCTCATCCTTCACTAGGCCTTACCCCTCCTGGCCCTGGTGCCACAGTAGCTTTGTTCTGCCCTGATCAGATGGTTTCCCATAACCCTGGACTCTACTTCCCTTCGATGGAAGAGTTAACAATGCCCTTCTTAGTAGATTTACTTAGGATATCCTGCCGTTTTTAACTTTCTTGCTGAATGTCCTCATTATAGACAGTATGAATGGGGTGAGCTTGCAATTGTGTAAACATCAAAACAAACAAAAAGAGTAGGTCTGAAAATTTGTTTTATGAGTGTTTATGGGATGTGCAGATGGCAAAAAGTGCAGTTTTACACAAATATGAAGTCTTTCTTTAGAAGGGTAGTTTCAAGTGACCTGAAAAAAATAAAAATAAGGGGAAAAAAAGGTTTCAGTGATTAAATGCAATTAAATCTGTTTATAGCAAGTGTCTCTGAAATAAGCAGTGTACACTTGAAGTTTTTAAATTTTCAGGATATTTTTGTTAGTAAGTAGTTAAATACAGCTCCTTATTAGGGGAATATGCTCCCTCTCATTTTTGTTAGAATCGTGAAACTTTTCTTTATTGTCCTCTTTGGCCCTGTTTTTCTTTCTTCTTTCCTTGCTTTCTTTTTTTTCCTTCCAATTTATCACTCGGCCCATCAGCCTCTGGAGAAGCTAGTGTCTGCAGAGGTGAAGCCTTGGGTCTAAGAAAGCTCGGGCTCCCTCTGGCACTTCTCTCTGATGCAGAGTAACTGCCCCTTGAGGCTGAGCTTCTGAAAAGTGCCCCACACTGTGGCCTCCACACCAGGAAGATCCTGGAAAAGAGCAATTAAATACGGAGAGGCCATTCAGCAGACACCAGCTGTTCCCAGTCAGCCCAACTGCTGGGGTGGGAAGAGGCCTCAAAGGGAACCCGTGGGCATAAGTGATTTGTTTTGCTACAGTTTCAAACATCTAGCTGACTTCTCCTCATAAATAACCACTTCACTGAGTTAGTCCGTTTTAAGTTCTGTAAAATGAATAGAATACCCTGACGCAAACTCTCCACACTTTCTAAATTTTTTATTCTCAGCTCACCAAATTTTTTCAGTCTGCATGAAGATACCTGACTTCTGTTTTACAGTTTTTCTTCCTCAAATCCTTATGCAGTATCCCTTTTGTGAAAGGGCAACTAAGCAAATTAAGGAGTGGGAGATGGATGAGAAAACAGAACTGCAGATCTTGAGAGCCACAGAGAAAGTGATAATTGCTTTTTTAGAGAAGAAAAGTGACATGGATACAAGAGTAGATGTATTCCTTTGTAAGTACTTAAAGCAGAAGTAGGGCCAAAAGGGGAACATTACAAAGACAGAGGTTCAGATCGGGCCCCTCAGCTTTCTGCCAGTGGAAGGGGCTGCCTATGAAGCCGCGAAATTCTTATCATGCAGAGCTCAAGTGGAAACACAAGAACAGACAGAAGCGTGACTGAGTGGAAAGACACAGGACCACATACAACCTCTGACTGAGTCGTTCCCAACTTGAAGTCTTTGTGATTTCCAGAATATGAACAGAGGTGTTCAACCAACCTAAATTTTATTATCTTTGGGTTTTTTGTTTGTCATTTGTTTTTTTGTTGTTGTTGTTTTGTTTTAATAGTCATTTTTCTTAGAGCCTTAAGGCTTTCTTGAGTGAAACTGTGCACTTCTTATTTCAGTTCCAACTAGTCTCATAAGAAATAGGAAGAAAATGGCTATGCAGTGACATCTTTATTAACACATCCTCCAGAACACAGCCTCATTCAGCGTGGTCTGTCAACATCTCTCCCATTCCTTTCCTCACATTTCTCCTCTCTTCACAACTAAAGCCACTGGCATGCTAAACCACATTTCACTCTCTGAGACCAAACACATCCTCAGACAAAAAATTTATAAGGGGTTTCATCATCACTTAGGTATCCCCACCCTAAATCTAATAGGGTCTAATAAATGGATTTTTCTCTGCTTTATTTCCCCCTACCTTATACACCACTTCCAATAGGTAGATTCCTTCTTCTTTTTTGCCTCAGTCTGTACTTTTATGAAATGCCTAGAAACTCAAGATAAAACATAAGACCTAGCAATGTTCAACTAGCTGATTCGGTTCCCTTGAAAGGATCAAAATTCCGTCCTTTGCCTGCCTTTCCACCTGGGACCTGATAAATGATTGCAGAGCCCACCACAGGATCATCCAGTTGTCTTGCTGAACCTTTACTGCTAACAGCTTCTCTGAGGTGCCAACTGCTACTTATTTCCATGCTTTTTAGATGATGCCCTCCATCCACCTGCATGCACCTCCCCCACAGCAAATTTTTTGGCTTTTAGTCAGTGGACATAGACTATCTGTCTGCATTTATCTGCAGAGGATGGGAGTAAAGATTCTGGGCTGAGAGTTGAAGAAAACTGGGTCTAAGGTCCTATACATGACATTTACTAAATGGATGACTTGGAAAAAAATTGCTTATGCTGAGTTTTAATTTCCTCAGAAGTAAAATCATGTTTATGTCTAAGGAAGGGTCATTGTTTCAGAAAAAAAAAAGATCAATGCAAAGGGTGGGATTTTATAAACAGAAAAACAAACTGAAATGCAAGACATTTTTATTTATTTTTACTTTTACCTCAGTCTTCAGGATCTCTCTTTTCTGGTACAATGCCTCTGGAGTTTTGGGAGAACTCTCACATAGTAGCTTTATAAAGCATAGCTTGGTAATTAAATTATAAGGAAAGAATCTAGACTTGAAATCCAGTTGTTAAAATTATCAATTTAATTCTCCTATTTAGAGCATTCTTAAATATTTCATGAGTTCTGCAATATTAAAAACTGCTAGGTAGTTCATTTAGTTCTTCTAATTAACACAAAAGGTTCAAAGAGAACTGCATCAGTAATCGCTATGATTAGAGATGCTTTGGGTAGTAAACGGCATGCACCCTCCAGGTCCAAGTACTGGCCTTCACAGCAGTTCCGAAAAAGCTTTCAGGGTTATCTTTAGCATTTATAAAGGGGAATTTCAGATAACTGGTGATGCAGTGTGTGGTGGCTAAACTTTCAGACTCTGAGATCAAACTAACATCAAACTACAAATCCCAGCTCTGCTGATTACCCCCTGCATGACCTTGAGCAAGTTCCTTATAGTCTTTAAGTCTCAGTTCCCTCATCTATAAAATGGGGGAATAACATAAACTCGTCCATAAGGTTAATGTGATATTCAAAGGCAATAGTACATGTGAACTGCCAAGTAATGTCTAGAGCTCCATAATGTTTGCTATTACTGTGAGTTTTACAGACACTTGAATAATTGCTCTTGTAAGTTAAAATGGCAGGTCTTTTTTCATTGGTATCCAACAATCATCTAAATATTTCCTTCCACCTGAGGTCTTATTGGTTTTATTTTGATCCTCTTTTCAACGCCAGTTGCAGACACCCTAAAAGAGAGCACTAGAGATACTCATAAAGCTTCCTTTATTTATCACTGACCCTGACAAAGAGGTCTCTATCAAAACCCATGGGACTGTCAGGCACTCATCCTTTACATTAGCTCTTTTCTCTTTTGAGTTACCTTTTTCTTGCCAAAGAGGCAACTTGTTATAGTTGAGATCATTCAGACTAACTCTATAGTAGATAGGGTCATGGCTCTTTTCAATGATTCTTACAAGAAGACAATTGGAAGTACAAACAAGGCTGGAGTCTTATTATTAAGCTGACACTTGAGGGAGAATGCTAAATGAACATCAAACCCTAGTCACCTTTCCTGTTTCCCTCATTCCAGAGAGCAACTGACACCTTGCCCTGTCATGATAAGCTCCTCAGTACATAGCCAAACACTTGGCAAGTGAACACCAATACTAATGCTGCCAGTTTTAATAATCAGTGCTTGCCCTGCTGTTAAAGATACTTTAATATTATAATTGGGTGACCTGATCTCCTTTATCCAAAAGCTAAATTTACCCTAGTGACAAGACTTAATTTTATGACATACTTGAGATTTGTGTCCAATGAGAGGGGAATTCTAACTAAAACTATAGGACCTATGTCTAGATATTTAAACCCCATATTGTTACTTAGTTTAAAACTTTGATTGTACCACTGAAACTGCTCTGCTAAACCATTCCTAACTCTATTCTGTAATCTCTGCATTTTTTCTTCTTTAATACAAAAAGTATGACACAATAATCTTTAAAATGCTATCTGATTCTAATAATATATCATTTTAAGTACATCTTTCTACCCTAACTGGATATTCAGGCACAAATGCTAGAAGGGATGAGAGAATGAAAAAGAAAGGAATAATAATGAATCCAATGTTTCAGAAATAAAAGGCAGCACAGGAAGCTTCCATGAATTATCTGAAAAGGGAGATTAAAAAGAGCACTGGCACCATTTGCTTCTCGTTATATATCAAGGACAAGTACTATGACATCTTCCAGAGTTTCCTGAGTTTATAACTTAGAGCTTCTCTGATATTTGTTCTTGATTGTTGTTGGAATGCCTATCAGCACCCTCTAGTGATTATTTCTGAAGCCCTTGAAAGAAAAAGTGAGATTAATACAAAGGGTGGGATTTTATAAACAAAAAAACAAACTGAAATGCAAGATATTTTGAAAAGAAAAAAATTGTGTGTTGGTTGATGATACGCAATGATCTGGGACCTGGGACAGGATAAGTCGGAAACAGTATCTGTTCTGCCGTGAATCCTAGAGACAGACAATCTCACAGATGATAGCAGATCCGTGAAGAGGGAAGTCAGCCTGCGTTAGTTCTTTAAAGAGTCTGCTTTCAACCTGGCAAAACTCTCCAGGTCTATAGGAATACAGCTGAGTCCAGGAACACTGGGCATTTTGCAAGACAGTCCTCTGCTGGCCTCCCTTCAACTCCTGGTTCCTAATCACATCTCAGTTCCCAACCCCTAGCCCTTCTCTCACTCTTCTTCAGCCTTGGCCCTCCAATCTGATTCATTAAATACCTTATTTTCTAGACCAAATTCATTTCCCTCTTCTCCTGATCATACAAGAAATACCTATCTGCTGAATCCCTGGAAACCACCAAAAGATAGAAAAGGCTGATGAATTTCAAATCCTAGCTGTACGAGTAAGCCAGAACTTACTTATTCAGGAAATTTATTACTTATTACTGATTTATCTGATATTTCCACAGGAAAAACAAATTCAGATCAAATTGGATGGTTTGTCTGTGTAACATCTATCAGGTAGTTTTTTCAATATCCACAATCGACCTTTAAAAACAATTATCTGGCTGTTCAACATCATACTGATATGGCCTTGTAATTAAAAGCAGGATCTAGAGCTGTACTGTCCAATACAGAGGACACATGTAGCTACTAAGCATTTGAGATGTGGCTAATCCAAATTGAGGTAAGTCATAAGTATAAAACGCACAATCAGTTTCAAAGACAGTACCAAAAAAAGGAGACAAAATAACGTAAAGCATCTGATGAATAATTTTATATTGATCACATGTTGAAATATTTTGGATATATGGAGTTAAATACAATATATTAAGAATAATACTATTTCTTTCTCCTTTTTCAAGCCTGTTAGAAAAGCTAAAATTACATTTCCATTTGACAGCACTGCCCTGGATAACACTGCCTGGTTTCACACAAGCTCTGCTACATCCAAGCTGAGTGTTCCCAAGCGATTTCCTCTTCTGTGAAATAGAAATAATAATTCTTGCTTCTTAGGGTGCTTCTTTGTACTGCTGCATCACTGAAATCAATGCATATGAGCTGTCCCTTGGAATAGGGCCTGACCTTGAACAGGCTGCGCTCTTCAGCCTAGGCAACCCCCAAAGAGAAACTCAGCTGCAAGTCGAGCCATTCATTGATAATCTCAGCAGCTGGAGGAATGAATGGGTGCCTCTCTGGGCATCCACAACGACTTCTGCATAGACAATTTTAAAGCACAGTTCTTTCTGAAAAGTAACTAGATAAAAAATGAGGATACTTATCTTTGTACCTGATAGAATGTACTTGATATAACAGGAAATATCTAGTAGCTGGATATAAACTGTGTGGAAATAAGACATATGAAAGGCAAATAGCAATACTAGACAATACATGTTAAATGTCTAATGAATAATACAGACAATCTTTCAAAACAGGTGGAAACCATAAGGGTTTAGTAAACCAAGCAGGAGAAACAAAATGATTAACAATCAAAGTGACATACTTTCAGGACACATATAGACCAATTTGGTTGTAAAGAAGTTTCCTATAGGAAGAAACAGGAGGAAAAACTAGAAAACATAAATAAGAGGGTGACTTTAAGTTGTCTCCTTCATAGACTGGAAAGCCACTTTAAGCAAGGGTTCTGGAGAGGTAGGGTGATAAGTGCATAGAAGTACTTTAAGAAGATGAATTTGGCAGACTATGTCAAAATACTCTCTTTAACCTCTCTGGGACTCTGCTTCCTTTGCAAAACCATGCTGATCTAATTCTTTTTACCCTATATTCTTATATGCTACTTTTCTAGCTTTATTAATTGGCTCTTCAATACACAGGAAGGTCCTTAAGATAGGGCTTGATTCAGAAAATCACATATGAATAATAATCAGATATATATACATATATATATATATACACACACACTACCATTTACTGTTGAGAAACACAAGGTAACAGATCTTATATAGAAAGACTGGTGATACTTGATTCAATGGTTATCAGATGCTTCTAAATTTGCACTAAAATGTCCAAATACGACAAAAAGCATTAGGGGCTGTCGGGTCAATAAGTAGTTAATAATATGAGCATATAGAAAGAAAAATTCTCCTTCTGGGGGACTGATAATAAGGAAGGTATAACTGAATGAAGGTATGCTGCCTATAAAAGTTGTTTAATCTCAATCTAATTTTAAAGAATAAAAAACAGAAACTTGAATTATCAAAAAAGATGTTTTGCTTAATATGTTACAAACCCGCATTCTCTCTATCCTGTAATGGAGGTCTGTGTTTTGTGTTTGCCATTGGTTTCCTCAGACTCAGATTAGTCCCAAAGAAGGGTGGCAAGTGTACAGCTCAGCACAGGATCCTGATGGACGGTGCATATGCACAGTGGTCGCTCCAGAACAAAACTTGTGTTCCCGGGATGCCAAAAGCAGGCAGCTTCGCCAGCTTCTGGAAAAGGTAGGTATCCCGTCCTCCATGCACATTTTTTTCTTTCTTTCTTTCTTTCTTTTTTTTTAATCTACCATTCCTTGAAAAGAAAATATGGGGAAGCGGACATTGGTGAGAAAGGTCCTTCCAATTTTTGTCCCCCTTCTCAAATAAACTTTTTTTTCCCCTTCCTGAAAAGGAGTACCTCAAGCTTCTTGCTCTGCTGTTGTATTTATATTACTTTCTATTTTTCTCAATCTTACTTTCTTAAGGCTGGCTATCATATATCTTAATATCTAGTTAGTCTCTCCGTAAGGAAAAAAAAAAAAAAGGCTAGTGATCTTATTCCCATGCCAGAAATTTATCCTCAACTCTCAGGATGACACTAGGCTCTCTGAGCTCACGCATTTGAATCCCATTAACAACCTTGCAAGGAAGTTAAAATAATGGAATGCAATATGCAAGCTATCTGAACAGATAATGAATAATTTTGAGTATTTATCATCATTCTCTAAGCCATTCCTTTGAACGTTAAACTCTTCAATTTCATTCAATAGCATTTTCTCCATATAATTTACTTAAGCCAGATCCATAACAATCAAATGCAGAATGCCTTTGATTTATTCTTTTTTACAGATAAAAGTCAGCTCATGAAAGGTTATTTATGTTTAGTTTGAGGAGGAAGAAAAAAAACCAAAACAATGAGTGGTTCTTTCAATTATTCTCATTCAGGATTTCACTGTGTTGGGCTCTGAATATAGTAGGACAGTTGGGTGGCCAGACTGAAGGAAAGATGGCAACACGTTGAAATTGTAAATACCTTCAGGGATAATAAGATAAATTAGTTAGTATGTGCTTTTAGAGGACACCATACTCAACAATTCACTCTGTGCAATATGGTTTTCACGATCATTCACACGATGATGGCAGTGAATAGGAACTTTTTATGGAAAATTAAGAGAAGCTAGAAAAATGAAAGCATCAAATTTGTTAATAGAAACATGACGGCTTTATGCGATTCCAAGCCTAGCAGCAATAACTTTCTTCTACTGCCATATAATGAAAATAAATTTGCTCTGTGTACATTACTTGGAAGTCTATTGATGCGCTAAGATTTTAAGAAAGTTTTTTTTCTTGTTTTTATACAATGATTAGTCCTATTCTTCCTCTCCTCTCCTCAGAGATATCATCAATCTATCGGCTCTCTCATCTTAAGTATCTTTTTATAAGATCCCATCCTCCCTTGCTCATTCAATATCTGTCTCCCAGACAAGAGCAAATGTCATTTTCATTCAAGTTAACGACCCTAGCTAATGTGCCTCTCAGCTATTAGAAATCATGATACATGAACTGTGATTTGTCTTGGGTATTGCTTACTAATCTTGACTTTCTTTATTTTTATGAAAAAAATCCAAATACATAGTTTCATATTGTTTGGTTACTAAGGAAATTAATTACTTTGGCAAAAAGATTTAATATTTTAAATCCATTTTTTTTCTTTTCTATTAAACTATATTTCTCCTCAAATTACAGGCTTTCTGCTCCTATATTCTCTTCTGTGCAAAAGCACCTTTTTCTATATCAACTACAGTGAGAAACATATTCTTAAACACTGTAACCTTATTTGTGTTACTGTTTTTTCAGTAAAGCATTACATATGCACACTCCTATAGAGATTTAGACATTTCTTCAAAAATCAGTCAAAAAAAATTCAAATAATGGATCAGGATAATACCCTCTATAGGTCCAAAGTGAAATGTATTCCAGAACTATGATAAAATAAGGAATTAGTGTAGGATGAATAAGGGAAAAAAATATAACCCAGGAGTTTGGCTGAAAGCAATCATTGAAATTATATGACCACTCCATATAATATGCAACATGTTTAACATTTTAAAACAAATTCTAGAAAATCACACCTTTAAAAAATCATTGTATTTAAGTGACCCAAAACCCCACAAAATTTATTAACAAAATCTAGGTCTCTATAAGTTACGTTTATTAAATTCCTCACTGGAGAGTATTATAGGTCAAGAGGAATGGTCAATTGGCTTGAAAGAAGGAAGTAGCCCTGGTTTGCTGCACTGACCCAAAGAAAAGCCATGTGAAACAAGCACTCCTTATTCAGACTGAGCCAGTTCCTTCCTGACTTCTCTACAGTTTCCCATCTATCTATGGCACCAAATGTAAAAACAGGAGTGTGAGTTTAAGCAGCCCATTCGCTATTAATCAAAGAACTGGTTTAGTCATATAATAAGGAAACATTTTTAAGAAGAATAACACTACTAACTGAAGGTCCCATATATCATATCTGTATCCAGTCCATTCAATCCTCAGAGCTGACATCCCTGCCCTTCTAAGTGGACGTAAAAGGAAACTGCTCTTTGAGGTTAAAGAACCTACCAAAGTCACTCAACCAGTAGGCTGTGGGGCTTTACCAGATGAGTTTGGCATTTTTTCAACATCATGCAGTGTCAACCAGGATGTCACTGGTGGTACCCACACTTAAATGATGTACTTTTAATCAGTATCTATATTACTTAATAGTTTAAGAATTACAATTGGCTTCATAATACTTCCAGGCTTCATATGCCCAAACTAAAACTGTTCACTTAAAAAATGTTTGTTAGCTATGTAGCTTCTCTGTACAGTTGAAGGTGTCCTGCATTGTCTACAGAGGATGCCAGTGACATCCTCCCAATAAAATTATTTCAAGAAACACTGTACATGATACTTCACTCTTGATTTCCACCATGCCGTCTAATACTAAAGGTTTTGTGAAGACCTACAGCAAAGAATCTGTTTAGTTTGTTAATGCCAGGGCTATCCAAAGATATTGAACTGTAGGGCTGCACTTTTTTCCAAGATAGCTTCCCCAATAATTATGAATTAGAGTGAAAATCTAAGTTAATTTGTGGTTAAGTTCAGAAAGCCCTTGGACATTTTATTTATACAAAGAACCAAGATAAATAATTTCAAAAATCATCAATGAAGGGAGACAGTGAGCTTGCCAGATGATGTAGAGAGGATCTAAACACAGGGACACACATGGAAAACTAAACTGCAGAACATGAGATATAAACAGACTAGAAGAGGACCCACACCAGATGGGTCTCCTTCCTACAAGCCTAACTGGGAATCCAGGCTCAGGTATCACCAGGAAACTGATGCTCAGGGGGTCTCTGCAAACAGTAACAAACTAAACATTCCTGGGTATAGCCAGCAGGAAAAGCAAAAGACAGCCCAGAGCCAAATCCTTTCTAACTAGATAGCCATATATCTATCCATTACCCAAAGGTAGCTCTTATAATTATACTTATTTCTACAACATAGATGGTCACATCAAGTCTCAGCAAAAAGTCTCTCAGCACGTTTTCTCACAAAACAAATAAAGTTGAAAATTAACTCCATAGGGTTAGTCAGAGATGAAAAAAAAGGGGGGGCTATTTTAACTGTATCCTGAATATCTCATTTACCCATCATTTTCTAACTGTACAGACTCTGCCCAGATACATGGAATTCCTAAGAAAATACTGGTCANGGGCTATTTTAACTGTATCCTGAATATCTCATTTACCCATCATTTTCTAACTGTACAGACTCTGCCCAGATACATGGAATTCCTAAGAAAATACTGGTCATGCCAACGATGGTTATCTTCGGAGACAAATGCCATATTCAAATGTGTAGACAGTTTCTTTAATACGAATGGCTTTTCTTTATTCATGCTTAACCATAACAGAGCTGAAAATTATTTTGAGAGCATTAAATTTATCCAAGACGCAGTCACCATCTCCATCTTTCAATGTTGTCTCGGTGATTTTGTGCTACGCTAAAGGTTTAAAAAAATGAAGCTGCCTAATAAGTAGGAATGATAAAAATTTTGGGGAGTGATGTAATGCTGTAGTGTAACAGGGACAGAAAGAAGGAACTTTCCTTAAAATATTAAAATACTAATTACCTATTACTACAATTGAAAGCCCAAGATAATTTTACCCAATAGATATTTATTGAGCAATTAGTCTGTGCCTGTTTCTGTGTAAGGTCTTGGAAATAAAAGATTTGAATAAGATGCAGCTTTGAACCTCACAGAGCTCATACAAGGGCAGCTGCTTCTGTGCTCTTACCCAACATAAAGAATACAAAATTAATTTTAATATAAACTAGACTATGGTGTATCCTGAAAAGATAACATTCATAAAAGGCAGGACTATGGATGAAACAGAAAAAAAAAACCACCAGGAAAATATAGAAAATATAACCTTCTTTAATAAGTAAAAGAAATAGGCAAGCCAAAGCAGCAGAATGCACTGCCTTTTTGGAAAGTTCCAGTTCTGAGGAATGTACCAACACTGGGCTCTTTATAGCTAGCTGGTCCACTGAGTTTTGTGACATATGTGATGACAAAAATTGAATAAATTACTCTTTCCTTATTTGTAACTCACAATTGTTGCAATGAAAATAACTTTTTACTTAAACATAAATAGCAAGTTTATTTAAAAATAAAAAGAATGATGCATAAAAATGTATGAAACAAAGTAAAATTCACCTGAAAGTCCACACGTTTTTTTGGTGCTTTCATGTATTCATTTCATGCAAATAAAACATATAATTCTACGTAGATTTACATATATTCTATTAAGCAGGGACTCCTTTCTATAATATTCATTACTTCTCTTCTCACCCACGTCTCACCTCCTACCAAAAAGCTAACAACCCAATATGTATTCTTATAATCCTTACATACTTCTCTCCACCATGATTCGCCCCATATGCCCCATTTTCTTTTATGTGTATGTGTGTGAGACACACACACACACACACACACAGAATTTAATTTAGAATATAAGATCAAGTTATACAAAGGCTGTCACATTTGCTCTTCTCACTTGCTTTTCTCATGGAAATTCCTCCACGTTGAGCAAAATTTAATAAACACAGGGATCACTCGGGGATTCTGATAAAATGCAGATTCTTACTCAATAGTTCTGAGCTAGGCCCCAAGAGTCTGCATTTCTAACAGGCTCCCAAGTGATGTCAAATTTGTTGCTCTGAGACAATACTTAGAGTACCAAGGTACAGAAACTTAGCTTACCCTTTAAAATAGTATATTCGTAATCCACCCCCCAATTCATTTAATAGCTCTTCAACTATTAGACATTTTCAGTTTGTTTTTAGGTTTTTCTACTACAAAAATTAGAGCAGCCTTTCTTTCCTCATTTCTAGAAGTTTTATAAGTCACCATTTCCTACTTCTACATAGCCTGGGGTCCAATGAACCTAAGAAGGTACCATCAGCTTAATTACTGTTTAGGGTCCACCTACCAAACACTTAATACAGCTGCCATCTTCCGGGTCTCTTAAACGCTATGCTCTCCAAGTTTGTGGGTGTCCCAGGATTGCCACCATGCATCTTGGTCAATTCAATCTCACCCCTGGAAGAACTTAAGATATTGAAGTGACTGTACTGGAATGAC
Source organism: Ailurus styani (assembly GCA_002007465.1). Classification (NCBI taxonomy): domain Eukaryota; kingdom Metazoa; phylum Chordata; class Mammalia; order Carnivora; family Ailuridae; genus Ailurus; species Ailurus styani. The sequence continues at coordinate 277,031 of LNAC01000760.1, forward strand.
TGAATTCTAATTCTATTGGACATGTCACTACCATCCACAATTGCTAAACATCCCAATCTTGAAGAAGTCAGAGTTAGCGCTTACAGAAACAACTCATTTTAACATTTAATAGCTTGGGGCATCATGAGCTTACAAAGCCCTGGAGTGAAATTTCTGTTTTTAAAATTTACTTTTCTGATTTATTAAATTGTATTTATTTATCTCTAATGCTAAATGTCAGTTTTATTATTTCCTGCCTAGGTTTAATTTTCCCTTGCTGAATTTTTTGAATCTTTATCATTGTTCTTCTGAAAACATATCATGTGGGCAGGCAAATAGGGATTTGGCATTTGGCAGTTCTTTATGTTTATCATTTTCGCTACTTCGGTAGTGATTGCATATTCCTGTACACAAAGAATAATGTATAACCAATGTTCTTATTTAACAGGTTCAGAACATGTCCCAGTCTATTGAAGTCTTAAACTTGAGAACTCAGAGAGATTTCCAATATGTCCTAAAAATGGAAACCCAAATGAAAGGGCTGAAGGCCAAGTTTCGGCAGATTGAAGATGATCGGAAGACACTAATGACGAAGCATTTTCAAGTAGGTTTGAATTCTGCAATCTTGTCAATCCAAATCAGACACTGAGAGTAATGGACAGCCAGCATGGCAATCAGCTAGAAATAACTGTGCATTGGCCCATACGAGCAAGGTTAAAGACTCACTGGAAACATCAATCATCTCTCCACTGAAACTGACCATTAGCTGGTAGGAATGCATAGCAGACTTGGTATAAAAAGAGCCTAATCCTCCTAGAGCTTGGTGGAGTTTCTGGACATATTTACAGGCAATTCAATATCTAAGACAAGGGGAAATCTCAAGGAAAATTAATAATTAAATTTATCAAAGTTTGTTCTGATGACTTTATGCCCTGCTAATATGAGGAGACATATAGAGAACATTTATTATTAAAAGAGGCAATAATACTATTAATGATAGCATACAAAAATAAAAAGAAAGATGTTTCATAATTTGATACAAAGTGTTTTCTTAGACTATATGTTGTTTTTGGCAATTATCCAAAATCACTGAAAATGTAGAAATAGTGCTTTTAACCAAGCTATGTGGACGTTTAGTACCTATGTATGACAGTGCCATATTTTTCATAATACCATTTGATTCTCTATTAAAAAAATAATCTGCCTCCAAAGGGATAGCATATAGTTTATAAAACGTACTGTGGTTTTATAAGCATAATAGTTTCTTTTTTCCTTTCCTTCTTTAGTGAAATTCTCTGCTGATAGTAGGAGAAAGGGCCTGAATTTAAGCATCAGAAGTGCTTTTCACACATAATGGTGATGGGCACAGAGCTAGTCAGGGACACGTGACAGGATCTCCACACAGCACATTTTGATCTGGCAAAAATGCTCATGGTTTTGTAATTTTCTTCAGTGGTGCTCAGGAGTCTGAAAAGGTAGGTAGAGAAAATAGTTTTTACACTGAATCAGTTTTAAAGTTTTACCAGAAAGGTACAACAGAAGGAAGAGAGGGTAAGAAACTTGAGGGTATTGATAAGAGATGAAGCTGAGGGATGAATCATGAAGTTTGAGTTGAAGAGAAAATTACACAATGCCAGGAGGTTAAGAAATTAGAACAAATTAAAGCAAAGCTTAGAAGACATAATAAATGTAAATATTATAAGAAATGAGAGAATGAGTGACCTGGATGAACAGAGAATTTACGGGGGAATGGTAAGCCACAAAAAATATAAGGCTGAGAAGGAAAGGACTTAATGTTAACCAACATTTATCGAGCATGTACTATGTGCAAGGCAGTGTTGGGGCCACTGTTGGATATATACTGATCTTTCTTCTACAAAATACAACTAAAACAGACAGGTAAAATTGATAGTAAATAGAAGCATAAACATTATTGAACAGCACAAAGGGCAGAGTAAGGTTGTTTAATTTTATTCAGAGAAGATCAGGGGAAGTTATAAGATTTGGCAATTTCCAAGAAAGCAGTTTTGGACTAGCCCTCCCAACACACATAACACACACACACACACACACACACACACACACACACACACACACACACACACACAACCAAAATCCCAGGGGACTTCGAGAAAACTTGAACATTTGCAAGGTTCAAGGTTAGGGTGTAGGCCGTAGAGGAGTCATGTAAGCCAGGTACTGAGGCCATCAACAAGGAGGAAATGGTAAGCTGGCATCTACAGCACAGGAGGAGCATTCCCAGAAAGGAAGGAGGACAGAAGGAGGGGTGCACAGGGTGTCTGGCGCACAGTGGAAATTACTCAAGCTCAGGGGGAACTCTGGACTCTGTGATGCCAAGGGATAGTTAGAGGGTGCCAGGCCCGGCAGGGCTGGGGACACATGAGGAAGCAAGTCCATCTGTGGGAACTCTTGGGAGATGATCAGAAATAAAGAGATTCAAAGCTGAGAGAAACTCAAGGAAATAATTTGCCTTTTCTAGAAGTTTGCCTAGCAACAGCCAGGCTGCCAGTAAGAAAACTTAATTTTCAGGCAGCACCATATGGCGTCATGATTTTGATTGTGGTTCACGTAATCCAAGCAGATACTTCAGTTGTATGTAAAAATCCAAACAGCAATAATAATTTTCTGAAGAATTACACATATTCAACACATTGTTCTGACAACTTTAAATATATATTAGCTAATTTAATCCTCTCAGCAACACCATAAAGTAGGCACCATATTTATCTCCATCGTTGAGATGAAGAAACTGATGCAATTTGTTCTGCATTAAATACCTAATATACATCAGAACCACAACGTTCAGCTCTAGAGCTCAGCCTGCTTGTACCAGTTCTACACTGCCTCTCCCAAGTAGACAATAGCTCTCTGAAACTTAAGAATGGTAATTACATGCTAAATATGTTTGCTGAATTTATGTATTCACTGAGTCTGAGTGTGAGTCAGATGGTGACGCAGCCCTAGGGACTGAGGTGCCATATTTGAGACAAAGAACTGGAACATCCCAAAAGTAAGTTTACATCAAAGAATACTTTTAAACTGGAAGAAAATCCTACTCTGGTACACCATTTTCAATGTATCAAAAATGCTAATTAAGTTCTGTCTTCTGTACTTTTTAAGATGAAAATCTTATTCTAGTTATCATACTTGAGACAATCATTCTTATAGGAAAAGATCATGGATGGGCAAGATAGTCTAGCTACAACCTTGGCTGTAAGAGTGACATAGTAGACAGTGAAATTCTAGAAAAAATTAGTACAGATCTGTGCTATCCTACTTTAACCTTTTAAGTATTTGATATGTATATCGGTGGAACTTTCCATTGCTCTCTGACTAGTATCAAGAGTTTCAAAACTGATTAGCAATAACCAAAGTATGAATTTTTAAAAAGATCCTAACATATAATTACCTATGTTTTTTTGTTTTGTTTTGTTTGTTTTTTAGTTCGGGGGAAAAAAAAGTCCCCCAAAATTGTGACACTGAATTTCTCTCTTTTCAGTATTCCCATAGTGTAACATAAAACTCTTCAGTGTAACTATTGCTATAATATGCAGCAAATGCTACCAACAGAACTCTTCTTATTAAAATCATAATGAAGCAATTGTGTTTTCCTTTTGGGATGCCATAAGATGCTCAAACTAATAAGTTTATTTCCAAATGAGCCACCAAAATGAGGAAAGTTATGCGATTCTACCTTTTCACTGTGATATTTATGAATCTTTCTCATTATGAAGACTCTGTCCCCTCCCACTCAACATGGACATAGAGACAAAATTGAGAAATTCTGAGCTTACAGAGCAAGTGGAAATTTCCCCACAAGAAACATAAGTCCATAAATCAGGGCAGCAATGGGAGCTCCTGCTATTTTAATGCATTTATAGTAATAACATCTTCCAAACGTAATTTTAAAATGCAATTTTCAGCTCCTTAAATTAGTTAGTGTACAGCATGGTTTCTGACAGCACCTATGGATTATTCTCAAATGATCATAACAGTGACAGCTCTTTCCACAAATGAGATCATTTGTAAAAAAAAAAACTCAAAACTGACTCACACCCATGAAATATTTTCACTTACCACTACCACCAAATTAAAGGAAAAGAAGAAAGGGCGACACACCTGGAAATTCAAAGTGAAACTGCAGGTGAGGCTCAGTCCCGTGATGCTAGAAATAAGAGACACTGTGTTGGCAAAATATGCTTCTTGCTCTCCAGATGAAAATCAACTTTGCAGATCCAAATGACTCTGTACAACTAGTTCTTTTGTTACATAAACTGTGAGCACCTTGGTCCTTGAAAGAGTTAAAAGAGTTAATTCACTACATGGGTGAGCAACTCTGCCTCACTTAAAGTGCACTAAATTATCTATGCTAAGGCAAATGGAGTCAGAGCGTGGGTAATAATTCAAAATGGCAAATAGCAACATGCATTTCTTTGAGCTTTGAGGAGCTTTGCATGATTTATCATGCTTGCTGAACTTACCTTCCTAATGACGTTGTGCTAAGAGGGATGTTAAAAAGAATGAGGAATACCTGAGTGTAATGGGACAGGGACAAAGTGGTAGAAAGTCATAGTTGTAAGAATTCTGAGTGTTACAGAAAGGCTGTTTCAGGATCCAAATTTCTGGTAAGTACCCCCATAACATAGATAAAATTAGTAAGTAATTAGAGTTAACAGGCAGAGGATATTTGACCTAATTCTAGTAATTCATAATTAGAAGATGGACCCTGATTATATTTCTTAAATAATGTATTGTTCACTTTATAAAATGCTACCAGAAGGTGAAATAATACGTTAACACTTAATTGCTATCATAAGAAGTTTTTATAATTATGATAAGGATCAATATGTTTTATAGAAAAGCACAGGGGCACCTGGGTAGCTCAGTCAGCTAAGTGTCTGCCTTCACCTCAGGTGGTGATCCCAGGGTCCTTGGATCAAGTCCCACATTGGGCTCGCTGCAGGGCAGGGAGCCCGCTTTTCCCTCTGCCTCTGCCTCAATGAATAAATAAATAAAACCTTTAAGAAAAAAAGAAAAGCACATAACCATTTAAAGAGAGGTTCTTGTATTGAGATAAATGGATTTACTCCTAATGATCATGTAGCCACTTACATTCTCACTAATTTCAACCAAAAAATCAGTAAGAATTTTGACATACAAATATTGAATCAATATGGGTAAACCTAAACTAACATAATGTTATATCCTGATTATACATTAATAAAATTTTTCTTTTAATTTTCAAAAAAAAGGAACTTTGAATCTGTTTTAATAATCTCCTTTAGGTATCATATTTAAAAAGAACATAGCTGCTTGATCTATTTAAATGACTCTCAGGAACAACTGGCTGCTTTTCACAGGAGTTGAAAGAGAAGATGGATGAACTCCTGCCCTTGATCCCCGTGCTGGAACAGTACAAAACAGATGCCAAGTTAATCACCCAGTTCAAGGAGGAAATCCGGAATCTGTCTGCCGTCCTCACTGGGATTCAGGAGGAAATCGGTGCCTATGACTATGAGGAACTGCATCAAAGAGTGCTTAGCCTAGAAACCAGGCTTCGTGACTGCATGAAAAAGCTAAGTAAGTAGAACAATTTTATTTGGTTAAGTTGTGTTTTTCAGTGGTTTCAATGAAAACTGCATTCTTACGTTTTGCGAATAGTCACGAATATCTAATTATAGAGAAACCAATGCCTGCTCTCTAAGTATTCCTTAATGCCTGAAGCACGCCTGCGTAATCATTGTTATTTGATTAACAGTTGCCTAATTTTCAGAGCACCCTGGTACCATTTGGTGGCTTGAAATAATACAGACAATTCTATTGGCTACACTAATGACAGTAAGTTACTACAGACAGATAATGTGTGACGGTTGATCATTACTCGGCTAGAAGGAAGAAGAGGCATTTTTAGTAGTAGAGAAAGTTAGAGGCTGGGAAAAAGGTAGTTACCTTGGGACCAAATATGAAACAGCAGTAATTAAATCAGACAAAAACAATTCCTCTGAGAATTGCCATCAGCTAGTGGTTCTGATCCACACAAGAAATAAAAAGGAGGCACCTAGTCAAATATATATTCACTACTCTGTAAGGGGCCAAGCATATGACATAAGATATGGACTCCAGTTCCTGAGTCCTGAAATGTGTGGTTCAACATGGTCTAAGTTTCCAAACTCTTCCACTTCATCCATGAGCTAATTATTCAACTGAAATCATCATGGCACTAGGCTGCAATTTAATGCAAAATAAATATGTGGTCACAAATTCAATGAGGAGGGGGTTATTCCATTTAAGAATAGTATTTTAGTTGTTGACATGAAGTGACATGCCAGGGAGGTCAAGAAAATAGCCATAGAAAACTGTTCCCTCAATGGAAAGAAACACCTTTCTGGAATAGAAAATAAACTAAAAAGAGAAATAAAGAATTTGGAGAAGATAATTTCTAGTAAAGGCAACTTCAGAGAATAAATATAAACACTTAAAATTTGAGTGGCCGGTGCATACTTTAAAGACTATTTTACAAATGCAATCCAAATGCAAAAAGAGTGAATATACAAAATGTTGCATTTAGTACAGTTCAAAACAATTTGGGGAATCATCACATCAGAGCCCCCACCGCAGTCAACCCAGGATTTCCTAGAGATTCTGACAAAATTACTCAGAAGGCAATTAACATAAACCCTAAAGCTAAACACTTGTACAGGCATCCCCAATTCCTTATTCCTCATCAGTCAAGGCCCACACTTCTTGACTTATAACTCTTCCCCTAACAATCATGACTCCAGTAGATGCCATGACTCCCGTTCTTGTAAGTTTCACCCATTGTCCACACTGTAGCCAAAGGGATTGATTTGAAGCTTAAGTCTGAAATTAATCTGTACTGCTAAAAATCCTAGGATAGAGTCCACAGCTTATGAGGCCCTCCATATGTGGTCCACCCTACTTCTCCCATCAGGTCCTGCCACTCCTCCCCTCACATGCTACATCCCAGTCATGTGTGTTCTACTCTTTCTTATCACAGGGCAGTGTTGAGATGTTAGTCCCTTCTGAAACGCTCTTTCCTGTTTATCCTTTCTGTGTAAACACATGTTCATGGCCACATAAGACAAACTCCCATTCATCCTTCAGGTCTCAGTTTAAATGGCATGCCTTGGCCAGAATCCTTCATTGCTCTCCCTATGTATTCTATGTGTCGCAGCCGGGCGCTCCCAAACCCTGATATTTCACCACTGACTGGACTTTTCATGATTCATTACCATTGCATGTGTAATTGGATCACTATCTTCTAGATCTGTGTTCCATCTGAACAAGAACAATGTCTATGATACTCCCTTTAAACTTTGTATTCCCCCAATGCCTGGAAAACTGCCTGACAAAGAAAAGTTAATAAATATTTGCCTAATAAATTAAGTCTATAAAGAGCCATAGAGTAACAATTTCTAACTTTCAACAAAGTAAACAATAGCTATTTGAAGTCTTATTTGAAAAACAAAAAAAAGCTCTCTTAGCCACTTCTGAGTCCTGTGCCTGACTAAGACTAAGCAAAGGAGGAATTATTTATCTGATACAGCACTTAATACCTCCTTATATGCTGTTCTTTTGTAATTAAGGTTATGAAGTTTATTGCTAATATCCAGTAGGTAAATATTATGGACATAAGTGAATTCTGTTGTATTTTATTTCTAAACAAAAAAAATACCTTCAGTTTAATGCACATATTAAATACACAGTTTGTCAGATGATGTCTCCACCAACCCAGATGAGAAGAAAATCTCAGTCCAAGAACTGACTGCCCTCACTCTCTCAAGTATTTTGGGGGTTACAAAGAAATATCCAGATGCATTTTTGTTAGCTCATAAAATATTTGATTACATATTTTCTGTAAATGACAGTGCATAAGATTGGTTTGTGCAGGACTCTGACTTACTTTGGAAGAGGTCTGTTTATTATAGATGAATCACTCCAGATTCTAAGAATCAATTCATTTGGTCATTCCTAGCAGCTCACAATAAACCCAAGTCATAAGATTTGTACACTGAGACCAGATATCTGCTAAGTACACCTGTACTGTTCTAACGGGAAGATAGGCAATAGGATAATTCTAGCATGTAAACACCTTGAACCTTAAAGTGTACCAGTCAGGTTTTTGAGAGGCTGGCATGGGAAATTCTTGGAATTTGCTTAACTTTAGAAATGAATTTCACTTTTAATACATATTCTCTCTGAGTTGACTCAGCTAGAAATAATGTTGCAGTTAGGAAATGAAATCTACATTCCTTTCAGCTCTTCTTTCACAAACCCATTTTGGTTTTTTGGGGTTTTTTTTTCAGTCCACATATAACTCTCCCCCACACAGCCTCCTTCAGTATTGAAAATGGTATTTGGGACAAAGGGGATTAATTTAAGTGGACACAAATTCATCCTATTCCTTCTTACTGAACCATGGATAATGTTTCCATGATGTCCTGAGGCCTTAGGACAGTGATTCACAATATATAGATTTTTTTAATATCAAAGGCTGTTTTTACTCATTTGCCCTCATGGACAACAAAATGTGAAAGAATGTAACTGTCAAATTAACTGCATTAACTAGTTAATATTTAATTTTATCTTAACTAATCAAAAACAAAACTTAGCTACTAATGCAAATATCTAACAGCAATAAAATAGTATTCAACTTCCTTATGTAATGAGATGGTTGCTACTTGAGTTCATGGATATGACCTTACGAGAGATTAGAAATAATTCTCACATGTTATAAACTCTTTCCTAGATTATAAGTAGCCCTGAGATCTCTACTTACTTAGTAGAGAGGCTAGTGCCACAATGACTCTAACTCATTTATGCTTTTCGTCCCAAGAATTGGGTACTTTTCTCCATCACAACAGATATACAGAACAATCAGAACTACTTCCTGAGAGTCTCCTAAGCAGAGAAAATATTTATCAACTGGATCACAACCATTAATTACAATGTAATAGCATGTCCAGGTATAGACAGACAGCCCTAATGCCATAAAGTATGAAGTTACGTTGTCCCTGAAAAAATAAATAAAGGAATCTTCATATTGTCCTTTTAAAAACCACTCCAGTTTGAAAGGAAGTATCTGAAACATGAATTTGCAGAAGAAAACACAAATGGGAGTGGTGTCTTAAATTAATAGTCTAATACTACTTTGTGCTAATAGTTCCTGGGACTTTAAATAAAGATTGGATGAAATTATCTCTAAGAACCCTTTAAACTCCATGCCTCCTATTAACTGCTCAATTATGAAAATACCAGAACACATGGACTCAGAAAACAAATGTTAATCAATATCAGGATTATTAACAGGAGATGGACAGGAAAAACAAAAAACAAAAAAAACCATGAAGGGTTCAATGTTCCAAAGCATCTAAAATCCAGTTGCTCTCCTGTTTGGATCTATAGTGGGACATTGGATAATCGTGGCATCCTCAATATAGTAACAGCAGCAAGAAGGCTCATCCATCACTGGCATCTTCAATCTTCACAAAAGCCTCTCGACACACACAACCAATTACTACAGGGCAGAAATGGATTGGGGCAAGAGAATAAAATTGCAACAATGATGAATGCATTTCCACGCACCTTTTCAGTGAATTTGCTTTTAGGGAAAATGTACATCACATAAATTTTAAGAAACTAAAAAACAAACTAGCCTCATTGCCTTCAAGGTCTAAGTTACTTCCAAATAGTAAATAAGGGGCGAAAGGAATTACAAGTTTTTGAGAGCACTAGGGCACCATTCAGCTTATTTCTACCAGAGAATTAAGGTTTTGGAGAAAATAGAAATTAGGGGGCGCCTGGGTGGCTCAGTGGGTTAAAGCCTCTGCCTTCGGCTCAGGTCATGATCTCAGCGTCCTGGGATCGAGGCCCGCATCGGGCTCTCTGCTCAGCAGGGAGCCTGCTTCCTCCTCTCTCTCTGCCTACTTGTAATTTCTCTTTGTCAAATAAATAAATAAAATCTTAAAAAAAAAAAAGAAAATAGAAATTAGGAAAAAAAGAAAAAAAAGCTTTAATAGTAATGCACTCTAGTGAGCCTGAATGAGGTGCAGTAATGCTCTTTGCTAACTGCTTAATTTTCTCCTATGAGAGACAGAATGAAGTCCCATGTGCTTAATTAAATATACCATTCCTAGACATGCAAAGTATAATTACATGCATGTGAGAATTTGCTGAAAGAAGCACAGTTAAAACTCTCACACACACCCTGAGAGCATCAATAGATTTTTAATGTAGATTATAATCGGGCTATCCAGTCCTCTTCCCTCCACTCCCTCAAGTTAGTTCTATTTTAGGGCCATTGTGTGATGCCATCTAGTGAAGCACAGGGTACATCTGTCTATTAACAGTTTTGAGGCTTCGTGTTCAAAAGAACAGCAGCAGCACTCAAAACTTTAGGTCAGGGCGCCTGCATGGCTCAGTCAGTTAAGCATCTGCCTTTGACTCAGGTCGTGACCCCACGATCCCAGGATTGAACGAGCGAGCCCTGTATCTATATATAGTATATCCGGCTCCCTGCTCAGCTTCTCCCTCTCCCTCTGCTGCTTGCCCTGCTTGTGCGCGCTCTCTCTCTGTCAAATACATAAATAAAATCTATAAAAAAATAAAAATAAAAAAACAACTTCAGGTTACAAGTACGAAATTTGGATTACTGGTATGTTTATGCCAAATTAGATTTTAAAAGGAAAAACAAATTGTCTATGTGGTAATGGTCTTATTTGCTCATTCAACAAATATTTATTGACTCTCCAATATGTTCCAATATGTGCCAGCACTCTGGTAGGTATTGGGTGATACACAGATGAGTAGCACACTGTCTCCCTCTACTGTTAAGAAGTTTGCATTTTAGTGGCGACAATGAGCACAAAAGTAGATCACTACGGCAATACTGACCACCCACTGTTTGATGAGCACTATGCCAGCTGTTTCACACGTATTCATTTTAACCACTGCAAGAACTCTGGATTGGGCACTATTATTGGCAATTTCTGCTCAGACAGTTTAAATTAATTTACCAAAGGTACATGTTGGAGGCAGCATCTGTAAACCCAAGTTCCTTCTGAATTCAGAGGCAGATTTCATTCCCACGTTTCTTTGTTTTTTGCTGTAGAAAGGAGCTAGAGTCCTTTTTATCCTTCCCTAAACCTCATTCACATGCACGCACATCATTCCTCTCTCCAAAAATCTCTTAAAACCACCTCTTTCCTGCTGCCTCACTTCCACCACCCTAACCCAGACCGTCATTCATCATCTCTCATGTGGGTGACTGCAGGGGGCCTCCTACCCACTCCTCTTTACCTGAAGTCATTCCCTCTCCACCACATGAGGTGTTTAGAGTAGTCTTTTCCAAATACAAATCTAATCATATTATACCTATGTTTAAATGATTTTCTTTTAAAATTAAATGCAAATAGTTTTTCATGGTCTATCTTGATGACATGGAATCTGCCTAACTCCCCAGCCCTTTTCTCCTAAGTTCTCATGATGGAGTCACTATATAAGCTTTAGCCATTCTAATCTTTCAGTTCCTTGGTCATGCGTGCTTTCTTGGCTGGACACTGATCTTCTTCTACCCTGTCATAGAATATTCTTTCACTTTACCTATCCAAATTCTAATGAGTTTGCATTTTACACACCAGACACCAACTTTCCCATGGAACCTTCTCTGATTGCTCCTGTATGTGGTTGGCTACCCTAGTACAGTTTCCCAGAGTCCTCCAGAGTCCCCCATCCCACTCCCCATGAAATGTGGCACACTTTTCAGAAAATTCCCATTTGCTTTTTAAAAATTTTTTTTTAATCTTTACCCCCTTAAAGACAAGATGTCCCTCCTCTGAGAGGTCAGAGACCATCTATGTCTTATTCCAGCTGAATTCCTGAAGACTATCATAAAACATTTGAAACATAGTAGGTAAAAATTAGTGTCAACAGAGAATTTGAAAGCAAATTTTTTTTAAAGATTTTATTTATTTATTTGACAGAGAGAGAGACACAGTGAAGAGAGAGAACACAATCAGGGGGAGTGGGAGAGGGAGAAGCAGGCTTCTCGCAGAGCAGGGAACCTGATGTGGGGCTCCATCCCATGACCCTGGGATCATGACCTCAGCCGAAGGCAGATGCTTAACGATTGAGCCACCTAGGCACCCCTGAAAACAAACATTGTTTTTAAAAGATTTATTTTATTTATTTGAGAGAGAGAAAGGGGGGAGGGGGCATAAGAAGGGGGAGAGAAAGTCTTAAGCAGACTCCGCACTGAGCACAGAGCCTGACACAGGCTTGATCTCATGACCCTGAGATCATGAGGGTCAAATATAAAACATCTGTATCTTTTATGAAGTCAAAACTCTTTGGGGAAAAAACAACAACAACAACAACAAAAGCACAGCCCTCTTTAACCTTTGATTTAATTGCAGTCTGTCCTTTCTTCAATGGCAATGCAACATTACATTACAAAACACATGATATTTGGTTCTATCTAGCACTTAAAACAAGAGACACTGAAAATCTCAGTGAAAGCAGGAATTAGGGACACCTGCGTGGCTCAGTGTGTTGAGCGGCTGCCTTCAGCTCAGGTCATGGTCCACGTGTCCTGGGATGGAGTACCGCATCTGGCTCTTTGCTCAGCGGGGAGCCTGCTTCTCTCTCTGCCTCTGCCTGCCACTCTGCCAGCTTGTGCTCTCTCCCTCTCTCTCTGACAAATAAATAAATATAAAATCTTAAAAAATAAAAATAAAAATAAATTTAAAAAAAGAAAGCAGGAATTAATAGAAAAGTCAAACTATGTGTCTGGAGTGGAGCGGAGTGAGATTTAACTTGGAAATTTAATAGGGAAAATTTAGGGGCGCCTGGGTGGCTCAGTGGGTTAAAGCCTCTGCCTTCAGCTCAGGTCATGATCTCAGGATACTGGGATCAAGCCCTGCATTGGGATCTCTGCTCAGCAGGGAGCCTGCTTCCTCCTCTCTCTCTGCCTGTCTCTCTGCCTATTTGTAATCTCTCTGTCAAATAAATAAATAAAATCTTAAAAAAAATAGAGAGAATTTATAAGAATAACCCCACAAATTAAATTGAGATCTTCAAATGAGTTATCTAGCAAGGACAGTCCTACTTTCCCTAAAATTCTAGATTATAATACAGAATGCAACTGCTCCAGTATCCAAGTACTTGGTGATGACTCATTCTTTCAGAATGCTGGAACCCTCTTTATTTTAGCACATTTTTGGGTAATTGGTATATTTTACATAAATTGATTTATTATCATCCTTTCTATGTCCTACATTTTCCTAGATTACAACTAAATGATGACTTTTAAGAATATAAAAATTATGTTTCCAGAACCAAGCATGAATTGCCAAATTATTAGAATTTTATAACACAATTCTCCATTCAATCTGGATGTTAAGTAGGCTTCTCCTTAAACATATGCTCATAATATAAACTTTATCCCAAAAAGGTTGAGATGATTTTAAAATTTTCAAATCAAGAGAAATAAAAAGGTCACTTTCCTCAACTACCTAATCATTGCATTTTTGAATATACAGAACTATACACATGCAATGTATCATAAAATGCTAATTATAATAAATTAATAAATTTAAACCTTAATCTTGTAAAAACACAGGTATTTAGAACATATTATTCTTGGCCTTATTTATCAGACAGCCACCAAAAACTCATTCTAGAGCCCTATCCAATAATCAGTTGTGTCCATCATTATCATCACTTTTCTCTCAGTAGTGTGAGTGGCAAGATTAAATATACAAATAATATTTTAAGAATATACATAGATTTTACTGTACTAGAATTCACTATGTATGGTAGCGACAAACGTATTTTCAGTAGTTTTAATAGACTTTAAAGATCAAATCATATCTACTTCTTGCTACATGAGTTCTCCAATGGCCTTAAGTAAAAAGAAATAACATTCTGTCATAAAGATATTCACTACTCCATTTAATTTACTTATATGGGCATGGCCTTAGGATTTAAATCCAGAAGCTGTTAGTCCAGGATATTACAAGATACAATTATATGTTGAAGAAATAAACAAAAGACAGATGGTTTTTATGCTTCATCGATCCAAACAACAGATCTACTGAATCCCAAATGATATATTTTCCAGAGCTACTGATTGATAAATATGGATTGCAACTGATTGTAAAAAAGTTTAATGTCTGAAAGTCATCAGAAAATAGCCACTTTCCTAAACTATCTATTCAGTACATTTTCTGAATATACACAATCATACACATGCAATATATTATAAAATGCTAATATTTTCATGTGCCTCACTATAGACAGAGGAGCATAGCAGGAGAAAATCAATGAAGCAAGACTCTTAACTTCCTTCTTTGCCATCCACTTTTGCAAGAACATTTGTCTTCCAGGCATTTGGGGAAATTATCCTTTCTGTCTGGCTTTGTCCTCACAGAAAGTGAAAGTGAAGTAAGAAAGATAATGATTTATTTGAACAAAAACTAGTTTTCAGGAGGCAAGAAATAGAAATGACTTCTATTGTTTATTTTACTTTATTTTTACAATTTCTGCATTCCATCAGAATATGAAAATACCTGTGGTTCACTTAACACTAATATCCATAAAATTAAAATTTAAAAAGCAGTGAGTTGTTTATAAATTCTTGCACTTTTAATTCTACCAATTCCACTTATCCAGGTGCATTTTAGTTTGGAATCAGCTAACTATTTAGCAGATAAACTTCAAATGGGAATAAAGCAACACTGACAGCCCTGCTTTTGCTTCCCAAGAATAAGAGTAGATAGATGATGATGACAAAGACCGTGATCACCCTGTGTTTCACCACAACCACAAATACCGCGTTCTTCCCAGCAACACATGAAAGTTTGTGGATCCCCTATCCACTCAATGTCTCCTTAATTAAGCTAAGAAAATGATAAGCGGGCGCCTGGGTGGCTCAGTGGGTTAAAGCCTCTGCTTTCGGCCCAGGTCATGATCTCAGGGTCCTGGGATCGAGGCCCACATCGGGCTCTCTGCTTGGCAGGGAGCCTGCTTCCCCCTCTCTCTCTCTCTGCCTGCCTCTCTGCCTCCTTGTGATCTCTCTCCCGCTGTGAAATAAATAAATAAATAAAAATCTTTAAAAAAAATGATAAGCTTCAGAACTTCTGTCTTTGAGATGAGGAAATTTCATCCCAGAGAGTAAGTGAATTATCCAATTTTACACGATGATTTAATGCTGCACCTTAGATTAAGAACCAGCTCTCCTAATATCCACCTCAGCATTCTAACCTGGATGGAATATACCACACAAACATTTCCTTGGAAAATTTCTGGGAATTTGTAGGGAAATAAACAGACACCTCTCTCCATCTCCCCCCACTAAAAAAAGTATAAAAAGATAGATAGAGGCATGGTTACTCATGGTTCCTAAATAGATTACCATCTACTCATGGGGTTCATTTATTTAATTATTCTCTTTTCCATCTCCCCTCTCTACTAGATTATTCCCAAAGGCAAACAAGTTTTTCTTAATGACATCAGCACAATAATAAAATTTCCCATGACCCTTTATTTCTCTACCCTCATCTCCTTGCTTTTTCTCCTTTGAAAGAATCTTTTTTTTTTTTTAAGATTTTTTATTTATTTGACAGAGAGAGACACAGTGATACAGGGAACACAAGCAGGGGGAGTAGAAGAGGGAGAAGAAGGCTTCCCAGGAGCCTGATGTGGGGCTCGATCTCAGGAGACCCCAGGATCATGACCCTAGCTGAAGGCAGACACCTAACAACTGAGCCATTGAGGCGCTCCCTGTTCATTTCCTTTAGATGTGATAATAATATTGTGGATATATTTTTTAAAGAGTCCTTATCTCTTAAAGATATAGATTTAGGTATTTTTTTACTGAAATGATACAAAGTCTTGCAACTCTTGATCTTAAGGTCATGAGTTCGAGCCCACATTGGGCATAGAGCTTACTTTTTTTTTTTTTTAAGACTTTATTTATTTATTTAACAGAGAGAGAGAGACAGTGAAAGAGGGAACACAAGCAGGGGGAGTGGGAGAGGGAGAAGCAGGCTTCCCGCTGAGCAGGGAGCCCTATGCAGGGCTCATCCCAGGACCCCGGGATCATGACCTGAGCCTAAGGCAGACACTTAATGACTGAGCTACCCAGGCGCCCCTTGAAAGAATCTTCTATAGCTGCTGCTTTAATTTACAGTCTTCAAAACCAACTGCGATCCAGCTTCTGTTCTTAACACTGTCTTCATTTGATTCTTGTGGTCACCAGTGACTTCTTGCTGCTAACTTCCATGATCATTTCTGTGAGCTTATTAGAGATCTCAGTGGCATTTCTCACAAGTCAGTACTTCATCCTCTCAAAAGGCTGGGTTTGTTTTGTTTCGGCTTTTTTTTTTTCCTTAACGCTACACTATTTTTAGGTCCTATCTAGCTTCTTTGAGCTCTTTTGCTGGGTCACAATGCCCCACAGCTCTATTCTAAATGTTTTTCTCTTTTCTCTATATGTCCTCCCTCTAAGGCAATTTTAGCCTCTGGCTTTCCCTAGGCTGTTAGAACTGCATCTCAAAAGGGTGTCTATGCTCCGCAGATTTTTATACTCTCTTCTTTACACCTCCACTGGCATGCATACCAGTCATGAACAACTTAAAATAATCTGTACTGAATTCTTGATCTTTTCTCCCAAACCCATACCTTCTTCAGTCACTTCCTGTGAGTAAATGGCAATACAATCTTCTTAGCTGAACAAGACAAAATTTGGATATTATCCTGGACTATTTTTTTAACTTAAGGTTTTCTTCAATCCCTCCTTTACTTTCCATCCTAACATCTATTCTGAAGCCAGTTCTATGAACTTTATCCCAAAAAACATAACCTAAACCATCTACTATTTTCCATCCCCATCACCGTTTCCATCCTCTCTCACCTGGACCAATGTGATAATCTTAACTGGTCTTTCTGCCCTTACTGTATTCCCTCTCTAGTTAATTTCCACATGCTACCTAGAGTGATCTTTTTAAAATGTAGGGCTCACATTCTGTCACTCCTCCATCTTCTTAAAAGTCTCTGATAGCTTTTCATCATACCTAGAATAAAATCCAAGTACTCTGACTTTACATAGCTTCATCTTTTGAACCACCTCTTTAACCTCGTCTGCTTTCCCAAGTGTCCTCTAGACACACTGGTTTTTTTTTTTTTTAATTTCTGTGTCTCTTAACTCACCAAGCAGATCCAGATATCCAGATATAGGACCTTTTTCCAGAAACAGTGAGAATAGCTAACATTTATTAAGTTATATATATTTCTTAATCACCCCCAATAACCCTGTGAAATAGATATTATTACTGTTGTTACCCATGAGACACTGGAAGGTTAAAAACTGTTCAAGATTCCCGAGAGAGTAAGTGATAGAATCAGGAACCATATCCAGACCGTCAGGAACCAACCTCCCCTCCAGATTTAAGATGCTGCCATCTAACTGATCCATTGCCTGAATGTCCTTCCCTTCATCTTAGGCTCCATGGTTGACTTCTTGTCAATTAGATCTCAGATTAAATATTACCCTTTCTGAGAAGTCTTCCCTACTACCCAATCTGAAGCAGTCCCCCCCACCCAGGTCACTATCAAATTATTCTACCTAAATATCTGCATTAAAATTTTTCCTACCTGATCTGTTTCCTTGTTTGCTTATTTCTTTCTTTTATCCCCTTTCTTCAAAATGGAAGTTTCACTAGAAAAAGAGGTGTCGTGTTTTGCTTACCATTGTAATTCTAGTACATAGAACAGTGCTTAATGCTCATTAAATCTTAGCTTGATAAATTAATGAGTAATGAAATGAATAAATGACTCATTTAAGATGTTATTATTTTAAAATTATTGATACTTTGAGCCATTATGATTTTTCACTTCAAGTGATTAATGCTACAAATGTTGATTTATTCAGAGAATGTCACTGTGGAGTAGAAAGTTATGGTGGATCAAGGTCAAATCTAGGGTGGTGCCAGGAAAGTTATAGTGGACCAAGGTCAAATCCAGGATGGTGCCAGGAAGACAAAGGCCGGCATTGAGCATTGTGAGTCACTGGGCAGATGGGAGATAGCTAATGGGTGACAGACAGGGAGGAAAATGGTGGAGAGAGGAATCACAAAGAAGAATCAGAGAATGCAAAACACGAAGTTCATAAGTATTCACAGGAATCTCTCTGGCCAGAGACTGCATATAAAATATCTTTATTTGGAACCAGAGCTCACATAGATTCACATGTATCTTTTTAAAATTTTTTTAAAGAGTGAGATTGAGCAAGTATGAGCTGTTGGGGGGTGGGGGCAGGGGGTGAGAGAGAACCTCAAACAGGCTCCATGTCCAGTGCAGAACTTGATGCAGGGTTCAATCTGACAGTCCCGAGATCATGACCTGAGCCTAAATCAAGAGTGGGACAGACACTCAACTAACTGAACCACCCAATGCCCCACATTGCATATTTTAAAAGTAGTTTAGATCTAACCTAAAAATTCATTCACAAAACAAAAACAAAAACATTCACTGAAATCTCACAGAGTTAAAGTTTGCAAATTATATTGATTTACCAGATTATAGAGATAAGTTTCCTTCACACACTCAGGACAAATACCATTAAGAAACATATGCAAAACCCAATCACTGAGCTCTAATAAGAAATACAATCCCTAAATATGTCCTTTCTTGACCCTCACGTTCATTTTTTCTTTTAAGATATTATTTATTTGAGATAGAGCAGGAGCAGGGGGCCGGGGTGGTGATGGAAGGGCAGAGGGAGAGGGAGAAGCAGACTCCCCACTAAGCCGGGAGACTGAAGTAGAGCTTTATACCAAGACGCCAGGGATCATGACCTGAGCTGAAGGCAGATACTTAACTGATTGAGCCACCCAGGTGCTTCTTCACATTCATTTTCTGTAGAAAATTAAACATGAGAAACTAGTTGAACTTGCTTATTTCTTTCTATGTTTGACAATTTAACTATGTTTTTCAGAATAAATGTAAATGTGGTTTAAAATGAGATAAATTTCAGGTTAGCTAGGTAGGCTGCTTATATATTTTAGTACTCAGGGCTCACTTTCTATAATTTTTATTTAATATCAAGAGATATTCAGTGCACTCAATGCTACATCCTTTCTCTCTCAATATAGTTTTGGTCTGAAATCACTTCTTTAACTTTCTTTGTCATTTGATTCAAGAATGAAAAAGAAGAAAAAAATAGGAAATGGTAAGGATAAGCAATGGTATTTTGAGAAGCTACAACACATGGACTTATTTTATCTCCCTGTTCCCCTTATAGTCCCAGAACCTAGCACAATATTGGCACATAAGTACGCAGTAAATGGTTGTTAAATGAATAAATGAATTATTTTATATTTAAATATTAAGAATTGGTTTTACCCTCTAGTGTATTTCAGAGAAAATGTCCATTGCTACGAGGAGAAAGCAAAGTCATTTTTAGTTTAGGTGTCAGAAGCTTCTAAGTCTTGTTGTAAATTCTGTCTTAATTCCTGGTCTAAGTGATCTAAGCTCAGCAGTATCCCTTTGCCATATGGATACAATGCTGGGTTATATCCAAACACCACAGAAGCCAAGACACCTCAAGCGACCAATGTGCTGTCAGTTTTTGGAAATGTTGATTATATGAGATTCATGGCACAATTCCTAGTCCCAAATATAGTTCTTATATAGGTTTTAACCAATCCACCCAACTCATTTCATATTAAAGTTATGTTACATAAATTGAGTCCAGATACTCATTCACACCCATAAAATGAATCAACACTTGAAATATGCACTTATCGGAGGCAAATAATGAGCTTTGTGTGTTCTTGCTTTGTCCAAACTGTGCTTCGGCCTTGGGGCAATAGAGACTCCCTGTGTTAGAGGAGCTGACTTGGCTCATAAAGAAGGTTAAAAATCTCATTTTGAGTTTGAATTATAGAGTCTGGCCATCTTAAAGCGTTAAGTCCAACTCTGTAACTACAAAATCTCCATTCACTTTCAGTACCAAAACAACTTGAGGTCACTATCATTTCTTCCTGTGTTCCCATTTGGTCATTTCCTCTGGATATAAAGTGTTATGGAAATGAACATTCTATTATGTTTATGTTTCATATTGAGACCTTATATTGATTGATCTATATCCAGAACTAGTTTTAACTGACTTCTGAGATGCCAGGGGCTTTTTTTTTTTTCAAAAGTTCATTCATCTTTAAAAGACATGTTCACTCTTTCCTTTACTAGTCATCACTGAAATTGGCCAGTGGCCAAAATGAAATTCAGTCCCTTGGTGACTTCTGACTCAAGCAAAAACCATAAAAGTCACTTTCACACACCTTCTCACATCTACAGGAAGAGTATGTCTTCCTCCCTTTCCAAAAGCTCAGACAGAAGTACAATGTTCAGTGTATGCCCATACGAAAAGGTGATAAAGTACAGGTTGGATGAGGACACTACAAAGGTCAGAAAATTTGCAAAGTAGCCCAGGTTTATAAGACAAAAGATGTCGCCAATGACAGTGAATGAGTACAGTGGGAGAAGACAAATGGCATAACTCCCCTTGTGGGCATCCACCCTAGCGAGATCATTATCAGTAAACTAAAATTGGATAAAAACCACAAAAAGATCCTTGAATAAAAAGCCAAATCTCACCAAGTATAAAAGGGCAAATATAAGGAAGAAACAATTGAGAAGATCCAAGAATAAACTAATGTTACATACAACTTTCAATAAAAACTGTTAAAAAATAAAAATAAGGTATTTTTCAAGAAATTTTAGACTAATTTTTCCTCCTATGCAAAGTGGGTCATATTTTTCTGGTCATAGTCACTATTTTGAAAATTTTAAAATGTACAGCACTTATACTTGAATCACATGCATAATTCTCTTAGTACAGCTCCTACACATGTACTAACAAATGTAATCACCTATTAGCTTTTCTTAACATCTCTATGAAATAACTGGTAAATGTAATTCATCGTAAGGATTCTAATTTTTTTAATGTTGAAACAATTAAAGGGAAAGAGATTGCCATGTTAAGTGTAAGACAGAGATGGAAGTTTAAACAACATAATTTCAATCTAGTCCTCATAGGACTGAAGCCAAATTAAAATTCAGAATATTCACAGCTTTCATTTCTGGAGACTATTTCAGTATTTAATTTCCACCTACTTCCAAGAGCTGCAAGGAAGCTCGACATTTAAAAACCTTTTCATAAGCAATACACAAATGTGATTTTTGCTTTGTAATTATGTTTTTGCAACTATTTTAGCTTTTAAAATAATAATTTAAGGACACCTTGGTGGCTCCGTTGGTTAAGCATCTGACTTTGGCTCAGGTCATGATCCTCTAGGGTCCTGGGATTGAGTCCCACATCAGGCTCCTTGCTCAGTGGTGAACCTGCTTCTCCCTCTGCCTGAGCTCCCCCTGCCTGTGCAATCTCTTGCTCTCTCTCTCTTTCTCTGATAAATAAATAATCTTTTAAAAAATAAAATTATAATTTAAATATTGTATGAACCTAATTAGAAAATTATATGCTTAGAATAAAAAGGACTTAGAATAAAAAGGAAGTCTCCTTCTCCAGAGGCAACCACATTTAATTTTAGGGCTTCAGGTGGTTAAATCTGTATCTCTAATAATATACTTATTTTTCCACTTTTTGGGGGGCGGTAATCAGTTTTGGACATTGCTTACTGACTTTCTGCTCAAACGAAATGCATACCTAAGTCACTTAGCCAAAGGCACTTCCTTGTCTCCTCATAATACAGTTTTATGACTATTCACAGTTCAACCCTTATCAGCTTTGTAACTTCACACCTCAAATTTAAGTCTTTATTATTTTTTCATCAACTATAGGAAAGCTCTCTTAACACCCTATTTTTAAGTATGATGTCCGTCATACCTCCATCTTTCTTTCATCTCTTCTCCTAATTTTTAATTCTTTCATAGTGTGGACTTTACCTAGTCTTCTTTGTTATCATGGTTCCAAACATTTTGTTGTTTCTTTAATCACAGAGTAGGTGAAATACCTGTTAAGTATTCTGTAGTTAGTTTACAGGCTGATTCTACAAGTCAAACGTGAATGTTATCATGATTATGACAACGCTCATGTTCTTCAGGAGCTAAGTGGTGGACCCATGTATTCTTTTTCTCTGAGTCCAACTTCCTATCATCTGTCATTCAAAAGTCAAAATTTCTAGAATTAAATTCAAATGAATTTTCCTTTAATGTTTGTACTTCAATAATTGACTTCATCATATCCAGTTTTCTTAGAGGATCTCATACAGTATTTCCATAGATCAGTTCCTCTTATTTCTGAGACCTCCCTCCAGCCCATGTCTCTCCATTCTGGAATAATTGCTCTCAAGCTCTCCTGCACAGCTGTCATTCTGGAACAAGAAGTTACTGTTTTCCTGATCTCATGTCTTCACCTGTCTTGGTTTACTGTTTATTTTGTGCAATATAGGCTCAGGTAACTTCTTAAGAAAAAGTACAATGGAGGTAAACTTTGGAAAGTTTACATGTGAGACAATATCCCTAGTATAGCTTCCTCTGATTTTTCTCCCTAAATTTAAAAGCACTGATTGTCTTCTAGAATCCAGTATTAACAAGCCCAATGCCAGTCTAATTCTTACCTATTTGCATGTGATCAACTCACATTCTTTCCCTGAAAAGTTCCGTTTTCTTCTCTTTATTATTAATCTAAAACTTCACTGTAATTTTCTAAGACTAAATCTTTTTTCATGCATTACGGCATGCCCTTTTAGTAGGAACACAGTTTTCCCCTATTAAAAGAGAGTAGAGCATTCTTATGAAAACTTTCAGAAGCCAAAACAGTGCAAATTAAAGCAGTACCATTACTTTATATGGAAAATTTCTTAAGCATTTCCAGACCCCAAAAATAACCTCTTTAAGGCTTTTCTGATACCTTAGGACACATCCTGCTAACAGATGCACAAAATAAATCCACATAAAGCATGGGTGCTCATCGTCATAGTTCAAAGCTATAGCTGCTCAACACTGAGATTCTGAATATGGTTCCTAGGAAAGGAGCTTGGTGGAGCCACTTTCACTGCTCAGGGTAACACAGACTTCTGAAGGGCAGAGGATACCTGTATTTAGGTTTTGTAACTGGGAAATACCCTATAGAATTTCTTTGATAATTTACTCTTTTCCTCTCCTTTCATTGTAGAAACTCACTCTTCAGACGTAGGAGCTTCTAATTGATCCTACATGCGTCTATATATTTTTTTATATTCATGTCTATCTTTTTGTTTTAGTTTTTGGGATAGCTCCTTATCTTCCAATCTATTTTAAAAAATATAATCATATTTTATTGCTACCTTCTATAAATATATCTTTCACAAAAGTTGCTCATTCACCAGTACTTAAAATCAGCTTATAGAGTTCTTTCTGGCTTGTATAAGTTGTCCAAAGTCTCAAGCCATAGGGGAGGAGGGAGGTAGGAGAGCTGGTGATCAGGTAAACAGGCCGATGGTCCATTTGTTTAATTTTTCTGACTTCTTTACTTAAATGAAGCAGCTGCTAATTTGGTATAGTGATAATGACTTCCCTCACTATTTCTTTCCAGCCTGTACAAATCATTTCCCATTTTAAAATTCCCACTCTTTGGATTTAGAGCATTGAAAAAGCAGCTACTCATGGTTCAAATTACAGTTAAATGCACAGCACCCAATATGAATCATCCTTCATTCAGAATATGTGATATTAATCTCATGGATTTGCTTTATTTCAGGATCCCTTTCTTTGCTCTTGAGTATGGTATGAGTTTGACTTTGATATAAATATGTGTCTTGCAATCATTGGTCATGTTCACTCAACATGTTTATGTTTCTCTGATTTCAGCATGTGGCAAATTGATGAAAATCACAGGCCCAATTACAGTCAAGACATCTGGAACACGATTTGGTGCTTGGATGACAGACCCTTTAGCATCTGAAAAAAATAATAGAGTACGTTGCTTCCACAAATACCTTTGCTTAGAATCGTTATTTTATTTGCACTTTATGTCTATTGAATTATTTATTTTCTTTAGGAATATTAGTTTCAACTTGAAAAGAGTTACATTGTTTGCAAGCATTCTCAGTTTGATAATATTAACATATCTATAGCAACCTTATTTTAGTAAAAATATTCCATCCTATAATTCACCAGTAAAGCTAGTCCAATTTTTATTAGTTTTAGTCTTGTTTTATGCTAATAAAGAGCTAATTACAAGTGTACAAAAGTCTCTATACATTCCTTCTAAAACCTGCTCCTTAGTGTAAGAAAAAAAATTAATATCCCTAAGTAAGTGAAAAACTCAAGAGCAACCAATTCACTAACGAGCTGAAATATCCCTGGAATCTAGAGGTAATTTTAAAGTAAATAGTACTGAAACTTCTGGAGTGTACTTTCATAAGTTGGCAATGTCTGTATTATGTAAATCAATATACTGGAAACTTACCATAGTGCTATTTATGGTCTATTACAAAATGCAGTTCACATTAAGATTCTCAAGGGTTACATGCAAATGAGATTAGTAGCTAAATTAATAAAATGGTTACACTAAAAAGCAGCTGTACTTATAGCTTATAAGCTATAGGTTATATAGCTTATAAGTATAGCTTATAAGCTTAGCTTATAAGCTGATCCAATGAACAAGCATTACTGTAAGTTTCTATGTTATCTATAAAGGAGAAATAGATGAGTAAAATTAGACCATATATTTTTCAGAGCAAAAGAATACATTTGCTGAAGGTGATATTTTTTTGCAGTTATCACTGATTACACTGATCTATCAACTGAACAGAGTGACACGATTTGTATTGATAGGTTTAGCTCACTCAATAATATGCACTGAATGATCAAATAAATAAATAAATAATAAAAAGAACAGAAAGCAAATCAACTTCAAGGCAGTAAATTCAGTTGTTTGCTTTCCACATAGAAAACGCCACTATTTTTGCCTGCAGTGCTATCACATTGCAGGAGGTCAGGAGTAAAATAATGTGGCTTCCAGATCCTGAGAACAGTGGTATTAAAATGTGGTGACTCTCACTGTCTTTATTTTGGAATTCTCTGAAAAGGACAGAATTTAGTCACTCCTATTTTTTTTCCCCTTTTCCTCAGGTCTGGTACATGGACAGTTATACTAACAATAAAATTGTTCGTGAGTACAAATCAATTGCAGACTTTGTCAGTGGGGCTGAATCAAGGACATACAACCTCCCTTTCAAGTGGGCAGGAACCAACCATGTTGTCTACAACGGCTCACTCTATTTTAACAAGTATCAGAGTAACATCATCATCAAATACAGCTTTGATATGGGGAGAGTGCTTGCCCAACGAAGCCTCGAGTATGCTGGTTTTCACAACGTTTACCCCTACACATGGGGTGGATTCTCTGACATCGACCTAATGGCTGATGAGATTGGGCTGTGGGCTGTGTATGCAACTAACCAAAATGCCGGCAATATTGTCATCAGCCAACTTAATCAAGATACCTTGGAGGTGATGAAGAGCTGGAGCACTGGCTATCCCAAGAGAAGTGCAGGGGAATCTTTCATGATTTGTGGGACACTGTATGTCACCAATTCCCACTTAACAGGAGCCAAGGTGTATTATTCATATTCCACCAAAACCTCCACATATGAGTACACGGACATTCCCTTTCATAACCAATACTTTCACATATCCATGCTTGACTACAACGCAAGAGATAGAGCGCTTTATGCCTGGAACAATGGTCACCAGGTCCTATTCAATGTCACCCTTTTCCACATCATTAAGACTGAGGATGACACATAAGCAAATGTAATTTGTTTTCATTGATCAAAACCGTGTCATTTGTGATAAACTCTATAGAACCCCTTCTGTTTTCCCTTTATTATAACTTTTCATCATTTCTCCAAAGCATTTTTTAATATAAAGTTGGTTTGTCAAAAATCAGCCAAGCCTGTCTAAATCAACCTGTTGGAAACACATCTTAACTCCTAAATTAACAGGGCCTATCACGTCCTTGTCATGAAAAGCACTAAAAAGAGCTTAAGTGGCTAAAGTTGTTTTGCAAAAGATTAATGATCTGCCTTATATTAGAGTCAGAGACTAATGATGGCTTAAATGCATGAATGTCTTTTTTTCTTTTTTAATTCTGTCATTTTTTTACTGTCTTTTGCTCTACATCAGGAAATATTTTGGTAGGAATTGGGGGAAAAAAGCACTTTCCTCCCATTTATTTCTAAAAGAGATTTAAGGATTTTATTTATAGGGAAAATATATTACTCATTTTGCTGTTATAGAATTCTCTGATGCGGTGCTGTACAGTCATTTTTAAATCTCTTGCTAACATTTTATTGGCAATATGTATTTCTACCATTGTAACCACCATTGTGCAATTGTATCTCTTCACTTCTGTGAAAGTAAGTAATATTTTTTATAAAATACACTGAAGTTTAATCTCAGTAATTATTATGGGCCAATTTTCAAGTGTGGTCAAGGAGGAAATATCTTCTCGGCTTACCCCATTATTTAAATTTATAAACTAGAAGGAAAATCAGACTAAATCCCTTACATAGAATATTTCTTTTGCCCCAAGTTTATTGGATCACTAACACTGAATGCTAAAACTGATTCACTACAGACAAGTTACTCTGTTCACTTCACTGAAAGCAACCCACATTGTTGCTTACAAAGATGCAACTGAGTCAGAAAATTTTGGATTTGAGTTGACTTTACTCATTTATTACACAACCAACCAAATTTCATTCTTCATAAATAAGTATATTAGTCTTTGAACTTAAATTTTACACACAACTCGCAATAATGTAATTACTTGTGTCAGGACTCTGAAAGTACATGAAGCACATATAGAAACTCTTAAAAAGAAAATTTCTGTGAGGTCCTCTAGTCTGCCTAGAAGAACTCACACCCATATTCTAAAAAAAGAATAAATACATTATGATCTCTGGAGAGTTATTGGCAATATTAGTGCAAAAGAAAATGATGGGTATACTTGGGAGTTGTCTGTGCCGTTTAAATGTGCAAAAAACCAATTCAGTAAACAAGATGGGAAGGCAACCCCTGGTCACCCTGATTCATAATGTGTGCAGAAATAATGTAACCAAAAAAGAAAGCTTTAATAATATTTTATGTTAATAACTCCAAAAACATATAATCAATATTTATCAAACATGTCATTGAGTTTGGATGTCCTTTCCATATGTTAAAGATACTTACCTAAGGCAGTTTTACAGAAACTAGAGTGTGGGTTGGTTTTTACAATTTAAAAAGTATATTCTATAACAAATAAAGTATAACTTAAATTGTGGTAAATGTTTAGTTTCACACATACATAATAATAATTTCCTTTGTAAAGTAAGGATATAATAATTCAGATAGAGCAATGTGTAAAGAAATGCTAACACTTAAGAGTAATTCATTTCAAATGTCACAAGTAAAACATAATTCTCAAATATGTCACTGTCAAAGTCATAGAACTAAATAACTCAATCTTGAGATTGTTAAATTTTAACAAAGATTTCTTTTCTTTTTTGCCTACAAAAAGTTAGCATGACTTAGTGACCACTCTGGGTCCTTTTGCAATGTTGTCTTCTCTTTAAAATGTTTATATAAGTTCTCCTCTGCTTTTGAGAGTTAGAAAAATTAGGGGATTCACTTATCATTGTACACACACCACAAAAATAATCAGCCAATACTTTGTATACCACGAGTTTGTATGAAGAAAGAAAGTCAATTTCAAAAATGAATGAATTTTTAAGTAGATGGCCTCTGATGGATAAATGGGTCTTCATTACCTGTTTTTTAAAAAAATGATGTAATATAGTATCACATACATTCAAAACCTGGATGATCACAGCTTTTTTGTGAGATGTGCAGCTTGTAAAGCACTTTATTGTTTTCTATGTAAGGTATCATCACCATATCCAATTTCTAGTGTATGTGCTGCTAGGGCAAGCACAGATTTTATTATTGTCATAGAAGTGGGGGTAACATGAATTTAAAAATGTGATTTGCATTAAGTTACAGTTTAAAAGCATTTTTCTTAATAAATTATTATCAGTTTTGTGCCTGAAATAAGAACTTACTCTAATCACTGTTTTTTTTAATCTCAACTAAATTTTAAGAGGAAATAATTTCCTAATTTAAAATCATTTACATAATCCTGTCAGTAAAGAAATCCAAGCTTAATCCTAAATGAACTGTGCAACTGGTATTTTCTGAATTAACCAGATCATTAACAAACTTCCATGTCATTCAAATAATAACATGATCATCGTCTGATTGTGTTTGTATGACATTTGTATTTGTGGCCCTTGAATCACAATACTTATTGTCTACACTTATATCTCTTAGTTTGTAAAATGATAGTGTTTCGGTGCATTACCAATATGTAGGATAAAAGATAAAATAGTGATATGCCTAAATGTAACATTATAAGTAATTAGATAAAATTTACCATAAATTCAGAATCTCTGGTTTTTTCACCATACTCAAAGTCATTTCATCTTTATAACCCATATTACTCCTTCTAATAAAGTCTTGTCTTCAGAAACAATTTATTCCTAATAAGAAAATGGTCTTACAAATCACTACCAAACTTACAAGTATAAATTTTTCACACAGAAGAATTATTTTTTAAATGTAACATACAAAATTGTTCTTCTGTTCTTCTAAAAAATAAGTTATTTTCCTACTAAGGTAAGTTTTACATATAATAATCCTTTAGCTTTATTCTCCTTAAAGAGTAGATTTCAAGAAGAAGAAGAAGAAGAAGAAGAAGAAGAAGAAGAAGAAGAAGAAGAAGAAGAAGAAGAAGAAGAAGAAGAAGAAAGAAAGAAAGAAAGAAAGAAAGAAAGAAAGAAAGAAAGAAAGAAAGAAAGAAGAAAGAAAGAAAGAAAGAAAGAAAGAAAGAAAGAAAGAAAGAAAGAAAGAAAGAAAGAAAGAGAAAGAAAGAAAGAAAGAAAGAAAGAAAGAAAGAAAGAAAGAAAGAAAGAAAGAAAGAAAGAAAGAAAAGAAAAGAAAACCCTACTGATCTCCTTAGCACTCAGGATTACCAAATCACTTCTCCAAATGCTAAATTTGAATGCAGCTGATAGCAAAATTAAAACTATCCCTTAGAGTTAGAGCAAATATGAAAAAATAGACATTGCAGAGTTTCTAAAAGCTAAGCCTTCTAAAAATATATCAGACACTTTTTAAAACAGAATTTAAAAATGGCACCTTGCTGATTTGATGAGAAAGGTACAATTATATCCTTTATGAACACCTTCAGTTCCTATGGCATTATAAAAGAATAGGCCTTTACAGACAAATCTTACTTTGCCTTCTCCATCATCACATGTTAAGTGGACCACAAGAACTACTATAAAGTGGTCTACCTAGCGCTATCGGCAAGGAGCATTAAATTAAAATTAGCTGTTATAGGATGACACAAAGCCTTACTCTCTGACTGCTCATAGCTAGAAACACTGATTTCTAGAAAGTCTCAGAGGCACTAAATATCAATCAGTTCTGTAGGCTATATTCATACTGAAATCAAGATCAATGAATGGTTGCTGGTTCTAGAATTAAGTAAGGTTAGAATAAATAAATCCCTTAACTAATAATTTTTCATAATCAGTG
The DNA here is from genome assembly GCA_002007465.1 of Ailurus styani. Taxonomy (NCBI): domain Eukaryota; kingdom Metazoa; phylum Chordata; class Mammalia; order Carnivora; family Ailuridae; genus Ailurus; species Ailurus styani. The sequence continues at coordinate 306,698 of LNAC01000760.1, forward strand.
ACTCGTCAGAGAAGGTCAAGAGCTTTGTAAAATATATTGTTTTGAATTTAACTTATAATAGAAAAAATACAGTGAAAACATTAGTTTATGGAAGGAAAACCAACTTCAAAATCTTTTAGCTATTTTTCTATGAAATAATGAATTCAACTGATGACAATCTCTTTAATAGAAAACTGCCTACTCTTGTAACCATTCAGAAAGTCTCCCAAACTGACTTTACCAAGCAGATTTATCAGATTCACATCTTAAAATTATGTTATACAGTTTATCGCTTTTGGTTGAACTATTCCATTAGGCTTAGAATAATTTTAATCCTGTTTGGATTCTGCTTTGATTCCAAAATGTCAGACTGGTTGGTGGAAAACTTATCCCCTTTGAAGCTCAGTTCACTGATTGCCAAATAAGTTTTACAAGGATAAATTATTATTAAACATGTCCTGAAAATGACATAAGGACCTAAAACTGTACCTTGCCAAGGGTACTAAGTATCTTTTGTAACTATAACCATCTTAAAACATTATTCCTAATTAGAGATGTGAAGCAATGTGGTAAATAAGGAGAGGTTCTCAGGAATACCTTAGTGCTACAAGAAATTTGCTGATACTATACACACAAATGTAGTTCAGTACAAAGTTGCATCGCTACCAATGGTATAGTCTGCCTAGAAGAACTCACACCCATATTCTAAAAAAAGAATAAATACATAACCAAAATATTGCCATAATATATAATTCCCTACCACAATTAGACCTGGAAATACCATATTATCAACAGACATTTCCAGAAAATAAATATCGTATGATGAAGGTCTTGAAAAGACCTCAAAAAATGAGCTGACTAAAAGAAGCATTATCCATTTTAAATTTAAGCATGTTATAGAAATTTATCATACTGAACTTGGTAATACATATCCAGCTAAGCTCTTTGTCTATATCACTCTGAACTTCATGAATTCATGTTACCAATATATAGTTATTGGGCTTTCCAACTAAGTAATATTGCATTATTTAGCCATTTATTTGAAAAATAATCCCTCAGCAAAACCATGTATCTAGACAATTTCTAGATGCTAAGGATACAGCTGTCAACAGATAAGGTCTTCTTCATGTGCTTACATTTTAGTAAGAACAGGCTGCAACAAAAATATTAATGAAAAATAAGTTCTGATTGTACTAATTGTTGTGAAGGAAATAAATACTTTAAGTCATAAAAAGTGAGTGGATGTTTGCTAGGGGCAGGGTTGGGGTAGGAAGTGATGTATAAGAGGGAACAGTAAAGGGTAATTTCTCTTAGAAGCATCCTGCCAAGGTAAATTCAGTCAAAGAATGGAATGACACAAATCCAATCCACATCTTCCTTTATGTTCCTAGAAATCCATGGACCAAATATTTCCTAATATATCTCTATTGCAGAAGTTTGTTTTTGTTTTTGTTTTTTTTTACTGGAGTTTAAGGATATACTTCTGGGCATGGTTGAACCCTGAAAATATGTGTTAAATTTAGTATATATATGTGGTTGTACATTCTTTCACATAGAGAATTCACAGCTTTCATCACATTCCCAAAGAACCATGGTCCAAAAGATCACCACCATGCCAACACAATCTAATTTAATCACAATTTTACTAAACGTCTATATGATAAGCACTGAATGTCTGTCCTCTGTCTTGCAATCCAAAAATTTTAGTTTGCTTCAGAGAGGAAAAAAAACACAACACCCTAATATTATTGGTAATTCTTTTTTCTCAGAAGAACTCAAGATTAAGTTTTTCTCTATAAAAACTTTAAAAGGACTTAATAATTTTCTCCAAATCTAATCATTTTTCTGTGATCCAGTCTGTAGGGCACCTTCTTGCCAGATTCAGTGACCCAGACCCTCTATAATAAGGCTCCTATAACTATTTGAATCTGGGGAACATTTTTTATAATTCTAGCACAGCCTTTTGGCAGCCCCATTACAATCTGGCTGAAATCGAGCAGATGTGGTGTGCTTCCTCAAATTCAACTGCAAACACCTCTTCTGAAATTAGGAACAGTGGCAACACAGAAACAGCGAAAAAGAAAGGTCCTAATACTTGCCTTGCTTTAGTAGTTATTGTAATTGATATGTATGCGATCTACAGCTGCAAAAAATAAAAAGATTTTTATTAAAAAAAATCCTCCAGTCACGTTTATAAAGTGATGTCGAGTAAAGCATTGAAGCTGCTTCTGTCACTGTTTTCTTCCCCCTCCCAACCAGAGATCTTGAGAAGACATTCATTAGCTTCTACTTCAATGTGAACCAAAAATAATAAAAAGAAGTATTTTTATTCTTTCTCCTCCGGTGTCTTTATTAAACTCCATTAGAAACTACTCTTGGAATATGCAGTATGCATTGAAAAAGAAACAGAACATGTCTTTATATAAGTGATGAGTTTCTATGTAAATGATATTCTTGCACTTCAGGTAAAGTTTGGCCTAGCAAAGTGGTTAAAATGTATAATTAATTTGTGATGAGCGTTTCTTGCCATTCTTCCTTAGAATATGTGCACTGAACAAACATAACCAAAAGAACTCTTTCCATTGTACGTTGCTTTCTATTTTTCAAGACTGTGTCATTTCTATTCTTCCATGTAAGGCTGTACAACAGCTTTGTGGAAAAGGGAGGGCAAACATTTTTATCCCTAATAAGAATGCAGAACATTTATGTTTCAATATTTATATTTCTCCACAGATATTCCATGCCAGTTAATATGTTCCAAACCAAAGTAGTTCTCTTTCCCTCATCTGCCCCCTACCCCCACCACTTTTCCTTCTCACCTCAGTTAACAGAAATATCATCCCATCCTCAGCCTTGCTTCCTACCACATCTGTGGCTCTTTAAATGCACCTTCCCTCACATTATGAGATTCTTATGACAAAATATGACACAATTTAAACATATCTAAAATCTTAATCAATGCCTATTTCAGATGTTTGATCTCAACAACTACCTTCCAATCTGTTTGGTTCACTCAGTGTTTCCTAGCTCTCTTCAATCAACCCTCTTATCTCCATTTCTATACTAAGAATTAGGCCCCCTATCTGGAAATGCGTCTTTTGAATACTGACCACTAATTCCTCTCCTATATAATCAGTTTTACCTTTTGCTTTGGCCAAGGGCCACCTCCACCAGCAATGACTTTATGAAACGTTCCCTGACCAAGCAGTCCTCTCATTATGCAAGTCGGACTAAAGGGTAAAGTTTACACCTTCCTTCATAATCCACATTGAAGTCTGACTTTTTACTCTTTCATTAAATTCCTATTCATCATTCAGAATTCACATAAAATATTACCTTATTTCTGAAGTCTATAAAAAAGTCATTCTTTTGTGTTCCCTAAGTATTAATCTTGCATTCCTAAAATTATCACATCACATTATTTGTTTCCTCCAAGCTAGTATGGACTTCTCAAGAGTAGGGGCAATTAATTATTTCCCTTATATATCCTGGCAGTTTCTAACACAGAATAATCCCACAGAAAATGTTAATAACCAAAGAAGTATAAGATGAATTATCTTCTCACATCTAAAAACACTAAAAACTTTGTTCCATTCTGAGAACATCATGAGAAATTAACTTTTCCAAATTTACCTTACTGGAAATAAATTCCGATCTCTTACTAAAGTAAAATTTTAAAAACAGGAAGTGTCAAGAAGATAAAAATGGCTTTATTTACTCTCAGGTAAATTTTCTTTCCATGATACAGAATTTTATTAGAGGACAAAATACCTTAAAAGGGCTATCATAGTTATTTACCTTATTTCTCCCCTTCACACTCATTTTTTTTTAATTTATTTGACAGAGAGAGAGATCACAAGTAGGCAAAGAGGCAGGCAGAGAGAGAGGGGGGAGCAGGCTCTCTGCTGAGCAGAGAGCCAAATGCGGAGCTCGATCCCAGGACCCCGAGATCACAACCCGAGCGGAAGGCAGAGGCTTTAACCCACTGAGCCACCCAGGAGCCCCCCACACTCATTTTTAAAAAGGAAAAAAAAAATTAAATTTTCACCCACTCGACTTTCTTGTTTTGCCTTTATTTCTCCTGTAAGTAAAAACTTCTCTTAGGAATACACTTCGTCTTTGGCCAACAGTGTTTTCTCAAAATGGCATGTGCTACCAGGCTAGGGAAAAATAAAGGAACCATTCCTCCCCTCTTCACCTGTTACCCCTCCTTCCTTATCCTGTGTCTTCAAAGGATGCATCAACAAGAATTCTGATGGTCATTCATTTGCCTTTGAGTCTAAGTAAATGCAGCTTGTAATGCCTTCTAAGTAGCGTTAGTGAAGATGGGTTATTCATCTACAGCAAGCAAGTCTTGCAGAGGCAGAATATTAGTTCTGAAGTCAGGTTTAACTATATGTCTTTGAGAAAATTTCTTGGTTTCTGTAAATGAAAGCAGGAGGCTCTATCAGCAGTTTTCAAAAGCTGCCCTTTAGAGCTTGAGGTTTCTATAGGGATCCTTTCTAGTCTACCGTGAAAAAACAAACACACTTAATTGAGGTGGGAAAATGAACCACAGCCTTCACTCACCACTTCCAATAAAAGCAACCTCACTTTTAGCGACCTTTTCAAATGTTCCTGTGTTTAGGTTTTATTGTCAGGAAACATTTTTTGTTGTTGAAAAAAAGAAGTTAAAAACCACTTAACTAGATGATCCCCAAGGTTTCTTTCAGCTCTTTCTCCTATCTGTTATTCTAAATGATCAATAAAGGCTATGCATGAACTGGGACTCAGATCCTTGTACAGCTCAGATTGAACAGTAAAATACAAGAAGGAAAGGAGAGATAAAAACAAAAGGTTACTAATTCAGTTTCCAAAAGTTTTCAAGCAGTTTCTAGAGAATTACCTATATTATATAAAAGCTAAGACAAACATTTCATATTGTTCATTTAGCCAATTAAGACTAAGACTTGCTACCTATCTCGGGATATTCCCCCATTTAAACAACTCAGTTTGAAATCCATGGTTCTTTCCTCTTCACACTTATTTTAAGAACTAACCATATCATATGATTTTAGCTTTACTGAATGACTTCTAAATCCATTTCATATCTCCAAGTTGAGAATTTCTAACTATCTAACTGAAACCTATACACAAATGCTCCATTAATTTAAAGATAGCATAACGATAAGTGAGCTAATCTTTCCTACACTAGTTTCCCTAGATGATGAATTCTACTTTCCTTAAAACAATACAAGCATCGATAATTTAGCTCAACAAATAAATGCTTAGATTTATTAAATATAATAAATACTATTATATAATAGTATATTATACTGGGTATAGCTCATACCCAGTATAATGGGTATATTACACTGGGTAGCTCATCATTCCTCTCCAGCTATTCCTTCTACCTAAAGCACTGTATGTACTGTCTTTCTTATGTGATTAATTCCTGCCTGTGTTTCAAAGATGAGCTTAAGAATTTGCTTCTTCTAGAAAATTTTCCTAATTGTTCCCTCAGCTATGCTCCTTGATCTCTTTTTGCACTGTCATATTACCTTATACTTGCCTCAATTATAGTACTTTTCCTACAATTAAGTGTTCGTTTCCTTGTCTGCCTTCCACCCTGGACTACGAGCTCTTGAGGCCATAAATGGCATCTGTATTAGCATAGCATTCCCTGGGAAACTGTAGGTTCTCTGTGTTGCTGGCTTGACCAGCCAAACCATTATATTTAACCAATATCACTGTATTAGACATTGTTAATTCTTCCATTACCTTCATTCCTTATAGTCAAACTCTTACTAAAATACAAAAATATGTTATTTCTTCAAAAGATTTTTTCCTCCATCTTCCTGACTCAACCCAGTGCCAAAAGTGATACAAGTTCCTACCATCTTCTACCTACAAAAGGTACTACAAAATTCTGCTATCAGATATCTCTGTCTCCGACCTGTCCTCACAAAATCTAATCTGCATTCTTCTTTCAGGCTCATCTTGATAAAGCATTAATACACTCCCTGTTCTTTAGCAAACAATAGTTCTCTGCTTCCCATTACACTCCCTGTTCTTTAGCAAACGATAGTTCTCTGCTTCCCATTGCATCAATTTCACGCTGTTCTGACTGACTACACCTGATGTTTATAAATTTATTTTCTATTAATACCCAACATACTTCCTCTAATCCAGTCATAAAGCCCTCCTCCTTATCCACACACATAATATTACTTTTCTTCCTCTAAGCTTATATCCACATTTTGAATGTCCTCTTTCCTCTCTTACCTTCAGAATCTTTGCTTATGTTTCTAGGCCCAATGCAAAGCCCACTCAGTCCAAATAATTCCATAAGGAGAATCATCAATATTAAAAAGTAGGGGAACACAGATTTCAAGCTATACTAAAAAGCTGTAGTAATCAAAACACTACGGCATGGACACAAAAACAGACACATAGATGAGCAAAACAGAATAGAAAGCCCAGAAGTAAATGTACATTTACATGATCAATTAATCTACAACAAAGGAAGCAATATATAATGAAAAAAAAAAGTCTCTTCATTAAAAGGTGCAGGGAAAACTATACAGCCACATGCAATAGAATGAAACTGGACCACTTTCATATACAATATACAAAATTAAACTCAAGGGGTGCCTGGGTAGGTCAGTTAACCATCCAACTGTTGATTTTGGCTCAGGACATGATCTCAGGTATGAGACTGGCCCCTGTGTAAGGCTCCACACTCAGTGCATAGTCTGCCTCAGATTCTCTCTCCCCACTCCCTCTCCCTGTGTCCCTCTGGGTGTACTAGCTCTCTCTCAAATAAATAAATAAACAAACAAACAAATAAATAAATAAATCTTAAAAAAATAATTAATTCAAAATAGGTTAAAGACCCAAATGTGAGACATGAAACCATAAAACTCCTAGAAGAAAACATAGGCAATAATTTCTTTGAAATCGGCCTAGAAATATTTTTCTAAATATGTCTCTTGAGGCAAGGGAAACAAAAGCAAAAATAAATTCTTGGGACTATAGAAAAATTAAAAGCTTCTACACAGCAAAATGAACAGTCAACAAAATGAAAAGGCAACCTACAGAATGAGAGAAGGTAGCTGAAAATGATGTATCTGAGAAGGGGTTAATATCCAAAATATATAAAAAACTTACTACAACTCAACACCAAAAAAAAAAAAAATCCAAACAATATGATGAAAAAAGGGGCAGAGGGCCTGAAAAGTCCCTTCCCCAAAGAAGACATGGTCAACAGACAGGTGAAAAAAATGCTCAACATCACTAAACATCAGCAAAAGGCAAATCAAAACCATTATTAGATATCATCTTACACATGTCAGAATGGCAAGAATCAAAAAGATAAGAAATAACAAGGGTTCAAGTGTTGATGAGGATGTGGAGAAAAAGAAACCCTCATGCATCGTTGGTGGAATATAAATTATTGCAGCCACTGTAAAAAAAAACAGTATAGAGATTTCTCAAATATTAAAAACATGAATACCATATGACCCAATAATTCCACTACTGGGATATACCCAAAGAAAATAAAAACACTGGGGGAATCCAGGCCCCCATCAGGCTCCTTGCTCAACAGGAGGCCTGCTTCTCCCTCTCCCTCTGTCTGCTGCTCCCCCTGCTTGTGCTCTCTCTCTCTCTGTCAAATAAATAAATAAAATCTTTACAAAAATCTTAAAACCTTAAAAAAATCTTAAAAATCTTAAAATCTTAAAAAAAGGAAAAAATGAAAACACTAATTCAAAAAGATATATGTTCCCCTATATATATGGCAGCATTATTTATAATAGCCAATATAATAAGAATATATGCACCCCCATATATATTGGAAGCAACCCAAGTGTCCATAGATAAACAAATAAAGATGTGGGGTGGTTGTGTGTGTGTGTGTGTGTGTGTGTGTGTATGTGCGCGTGTGCGCACACACACACGTACATACATATACAATGAAACACTACTCAGCCATAAAAAGAATGAGATATTGCTATTTGCAACAACATGGATGGCCCTAGAGGATGTAATGCTAAGTGAAATGAGTCAGAAAGAGAAAGACAAACACCACAGGATTTTACTTAGATGTGAATCCTAAAAAACAAAACAAAGAAACAAAAAGCAGAAACAGACCCATAAATAAAGAAAACTAGTAGTTGTCAGAGGTGGGGGAGGGGAAATGGCAAAATGTGTGAAGGGGATACAGGCTTCCTCTTATGGACTAAGACACGGTGATAAAAGGTACAGCACAGAGAATACAGTCGATGTTATTATTGTACGGGGACAGATGGTAACTATACTTGTCATGAGCATGGCATAACATAAAGACTTGTCAAATCACTATGTTGTACACCTGAGGCTAATGTAATATTGTATGTTAACTACAACTAAAAAGGGGGGGAGGGAAATAAGAGAATAGGAGTCAGAGAAATTTGCAAGGAAACATGTGGTTTTTGCCTCTGCAGAAGTATATGATGGTAACAGTGAAATGATTTTCAGGGAAGTACCAGCTCACATGTTTAAAAAACGAAGAGACTTAAAATCTTGCCCTTGATCCTACAGTCCAATTAATCACTCTCCCAAATATGCGTGAGCTTTTTTGTTAGACCAATCTCTGTAGAAGCTAATGATGTTATAAAATCTCCTCAAATAAACCCCATATCTGTACATTTCACTGTGTGAACTCCTACTGGGTATGTTCCTCTGGAGGAATGATATAACTTCTAATGGTCCTCAGAAACAGAAGGAAAGGAAATTAGCGTATTTATTACAGTATAAACAGCTGTGGACGACACTGAAATTCCTACTTAAGGACCTTAACCTCCCTAGGCTGTCTTTTAGACTGATTTCAAAGCGCCCAGCTAGAGCTTCCTAGAATCCTATATTTCAGCTCCCCCAAAACAGAGGAGATCAGTTCAAATCAGAATGTGTAATGAAGACAGGAAGGGACAAAAAATGGGCAATAGAAAAAGATAAAGCTTTTAATAAGAAAACAAGAAGTTTAGGTTATACCCAAGTTGATTCTCAGCTGAAACAATGCATTCCTTTGTTCAGTACATATTTACAGTGTATCCATTTAATAAACTATGGATGCAGAAATTACCGACAGGCAGACAGGCCCTATTATGAACTTTACAGTCCATAGTACTTGACTGAGGTGTTCTTTGAATTTCATAAAAACAGGAAGTAGACATTCAACACTTTGTTAAATGCTTCTTCTGGCTCCACTGCAAGATTCAATTTCATATCCTCAAATCTGCTTATTTTATCTAATTTTTAAACACTGCCAAACAGCAAGTAAACTCCATCACGTCTGGGATCACGGATGCCTTACTTCTCTTTTTATCTGCTGTGCCTAAATTAGTGCCTAGAATAAAGTAGTTTCCCAATAAATAACTGTTAAGTGATTGAATGAAGCAATCAATTGTTAAAAAATCAACATTTACGGATGCCTGGGTGGCTAAGTCAGTTAAGTATCAGACTCCTGCTTTTGGCTCAGGCATGACCGTGGGCTTGCATTCAGTGTGGAGTCTGCTTGTCCCTCTCCCTCTGCTCCTCCCCGCCACCCCCCCACCCCACTGTCATGAGCATATGCTTGGTCTCTCTCTCTAATATAAGTAAATAAAATCTTTAATAAATAAATAAATAAATAATCAACATTTATCTCGCTGAAAACTCCAGATTGTATATCACAACATCTGATACTAGCTACTTATTTCCTCAATAACTTCTGTATTGCTCTCAATTTTTTTATATTTGTATTTATAACAGGATTGAATATTTGTTTGTTTAAACACAGTGACTAACCAGGTTAAGAGAAATTCCAAGTCTTAAGTCTGCAACAACACAAAGCCAAATATCTCAGATTTTTACCTATAAGAGGTAACAGTGGTACACTATGCTTATTAGACTTTCTATAACACCTCCCACAACAATTCCCACTACTAATAACTATGCTAGACTAAGAATAGTAGGGAAGACTGTGTTTGTTCCCACTTTTGTGGTCAGCCTTTTTGTTTTGTTTTAAACAAGTATTTTGAATTAAGCGTTAAATTTCTACCTCTTCCTTTAATCATATCTGCAAAGCCATAACCAAATAATGAACAACTGAGAGAGAAATTTGCTTCCTAATAAGAAAAAGGATGTTGTCATTTTTTTTTAACTTGCCAGAATTTTAGTGTTCCATTTTTATAGCTAGGCTGTTTAGCCCTTCTGTTCTTATAGCTAGCAGGCAATTGGAAATTCCTTATTTTTCCCTAAGAGAGATAGAGATTCACAATATAAAGTCAGCATTTCCCTAAAAATCAGCAACATCTGTTGCAGTCATAAGTAACTTGCCTTTAAAGTCTCCTCAGAACATCCTACAGAGCTTTGCCTACACCCAATGCATCAATCAAAAAAAGAAAGAAAGAAAGAAAGAAAGAAAGAAAGAAAGAAAGAAAGAAAGAAAGAAAAAAGATAAATGCCTTGTGAGAGTGATGTGATGGTCTGAAGGAACAGAATACAGTCAGGTAAAGAAGTAATAAAATTTGCAGTGCTGTATATGACATAGGCATTTATTCTGATTAAATTGGATGTACTGGGCCATTTGCTGATGTTTCCATTCTGTATATGTTCTGTTTTCCCTAAACGCCACAAAAGTACTAGAGTATAAAATGGGGTAAGGAAAGTTAAGTTCCCAAAAGTTATCCTCTACATATAAATGCTATGTTCACTCTGACTTTCCAAATTCTTAAATCAAATTGATGTTGATGTAGATTTTCTTTCTATAACTTACTCTTTCAGAGACACAAAAGTTGTAAAGTCTCATATTATCAGCAACTTACCAATGATATTCAAGTGGCCAAACTGTACAATTTAATCCTCAGAAGGATCATGCTGAGATTTAATCCCCTGCAGAGAGACCTGCTTGTAGCTTTCTGTCATTAACAGGCAGGCTGTGTCAAGATGATTTCGCTTTTATTGAATGCCATCCATAAACTGGCTACTACTGAATCTTCATGCATCAAAGCCTAAGGTGCCCACCTGCATGAGACACAGGGTTTCTAAGCCTCGAAAATTACCATGAAACAAGAATTCACAATGTTTATAAGGCATATTAATCAATGCTAATTTAAAGAAAACAGAGATAGACAACAAGGCTGATATTTGGACATCTATTCAAAAAAATTAAGAAAAAAAGCAAAGTAAATAAAAAGATAGTCTGGATTGTGTTTATACTCATCACTAGTCCCCTTGGCAGTGGTCAAAAGGGGCTTTGCTTGCTAAGAATAAAGTTCTTCTCTCCCCTCTTCTTCTTGTGCCTACTGGTGCAGACAAAGTGAAGCCAGACTACTCGGCATGCACCCGGCAAGGACTCCCTACCTGCCCATCCCACTACCTAATGTTCACAGCCTGTGGTCATCAATATGGTCCAGGAATTCCCAGGACTTTCAAACTTCTCACTCCCACTGAGTGTCCTCTAGAATTCAAAACCCATCTAGGCAAAATCCCCTACTTTTCTAACCTCTCCTCTCAATGTGCCATTCCCCATCTTGATCTAACTGAAACCTGCCTCCAGTACTAGTTCTTAAACCCAGCTCAGTATCATAAAGAGGTATTTGGGATTTTGTTTGATTTTTCATTCTGTTCTCTGGGATCCATCCCCATAGATTTTGATTTAATTGATCTGGAAATGGAGCCCAGCAGTCATACTGATTTTTTTATTACTATTATTTGCCCCAGGGGTACAGGTCTGTGAATCATCAGGCTTACACCATTCACAGCACTCACCATGGCACAAACCCTCCCCAATGTCCATAACCCATCCACCCTATTCCCACCCTCCCACCCCCCGAGTAACCCTCAGTTTGTTTTGTGAGATTAGGAGTCTCTTATGGTTTGTCTCCTTCCTGATCCCATCTTGTTTCATTATTTTTCCCTCCCTACCCCCCACGACCTCCCACCCTGCCCCTCAAGTTCCTCATATCAGAGAGATCATATGATAATTGTCTTTTCTCTGATTGACTTGTTTCACTCAGCATAATACCCTCTAGTTCCATCCACATCATTGCAAACAGCAAGATTTCTTTTCTTTTGATGGCTGCATAGTATTCCAGTGTGTGTGTGTGTGTGTGTGTGTGTGTGTGTGCGCACGCGTGTGTATATATATATATATATATATATATATATATATATATATATATATACCACATCTTCTTTATCCATTCACCTGTTGATGGACATCTAGGTTCTTTCCATAGTTTGGCTATTATGGACATTGCTGCTATAAACATTCGGGTGCATGTGCCCCTGAGGATCACTACCTTTGTATCTTTAAGGTAAATACCCAGTAGTGCAATAGCTGGGTCATAGGGTAGCTCTATTTTCAACTTTTTGAGAAACCTCCATACTGTTTTCCAGAGTGGCTGCACCAGCTTGCATTCCCACCAACAGTGCAAGAGGGTTCCCCTTTCTCCGCGTCCTCGCCAACATCTAGTCATATTGATTTTAAAGTTCCAAAGAAGATTCTAGTATATGATCAGTGCTCTCAGCTGGGAACCTCTGCTGAGTCTAATGGAAACCTAGCTCTCCCTAAAGGACACAAGTACTCCTTTCAACAAAGGGCTATTTCCTCTCCCAAACACCTTCAAGCGCCTGAGCATGGAGGTGAGTTTGGATACTCTCTGCTCTTCATTACTACTCATTTGCCATTGATCCTAATGGGGCCATTACTCAGTTTTTAATCTCTTGTCATCAGACCTCACTATTCATTACCCTTCTTTATAGAATCATCTATAGACGCTCAGATCTCACTCCTCATTTTCAGAATTTTGCACCCTGGCTCATCATCACTCTCTCCAACACTACCACTCTAGATAATTTTCCAATACCAGAGCCTCTCAATTCCTTGACCTCTTCTCTACCAGTGAGCCACCTGCTCACAAGGACATACCCCAGACAAGATTATACATCAAATTGTTTTTCTGGTGGAAATTTCCACTCTTCAAAGAGTTGACACTCCCCTTTCTTAAACAGCACTGGTTTTTTGTTTGTTTAAACCAGAAAGCAAAAACTAATCAGTTCACCAGAAAAATTGCTGGAAAATTCAATCAACCCTATAAATAGTGGTGTGGCAGACACCACATTCCTAGACCAGACTATAAGTCAGATTTCACTGCTATTACTTCAAAGTAGAAGAATTTTTACATACTGAATGATTTCTGAAATAACTTTTTTGATGCAGATTAGATTTTTTTGTTAAATTAGGAATCAGATTATGATCCAATTTATTATGAAGAGGTCTGACCTATTGTCACATGTATTACATGCCATAAGGAAAGGTTTCTTTAGGCAATTAGTCAAGTTTCCAATTAAAATAAATGTGTTTCAATCATCATGTTCTCTACAAGAAACAGAAAAAAAATGACTTCAATAATTGCGCTTTGCATTTCTATAGCAACTTTCATTTAAGAAGCTGAAAGCACTAATTTAATTAAACTCCCAAATACTCCCATGAAGTAGGTGTTATTATTTCCATTTGACAAAGGCACAAATGAAGTCACAGAAAGATTAACTCACTTGCCTGTGGTTATAGGGCGAGTTAGCAGTGGAAGTCAGAATCAACCTAGAAATCTCAGGCAGACAGTTCTCTAAAGTCTGAAGCAGGAATCTCTCACCCTCTGCACTTTTCTCTAGGTCAAATTATCAGCGCAACTCTTGCCTGTTGCTGGAGCATTAATGATTTTTATTCTTCAGGAGTTAGAAGAATCTGAACCACAGATTGTTTAAAAATATTTTTGATTTTCATTCTTGCCTCACATGTTCTGGAATGACATTCATTTGGGGCAAAGTTTGGTTGTATTTCTTTCATTTTTACTCAAACACTTTATCAACATATTCTTTCTTTTCTTTTTTTCTTTTTTAACATAATTAGGTGGTCTAATCCCAGAAAGCAACACTGTTTGCTTTTAATTAAGGGATGAATGGTGCATCAAAGTTTCATGGGAAATTTTCAGAATCTCCACCTAATCTTCTCTTAATGAAATGGATCTGATGGCTGCTCTGTTTGCATTAGTCACAGTACATGCCATACATGAATTTAAGAAGTGTATTGGGCAAACAAAGTTAAAATATATCAGGAAGTAGTCATTATCCAAGGGATGAATATTTAGACATCTTCAAGGGCAAAAAGTCCATCATCATATTAAATTACTATATAGAGTCAGCTCATCTTTGTCACCAGGCAGTTTTTCTTACCATTGCTTTCTAACCGTTCAAACAATGAGCCTTTAAGCCCTTTCAAAAATAACATTTTTAAAGAAATCCATTTGGAAAAAAGTAACTTCCAGTCTCATTTAGTGACATAATACATAGATTTTGAGATCAGTAAGGTCAAAGGGATAGAATCAAGAAATGTTATTTATTTATTTATTCATTTATATTTTAGAGAGAGAGAAGGAGGGAGGGAGGGGAGAAAGAGAGAGAGAAAGCATATACATATGTGGTAGGCAGAGAGGGAAAGAGAATCTGAAGCAGGCTCCTCTCCCAGTGCAAGCTTGACATGGGGCTCAATCTCACAACCCGAAGATTACGACCTGAGCCAAAATCAAGAGGCAGACGCTGAACCACCTGAGCCACCCAAGCACCCCACGTTATGCTATTTGTCACTGTTAAGTAAGGTATGAGCCCCAGCTGCCATAATAGAATAGCACAGATTGGGTGGATTAAATAACAGAAATTTATTTCCCCACCGTTCTGGAGGCTAGGAATCCCAGAACAAGGTGTCAAGGGGGTTGTGTTTTAGTGACGCCTCTCTCCTTGGCTTCCAAACAGTGCTCTCTCTTGCTATGTTCTCACATAGACTTTTCTCTGCCTGCAAACAGAGATATCTGATGTCTGTTCCTCTCCTTATAAGGACATCAGTCTTTTCAAATTAGGGCCCAACCCTTAGGACCTCATTTAACCTTCAAGACCCCATCTCCATATACAGTTGCATTGGTGGTGAAGGCTTCAACTATGAATTGTGAGAGGTACAATTCAGTCAATAACAAGTAATTTCCATTTTTGTTAATAAAATAGAAGGGAAGACCTATTGCTATGTCCAGAAAGCCACGCACACAGTGATAACCCTAATCAGGAAGGACATGACATATATACACGTAAAAACATTTTTAAGTCTTTGTTTCCTTATGGCACCTGGGTGGCTCAGCCAGTTAAGCTCCAGTCATGATCCCAGGGTTCTGGGATGGAGCCCCCATCGGGTTACCTGCTCAGTGGGGCGCCTGCTTCTCCCTCTGCTGCTCCCCCTGCTCGTGCTTTCTCTCTCTCTCACTCTCGCTCTCAAATAAATGAAATCTTAAAAAATCTTCATTTCCTTAAAATGAGGTTAATTCTATGGTTCACTTCTTACCTTTAATTGAAGTTCCACTTTTCAAACAACGTACCCATACCCAGACCCACCCACCCAACACAACTGCCACTCCAAGCCTAGAAAACTCCTCTTCTGAAGCGTATTCCTCCGTTAGTAGGTTCAAAACACACTGAGAGAGATCTGAAACTGAGTCTTAACTCTGACATTCAGTGACACTATATAACCTCTCTCCTCTCCAGCTGCAACTTTTTATTATTAAATCCAGATTCAAAAAATCTGTGATTAAAAGATTACAAGCACTTCAATATATGTGTTTGAGGAATAACAGTAAAACATAACAGTACATTATAGTCAGCATCAGGATAGACTTCTTTTACTCATCAGCAAATGGTCATTACTTCAAATACAATGAACCATTTAGAACCATTCTGAAGTATGTGAGGATGTATAGAAAGATATGGTAATAAAGTTTGAATATATTATTTGGGCCCTGAGAGTATGGAAAACAAGAATCTCTGAGAAATTCCTGGCAGTTTCTTATTTCTGCACTTAGCCCCATCAACGATAATAGTCTTTAAATTCTTTTTTTAAGATTTAATTTTATTTATTTTGACAGAGAGAGATCACAAGTAGGCAGAGAGGCAGGCAGAGAGAGAGGAGGAAGCAGGCTCTCCGCTGAGCAGGGAGCCCGATACGGGCCTCGATCCCAGGACCCTGAGATCATGACCTGAGCCGAAGGCAGAGGCTTTAACCCACTGAGCCACCCAGGCGCCCAATAGTCTTTAAATCTTTAAATAACCTAAGTAGTTTTGGAGGCTTATTTGATAACTTATGAGGTATTTTTTTCTAATAACAGTTTCCCATTTACAGTGTCTTTTTAACTCCCTTTTATCTGTTCTCATACTATCGTGTACATACTCCCATTGTAGCAGCTTTCACTTCGTATTTATTATACATAATTAGTTATTTGTAAGTTGTCTTCCTCACATATTACAAGCTTCTTGAAAACTAGGATCAATTTATTCATTTAAATGTGTTTCCCCAGCAATCAGCATAGTGCCTAGAACATAGCATGACTCAATATGTTTGTTTAAACATGTAGAAGATCCCTCCAAATTTGTGAATAATAATTTGACTTCCCAGATGTCTGAAGTGTCTCTTCTTATTTATGTAACTACATAAAGGATTAAGGAATAGATTGTAAAATACTCAAATCATCATTCCTTTTTAATTAATAACATTTTTGTTTTTTAGAAATCCATATAATTCAGGCATGCCACTCTCTAAATTAGGGGTCTCCATGGGTCATTTATAAAGTGACCTTATAAGTTAGTATGTGAGTATAAAAGATAATACTACATAGAAGGATAGTACTTACTGGTGATATAGAATTCTGAGAAATTGAAAAATGGATTATCAATAATCTGTGAAAATTTTATTTCCATGATTTGTCTATTACAAGAGTGTTTTCCATTTCCTGTCAAAAGCAGTCAGAAAGCAAATGGAAAAGATAGCCAGAGATGGGCCATCTTAAAAGGTCTGAGAGCCAATATTTTGCCCCTCGAAAATAAGTAAAATTTGTGTCCATTTTTTGATAATAAAAAATAATCAGGGGAGCCTGGGTTAAGCCTCCACCTTTGGCTCAGGTCATGATCCGGGGGTCTTGGGATCAAGCCCCTGCTCAGCGGGGAGCCTGCTTCCCCCTCTCTCTCTCTCTGCCTGCCTCTCTGCCTACTTGAGATCTCTCTCTCTCTGTCAAATAAATAAAATCTTTAAAAAATAATAATAATAAAAATAGTCAGGAAGACACTGGAATTTAGCAATGCTTATCTTGGTGAGCTAGAATAATCTGATTATGTTCCCAGTAAAATAAGCCAAAACAGTAGAACAGTCCTAGATTTCAGGTAAAAGGATTTTACTTTTAATTTATACTTTTAAAAGACTTCGCACACATAAATACTGTGGTGGTAGACAGTCCTCAGTCACATTCTAAGCCCAAGGAAAACAACATCCAATCATGACCTAAGCCCTTGGTTCACAAAGTATGGACTTTTGTCATCTACTTGACAGGAGAGCTTGTCATAAAGGCAAATCCTGTATCCTCACCCCAAACCTACTGAATAAGAAATCCTGGGTGGAGGCCTGTAAATAAGGCCTGTAAACAGACTAGATTCAAGCCCTCCATATGATTCAAGTTAAATTAAAACCCAAGAACCATTGGTCTAAGTTCATAGGGTTATATTCATGGTAAAGCCTTGGATTCAATGTTTTGAGTGCCATCTTTGCTTCAAGTACGTTGATTTTGGTGTTGATGTCATAAATGACTGTTTTATTGATGCTGCTGTTAATAACCTTGGAAATAATGATAAACCTCTGTTGAATTATCTTCTGTCAGTGTCTACTGTCTTAGCTAAAATCTGTCTTGAGTGCCTTTATGTTCACGGTGATGCATATAAAGAGATCAGATTTTAAAAACTGAGAGTTCTCATCTCTCTCTCTTTTTAAACCAAATTCTTCATATAAATCATTCTTATGCATTCATTTTCATGGTGTCCTCTAACTCTTCAGCTTCCTCATTCTGTGTCTGTTGTTTCTACTTTATCTCTTTCTCTCTGGCCTCTTTATATTAATCGTGATCATTGCTTACACCTGCTCTAGCCCAGCTTATCTGAGTGAATGAATTTTAATGCCAAGTTGTTTAGATAGAATTTGAAACTGCAAAGGAGATTTATCGTTCAGGGAGCATCATCTGGAGAAGGCCTAATTTATTTTCGCAGTTCTGTAAAATTTAGATCTCTTGTGTCTGTAAAGCCTCCTGGAAGCCACAGCAATTGTATTTCACAGGCTGGTATGCACGAGTGATTTAGACCAGACTCTAGGCAGCAGGCACTCTTTCCCTTACCTTTCCCCCCCCCCAGGAAAGATTTGAATATTTTGTTCTCTAAGGGAAAGGAAAGAAAATTAGACTATCACAAATATAAATAAAATGAGACTGTCCTTCCATACCAACGAGCTGTGTCCATCACCAAAAAAACTGAAGGAAGCTAGTAGACAGAAGTAGAAAAGGAGACAGAACTCCTTTGGGAGTATCCCCAGAAACCATCACTGTGGCCATTCATTATTCTTTCCAAAGATGACCCCGAGATCAGAATCACAGCTGAGCAGTTGCCGTATGGTCATGTCTCCAGAAAGCCCAGCTGAATCAGCCGGGTGCCTTTGCGTGCTACCAGAAGGACACAGGATTCAGTCAAAAACCCTGCCAAGTTCAAGTACTAGCTCTACAGATCACTAGCCAAACGACACTGCATAAGTCACTTAAACACCAAAATTTCATTTTCTCAGTTGTAAACTAGAAAATTGATATGGCCATCACTCCTACAAGAAAGTTTGAGGATAAAATGAAAATCAGTGGTTCTCAAATGAAGTTAATTTTGACCCCCCAGAGGATATTTTATGAAGTCTGGAAATATTTTTGGTTATCACAACTAAGGGGGAGAATGGACTGAGTGGATAGAGACCACGTATTCTACTAAACATGCTATATGCCCAGGACCATCTTCCACAACAAAGAATTATCTGGCCCAGAAGAGTCAATAGTGCCAAGCTTGAGAAATTCCGGATGAGATGGTATATGTGAAATTGCTTTGTAATTTATAGGACAGTTACTCAACAAATGTTTACTATGTGTCAGGCATTATCTTCAGAGATTCTTATGTTAAGCCTAATGCACAGAGGTAAGACCCTAAGATTCAAGGGGTTTCAATCAACCCAAAAAGACTCAACTTATTTCTCTGACCTCCCAATGCCTTATCCAGTGCCTTCAATAAAGTGTCAAGTGCTAAAAATATTTTGCTTGCTTAACTGATTCAGTCAAAACAAATTGGAAAGGTCTCTTGAAAACTGCCATCCCTAGGTCAAACACATATCCCTAGGTCAAACATCACCACAGATATTCAAGAACTAATAATCTGATTTATTATCTTCAACAGCACATATCACAATAAGGACTTTACATATTTATGTATATATAGCCAATAAATATTCCAGAATCAATTTTGCAATATTGTGATCTTTTCTGGATCAGCCAAAAAAAAAAAAAAAGGATTGAGCAAAGTATCAAAGTTTAATCATAATTTAAAATGATAATAATTACATTGATAGAGGACTTACTACATGCCAGGCATTTACACGTGTCAATTTATTTAATCCTCACAACCAAACTTTGCCCCCGTTTTATATGGCAGGAAACTGAGGCACAGGGAGATTAGGTTAGATTCCCAAAGTCAGACAGCTAACTAGTGAAAGAACCAGGACTTGAACCTCAAGACAGTCTGGCTTCAGAGTCTGTGCGCTTAACTACCACATTTTTTACCATACAAGCAGAAAAGCAGCTAAATTCCATGTTATCTAGCAAAGTCACAGAGACAGAAGACATTCAGCACAGGAGGAATGAGTGGATCAGCTCAATTTAGAAAAATATTGAAATAGCACCCACCAGATCGCCAGTCTAAAAAAAGATGCTGACATATTTGGGCCAAGTCATAATACCTCCAGTAAAGTTGTAGCTCTTCCAAAAAACTGGGACTCTTTTGTTTTGATCAAACAGTTTAAATGGCCGAGTACATGACCTTGTTGTTGCCAAACATATGCTCACTGCAGGTGACATTTCAGTAGCTTTCTGAAGGAGAAATTGCTGCTTTCACTTTGCTCCTATAAACTGCACAAAATGGCCCATTACCTCTGGTCCCTGCAAAGGGAAACTTCAAAGGCAAACTGAGAGGAGAAGGAGAAACAGTCATCTGAATGGCAAGCTGCCAGGAAGCAGACACTGTAAACTGACATTCGGTGCTGATCCAGGGAGGAGGAGGTTTGGGGGCCTCAAGAGCAGTCTGAGCAATTGCTTTATGTGTTTTCCTATTTTTCCTCTTTCTTCTGCCAAATGTGATTGAATGTGATGCAAATCCTCCACTGTGAAGCAGATTTTCTTTCACAGAAACACACTACATCTCTCTTCAGTGGCCCCAAATTCACAGAAACTGTTTATTGTCCAGAACCTCAAAAATAACAAAACCAAAGAAAGTAGTCACCTGGTAAAGAAGCACTGGGCTTCACTAACTCAGACTTTGTATCTGTTGCAATTATTTAAAGTCATTTGTTTTTACAAAATGCATTTAAAAACAAGTCTTTTTAGGGGCACCTGGGTGGCTCAGTTGGTTAAGCATCTGCCTGTGGCTCAGGTCATGATCCCAGGGTCCTGGGATCCAGTGCTGCATGGGGCTCCCTGCTCAGCAGAGAGCCCTGCTTGTGCTCTCTCTCTCTCTCTCTCTCTCTCTCTCTCTCTCTCTCTCTCTCTGTCAAATAAATAAATAAAATCTTAAAAAATAAAAAGAAGTCTTTATAAAAAATCTGCTGAGAATATAGAACAGAACTTGATTTATTCATGCACCAAAACCTCTTTTTAACAGTGTTTATGATATGGCTCGTTGACCAATCCTTCAAAACACAGCTATGAACAACAAAAAGCCTTCTACATCACATAATTAGCCTATAAAACAGATGTTCATTTCTTCACACAATGTGAGCATTCTTGAAAAATATCATTTTATTTCATTTAACTCTAACATTCTCAATGGATGTACATTTTATAACATCAAAATAAAATTGTGCCCAAAACGTTAGCAAAAAATTGAAACCATATATTGTAGTGACTGCTATGAATGTTTTAATATTTGAAAAATTCTGCATGAATGCAGAGGCACAGCTTGGTTTTCCAAAGTCACTAGAAATTCAATTAAAACTTCTCCAGTTCACAAGTCATAATAATAGGTGAGTAATAACTGTGCTCTCTGCTGATTTGAAACTCTGGAACATTCTTATACAAATTAGCTTTCTTTTCTCCTCATAAATAGCATATGGGGTAGCTATACAGAAATCATTTATTCCAGTTAAAAACTGAGGGGTCAAGATGTAGATAATTTAAATAACTCCCTGATAAAATGCAATACCTGCTCACAAAAGTGAAACTTAAACCTTCTCTTTTGAGTCTCAGATCTATTACTCTCCTACTGGACCAGCCATTCCTAGTGGCCAGTGGTAAGATTTTCACTTGTCCACTAAGAAATAAAAATATTAAGGGGCAATAATTTTATAAAAGTGAATAATTATTATTTTAAAGGACTGCCTTTTATTTGTCCTATCGTTTTGTGAAAAATGTTTTTAAAAATTAAATGATGGTGATAAAATGGTTCTAAATGGTCTTTCTTCTTATTTGAACTCCCTCTGTTGCACATACCTAAAACCCAACTCGAACTAGTTTAACCTGAACAGAGAATTTACTGGCACATGGAATGAAAAAAAAAATATATATATATATATATAAAATCCATGGTCATAGGTTCAGATGTACCTGGATCCAGGATTCAATGGGTGTTTTCAGGACTTATTCTCTTTCGATCTCTTGGTTCTGCATTGTTTTTTAAAGGCTGTATCCTCAGATTTCATAGGGCAGCCTCAGAGAATTCATGCTCAGGGGGGCCTGGGTGGCTCAGTCAGTTAACCATGCAACTCTTGATTTTAGCTCAGGTCATGGTCTCAGGGTCCTGGTATGGAGCACCCCGAAGGGGTCTGCACTCAGTGGGGAGTCTGCTTAAGGATTCCCTCCCCCTCCTTCTGCCCCTCCTCCTGCTTATGTGCATTCATGTTGTCTCTCTCTCTCTCTCTCTCTCTAATAAATAGATAAATCTTTAAAAAAAGAAGAAGAAGAGGATTCATGCTTACATCATCCTTGTTGTCAACTCTACCAGTAGGAAGAAAGCTTATGACCTTCCTCCTAGTTCTAGAGAAGTCCTACTGGGTGTGCTTAAGTCACATGACTAACCCTGAACCAATCATTTTAACCAGAGGACACAATGGTCTAATTGTCCATTCATAAGCCCAAGGCAGAGTCAGACCCTCAGAACAAAATAGAGTAGGGCACCTGGGTGGCTCAGTCAGTTAACCATCTGCCTTCGGCTCAGGTCATGATCCCAGGGTTTTGGGATCGAGTCCCACATTGGGCTCCCTGCTCATCAGGGAGTCTCCTTCTCCCTCTGACCCTCCCTCCTCTTGTGTTCTCTCTCTCTCTCTCTCTGGAATAAATAAATAAATCTTAAAAAAAAAAAGAACAAAATGGAGTAAGCAAAAGAAAGAGATGACCCCATAAGAAAATCAGGGTGCAGTTTACCAGAGAGAAGATAAATAATTCTGAGTTAAATAGAAACATCAGCAATCCACTAGTCTTGCCAAAATAATGCCTTGATAATGCTATATCAGTTTCAAAACTTTGAAAAAAATTTATAACTCCCTCAAATCCCCAAAGCTAGAAGTTGCTGTTAGACTACATGCTCTAATAATGTGTAAAATTTCATGATTCCTACTAAGTAGTAACACAAAAATCTCTGAAAGTCTAAGCAAAGTGCAATAACTAAGTATTGTGTGATACTACCTGCTTTTTTTCTGAGCTACTTACAAATCTCAAAATCCAACTTTTGTTCACTAATATCCAAATATGCGCATTAAACTGCCCCTCCCAAATTTTAAAATACAAAGTCAAACCAGGTACTGAAAATGTTGTCTAGGAATTAAATTTTAATTTATTTCTATCAAAATTGAAAGAATAAAGGGAAAAGAAATATCCAGTCATTATGCTAGCTTTGCTATAAATCAGACTATCTTTAAATTTAACAAAGAGGCCCCAGTTACATACCCAGTATTGTCTGAAACCTGAATGTTCTCTGTGTTTGGTAAGTAAAAAAAGTGTTAGTGTTATGATATTCTTGGAGCCTGGGTGGTTCAGTCGTTTAAGTGCCCAACTCTTGGTTTCAGCCCCAGGTCAAGTTCTCAGGGTCATGAGATGGAGCCATGCATAGGGCTCTACATTCAGCGTGGAGTCCACTTAGAATTTTCTCTCTCCTCTCCCACTCTGCCCCTCCCCCCATTCTTTCTCATTCTCTCTCTCTCTCTCTCTCTCTCTCTCTCTCCCAAATAAAATCTTCTAAAAAAAGAATTGAGTGGGAACACCTTATTAAAAATGGTATTTGTAACTGAAAATTGGTGCAAAGGATTTACTGGTGCATTAACCCATGAAAAAGGAGCCAAGATTATCCTTCAAAATAATCCCACCATTTCATCTATGTTTCTAGAGACTGCTTCAAGCTGTTGCAAAACCCCAAAGATAGCTGGCTTTGGATTATCGAAAGGATTGGAAAGCTCCAGTAGGGTTCATTTCCTTAAAAGTATACTCTATATATTGACCAGTGTCTTCTCAATATTAAAATTTCTTAATTTTAAAAATGCAACTGTTTTATGTAGAAACACTAATAAAGACAGAGCCTTTTGATCCTTCTATGGATAACACAGGTAACTGACGGAGATTCTGAGGTCTGGACATCACAACCCTCTCCTGCTCCTAAAGCCGCAAATGGCTAATTCCATTCAGTGAAACTACTTAAATGACTACATCCTAGAACCTGCTTATTCATTTCCTTGGTAGTTATCAGACATATGTCTTCTATTACTTCTAATTTGCTAAAAATGTTTTCTTTACGAACTCTTTATCAATCAAAGGATCTTTTTTCAGTCTTTGTTCTTTGAGACTCTTTTCAATATTCCTTTCTTTAAAAAACTATAATTTTATTCTGGTAGTTCTCCTTTCTCTTATGCAAATATTCAATCCTGGTTTCCATCTACATTTGGAATAGCTTCTCCATATGTGCTTATTCCTGTTTCCCTACATGTGAACAAGCATTAAAAAAACTAGTATTTTTAAATGTATATTCTTCTATTTAATAGTACCTTGGATAGCATTCAAGTAATAAGTAGAAGTTAAGATTTGAATGAAAAGATCAAAACGTACAATACAGTTGCTCTGATTCACTAGTTAACTATCTGAGGGTACAACATAGGCCTTATCAACCTCCACTCCTTCCAGTTGAGTTCATAGGGTCTAGAAATAGCAGAGAGCTATTTCCCCAACTAGACAGTAATCTCCTTGAAAGTAAAAAGTAGTTTCTGTTTATTGTATTTGAAATACCTAAGCCGTGTCTCCCTCAAAGGAGATAATAAAAAGCTTTTTAAAAATAGCAACTTGCCCAAATGTCTGGGCATATGGTATATGAAAGAGAATAATAAAAGTACTAAAATGTATGCAGGGGGGCGCCTGGGTGGCTGCCTTCGGCTCAGGTCATGATCTCAGGGTCCTGGGATCGAGGCCCAAATCGGGCTGTCTGCTCTGCAGGGAGCCTGCTTCCTCCTCTCTCTCTGCCTGCCTGTCTGCCTACTTGTAATCTCTCTCTCTCTGTGTCAAATAAATAAATAAAATCTTTAAAAAAAATGTATGCAGGGGAATATTGATCTACATGCTAAGGATTTGGGATTTATTCTGCACATAATGAAGAGCACTGAGTGTTTTTATATAAAATATAACAAATTATTTAATAAATATGAAAGCGCTTTAGAACTGTATCTGCCATATAGTAAGCAGTATTTATTACAGTAAGTATAGGCATTGTAAGTAGTATTTATTGTCATCATCATCTTTATCAGACCCATATTTATTGTTCCTTTTATAAGAATTTCTCTTTCAGTTTGTTCTGATTTCCTCATGTTCATATCCAAATGTCTAAACTACTAAGTTTGCCTTTAGTATTTTCAAGGCATTTTCCTTGCAGAAAGAGATTGCAAGGAAATTGCTGCCACTTTTGGTCTCCTACTTTAAGATAAGTCTAGTTTCCAAAGTCAACCACCTCCTTTAATCCACAGAACTCACTCCAAGTTACAAAACCACTCAACTCCAAACATGAAAAGTTTCAACTTGAAAGCAGCTATAGCATCTGCCTCCACACCAGGGACCACAAACCTGAGTGAGCGAGCCATTGTGGCTGTGTGCTTGAATGAAAGGGATGAGTCTGAGCATGTTTGCTATGTGATCTTTGCAAAACTGAAGAAAGGACCACAGAGGAGACCCAGCTTGGGGAATTGGATAAATGAGCAGGCAGCTCTATGCAGACCACAAAAAAATTAATCAGACTTTGGAACAATTTTATTCTAGTTTGTATTCTTGGGGGATAACTTCCTTAGTAGCAGCTAAATGGGGTTCCCTAAGGCCTGCCAAATATCCCATTTAAATTAGCATATATTTGCATATATTGACATGCAGGAAAAACACACTACCAGACTACCAAAAGGTGTCCTTCCATACATGCAGGTAGGTCGTCTTCCTCTGTGGCTGTCTGGGCAACCAAGACAGGAATCATGCAGGAGCATTTTCCTCCTTTCTTGTTATGACTGAGTACCTGTGCTGTTGTAGGAAACTCAGTCTTTCTCTGCAGGCCTTAGTTTCTTCATTTAAAAAATGAATAAGGAATGCCAGAAAGCCTCTAAAATTTCTTCTTTCTGACATTCTGATTCCTATTAGCCTCATCTATCCAGTAGATTAGCTGTTCATATAATTTAAGGACAGGCAAATTACAGTCAGAGGCCAAATGCTTCTGCCACTTGTTTTTGTAAATAAAGTTTTATTGAAATATGACATACCTATTTGTTTATGTCCTGTCCGTGGCTGCCTCTCCCCAGTGAGAGTCCAGTGACTATGACAAAGACAAGCCATAGGAAAGTGGAAAGCATTTACTCTAGCCTCTAACAAGAAAATTTTGCTGTTTTCTGAGCTAAGTGAAAGTAAATGCATACGTTCGTTTGTTTTCTCATCTATTTCTCGTGCTAGCAGGGTCTCCAAATATGAGTAAATTGAGAGGCCATGCATGAAAGTTATGGCTGAGGCAATGTTCACAATTATTTGTTCTACTCTTAAAAAATAAGTATCAGAGCAAACAAAATGACAGATTTCTGGTAAATCATTCTGATGTTCAAACCATCAGAAAAGCACCATGTGAATTGCTATTGTCACACCCAAACCAATTTTCAGCACATACATGGATACAGACTGATTTGAAATACCAAACCGTCTTTGTAGGCCAAATAATTTTATTGAGCAACTTGAAATAATTCACTATTTGCTTTCTGGGTGATTTGGATGATCTTCACAAAATGAGAAATGACCCAGCATCAAAATTTCACCACTCTGACTTGCATGACTTCTTAATTAATAGCTGAAGGTGGTAGCTCTTGGAGCTCCACAGTGAATCCTATTTTAATTACGTAAAAAAAGAACAATGCTAAATCATATGAGTATGAAATAACTTAAAGAATGTTAAGTAGGCAATATATGTAAAACAATTATAAGCTGATTCGTATCTGACTTGACACCTGACTTTAAGTGTACTTCTTAGTAGAACAAAGTAGAAAATGAAAGCAGCTATTCAAATTTTCTGCATATTTTAAATGAAGCCAAGCAGAAAATGTAAAGTGTGTCTTTCGTTCTTTACAACATAGCCCACACTCTGAGTCTCAAAGTATCTCAGGTGGTAAAGCCTTCCTGCTTCACTTTACCGTTGTGAAAGTTGTTCCTTTTTGTCTTCCCTTTAATCCCTAAGCTTTCTGTTCATCAAGTGACAATCTCCACTCTTTCTCACTGATTAAAACCTATTGCCTTCTTTTCTCACTATGTTGAACTGAGTGTCAGTTTGGAGCTATATGGACCTGTATTAGATTTCTAGCACTATGACTTCAGGGAAGTTATTTAACCTCACCCAGCAAGCCAATGATCTTACATCTGTCAATAAATAAATAATTAAATGAATAAATAAATAAATAAATAACAAGTGCTACTTCATAATGTGAAAATTCGACTTGCTAAATGTATATCCCTGGTATACAGCACATCCCCACAAATATCATTACTTTGCTTTCCATAGAAGAGCAATGAGATTCTTTTTTTTTTTTTTAACTTAAATTCAAGTTAGTTAACATATAGTGTAGCATTAGTTTGGAGAGTAGAATTTAGTGATTCACCACTTACATATAATACCCACTGCTCATCCCACCAAGTAGCCTCCTTAATACCTATCACCCATTTAGCTTATCCCCCCTCCAAACCACCCCCTTCAGGCAAACCTCCCTCAGTTTCTTCTCCATAGTTAGAAGTCTCTTATGATTTACCTCTTTCTGTGTTTTAATCTAATTTTATTTTTCCTTCCCTTCCCCTATGTTTTGCTTCTTAAATTCCACATAACTAATACCATGTATTTGTCTTTAACATATTTTGCTTAGCATAATACACTCTAGTTCCATCCACATTGTTGCAAATGGCACAATTTCATTATTTTTGATGGCCGAGTAATATTCCATTGTGTGTGTATGTATGTGACCATATATATTTATGTATATGTGTATATATATATGTATATGCACACACATACACACACACATACACACACTACATCATATTTATCCATACATCAGTAGATGAACATTTGGGCTCTTTCCATAATTTGGCTATTGTTGATTTTTTGTTTTTTTTTGGTTTTTTTTGTTTTTTTTTTTTTAAAGATTTTATTTATTTATTTGACAGAGGGAGAGATCACAAGTAGGCAGAGAGAGAGGAGGAAGCAGGCTCCCTGCTGAGCAGAGAGCCCGATGCGGGCCTCGATCCCAGGATGCTGAGATCATGACCTGAGCCGAAAGCAGAGGCTTTAACCCACTGAGCCACCCAGGCGCCCTCAAAGTGTCCTATTTAATATTTCTTGTAGGGCTGGTTTAGTGTTCACAAACTCCTTTAGTTTTTGCTTGTCCTGGAAACTCTTTGTCTCTCCTTCTATTCTGAATGAAAATCTTGTTGGATAAAGTATTCTTGGCTGCATATTTTCCCCATTTAGCAGGTTAAATATATCATACCACTCTTTTCTGGCCTGCCAAGTTTCTGTGGACAGGTCTCCTGCTAACCTTGTTTGTCTACCCTTGTAGGTTAAGGAACTTCTGTCCCTAGCTGCTTTCAGAATTCTCTCTATACCTTTGTATTTTGCAAGTTTCCTATGATATGTATTGGTGCTGACCTATTTTTGTGGATTTTGAGGGGAGTTCTCTGTGCCTCTTGGACTTGAATGCCTATTTCCTTCCCCATATTAGAGAAGTTCTCAGCTATAATTGTTCAAATAAACCTCCTGCCCCTTTTCCCACTCTTCTTCTTCTTGGACTCCTATGATATAGATACTATTATGCTCTGTGGAATCATTGAGTTCCCTAAGTCTTTATTCATAATCTAATTGTTTTCTTTCCTTCTTTTCAGATTCATTATTTTCCATAATTGTATCTTCTATATCACCTATTTGATCCTCCGCTTCTTCCATCCTCATTGTGATTACATCCAGTCAGTTTTGCATCTTAGTTATGGACTCTTTTTTACTTCGGTCTGACTAGCTTTTATGTATCTCCTCTCGGCAGTCAGGTTTCTCTGGTGTCTTTTTTGTTTCTTTCAAGGCCAGCTAGTATTTTTATGGCTGGTCTTCTAAATTCTTGTTCAGATATATTGCTAATATGTGTTTTAAGCAAATCCCTACCTGTGATTTCTTCTTAATTTTTATTTTTGGGGAAAATTCCTATCTTGTCATTACATCTAGATTCCTGTCTTTTGTGTATTATAAAAGCTTATTATGTTTTCTGCTCCTGAGAGTAATACTATATTAAAATGGGCCATACACTGTCCAGGGAATGTTTCTGGTGTATGCTGTGTGCACTCTGCTCTGTGTTTTGGCTGTTCTTTCCCACAGGTCAGTCCTCTACAAAGTTCTTCCTTGTTTGCAGTGCGGAGTGTCTGGACCTTTAACTAGAGATTCTTTGATTTGTTTGTTAAGATGAACCTGATTTAAAAAAAAAAA